>CANJKZ010000161.1:600000-1130000 GCA_947471745.1 Closterium sp. Naga37s-1 | reverse complement strand
TCTAGTCACAGCCCTTTGAGCACCATACCAGCGTCATACCATGTCTGGTTATGGCTGTCCTGGGTCGCCCTAGACGGGACGGGACGGGTCGGGTCGGTCGGTACCCAAATGCCAGTACACTTTATTTATCTTCTCAATCCCTTTTGACCATGTCCTCTCCTCATCTCCCTGCCCTGCAGCTAGCAACGATGCTGGAGCTAGCAGCAGCACCGACGGCAGCCGAAAAAGGCGTGCTACTAGCTCTCCACAGTCACATGGTATCCTCACCACGCTCCACACTCAAGCACATTGTTGCTTCTGCTGCTGCGCAGAGGCGGCTCATGCCGTGTCCTTAAGCCCCCCTGCCTTTTGGCATGGCGAACCGTTACTTTCCCCTTCTCCACTCTGCATTTACAATATCACCTTTATCTATTCTTTCCTCTCTGTCTGCCGTGTTTTCAGAGTTCAATTGGGTGCAAATACTTGAAGACCTTGCGATGAAAGGGAAGGAGTTGAATGAAGTTGACGATCTAATTAAGTGCGAAAAGGATGTGGAAGTAGCCAAGGAAGGTGTGTTGAAGGGGGAAGGGGGGGAGGAGGGGGGGCGGTTGGGAGTAGCATAGGGAGGAGGGTGACAGGCGAGGGGAGTTTCATGACGAGGGGAAGGAGTGGCAGGGAACAGGTTGGTGGCGTGGGTGGGGATAGGAGTGGTAGGGGGAGGGCAATGGCAGAGGGGTGGGGTGGCATGGGGATGGGAGTGGCCTGAAACGAGCTCTTTCTGATATCTTTCCACGGTGATCCCTCTGCCACCTAACAGACTATGAGAACATGGCCGGCGATAGCAGCAGCGAGGTGGAGGCGCTGCTCGCGGCCAACGACGCCGAGACAGCCGAACTCAAATGGCGTCTCGTGGGTGCTGATGAAGGGTTCAGGCGCGCCTGGAAGATAATCGAAAAGGTATGTTATGTTTTTTGTGCTCATTCCGTAAGATGCGCGTGGTTTCGAGTGCGCTCACATGCCTAAATCCCTGTCTCTCTTCCTTTCTTTCTTTATCCCACATGCTTGAATGTATGGTTGTCCCAACTAGGTCCTAAGTTAAGAATTCCCACACCACTTCTTTTGTGTTCCTGCAGGTTTCTGTGCAGGAGATGAGCAGGGATGCCCGGGGGAGAGCTCAGTTGGAGGAAATGCGTGCGCAGCTGGAAGCGATGCGCTCTCAGTTGGATGCGAAGAGCGCCCAGGTGGTTGACTTCTCCGCTCAGCTTGCTGCGAGAGATGATCAACTGGAGGAAATGCGTGCGCAGCTAGCGGCGATGACAGCTCAGCTGGCGCAGAGGAGTGCTCAGCCAGAGGTAGGCCGAGAGGGGGTAACGGGTGGCGGGCGGGTGGGATCAGAGATCGGTTCTCTGCCCCTGCAGCTGCATTTGACAAGAACGTTGACCGACAGCCCATCCTGAAGGCCAGGGTGGTAACGAACTGCCCCAGGCTGAAGGTGAGGTCGGCATTGAAGGAAATGGTCAGGAGACAGTCACCCGCGCCTGGGCTTTGTAAGACGACGGCTGTGGCCCAAAGCGGGGGTGGAGGCTTGGTGCCGTGAATCACCGATCAACGCTGCTGCTTGATCCTGGTTGAGGTACGTGGAGAGTCGGTGTTGCAGTCGTGTCTCAGCGGGTTCGCTTCTTTTTGTTGCTAGCAGGGCTCTCGCGTCCCCTGGCAGCAGCTCTTCCCATTCTTGCATGTGCTGGTGCAGTGGTCCCCTAAACCCTAAACCCTAAACCCTAAACCCTAAACCCTAAACCCTAAACCCTAAACCCTAAACCCTGAACCAGGCGGCGCGCAAGCATGCCGCTCGCGCCTCGTTTGTGGCGGCGCAGGGTAGCGCCGCCCACCACCATCGCCGTCTTTTGAGGCGCCTCAAAAAACGCGCGCACCTCCGCCGAGAGAGAGAACGATAAGGGCGGAAGGAGAGCGAGAGAGCGGGCCGGCCCGGCAGTGCGGGAAGGAGATCGGGTCTCGTCTCTTGATCCTCACGCCGTCGCGCGAGTCCTCACACAACAATACTTTCGCATCCCCTCTCTCGCGCCAGCGACTGGAACAACAGCGTCGACTTCCCCATTCATCGCGCCCTTCGCGCCAGCATTGCGCGCAGTCGCGCACGGACGGAGAGCGCACGAGAACACGCGCGCGCGCAGCACTGACGCCATGGGAGCGAAAGCGAAACCTTGAATGAAGCACGGACAGAGCGGCGAGAGGGCTAGCGTCGTCCAGCGGCGCCAGTCCCGGCAAGAGGTCGACGGAAAACGCGAGACGCACTGCATTGATAAGGGCAAGCCTTCCTCTGCGTTGGTTACATGCAACGCTGAATCTCGTCAAGATTTATTCGTCACGTCGCACGTCAAATTTGTGCCAAACCGAACGGACATCACATCCCGCACGAATGCTGATGTTCGCAAACTGAATTACGATAGTGGGAAGCGAGAACTGTTCACATAAGCGATGCGTCGCTTGATCATCTGTCTGCTGGACGACGTCGCATGCTCAAACGGGTGTCGTGTGAAGAAAAACGAGGCTGTCAGATCATATGCAGTGATCTCAGATTCAGCTCCTCTTTGAATGTCCCGTTCGAATCCAGGTGGGTGTTGTTCGTGCAGTCAAAATAATGATTAACATCCGAAACCGGAAAGTAGTGCACAAATCGAACTTTGTTTTGTATCGAGTATAGATTCCCTCGAATCCACCATGAGCAGACCACCAAAACCAACGCCAAACGTATTATTAGTTTCCCCTTGAAATTGGCAGGCAACGCACGCGCCGCGAGAGGATACTTGGCATTCTTGGGGAATGCAAGCCACGTCACACCACACCAATACTATCTCTTCCCACAATGGGTCGTGGTCATCACTCCCACAACTTCAAGCCTCGAGATTCCTTCTCAGAAGTACCAACTTCCCGACTTAGGCTTACACAAACAGCGTGGCGGCATTCATTTTCCGTGCAACGAACACGACCGCAGCAAGTTGTGCGTCTCAATCTCTGCCGAGTTATCTCAGGGTATCCGCAACGACCTGGATCCGCTGCGGAATCAACTCAGGGTATCCGCAACGACCTGGATCCGCTGCGGAGTGATCTCAGGGTATCCGCAACGACTTGGATCCGCTGCGGAATCAACTCAGGGTATCCGCAACGACCTGGATCCGCTGCGGAATCAACTCAGGGTATCCGCAACGACCTGGATCCGCTGCGGAGTTATCTCAGGGTATCCGCAACGACCTGGATCCGCCGTGATCGTTTCCGTTAGCTGGCTAGCAGCTGCGGCCATCAACTCGCCGACCTGTTGGCAGTCACAACTCATCTGCAGATCACGCAACGACGCGTCTGCTTTATTCCCAGTGGGCTCATCTCTCTTGAGGTGGGTGGCATGGCAGCGATGGGAATGCGCTTCTGAGGTGGGTGGGTGGGTGGCAGCGATAGAAAAGCGCTTCTGAGGTGGGTGGGTTGGTTGCAGCGATGGAGGGTATCATTGAATGCAGATACGATTTTGACTCTTGAAAAATCCCCTGCTGCTCCTTTGTCCCCGCTCCTGCCCACAGGTGCACAGCAACGCCTCGCCTCCCCCTCTCAGCCAATGACTGATAATCAACACACCGCTGACGATGAGGTTGATCGCTCGCTGCAATCGCCTCGGGGCGTCGATCCAGGAGGTAAGGCATCCGTCACAACCCTTGGAGCGCCATACCAGCCCCCATCTCACCGTTTGATCTAGTCACAGCCCTTTGAGCACCATACCAGCGTCATACCATGTCTGGTTATGGCTGTCCTGGGTCGCCCTAGACGGGACGGGACGGGTCGGGTCGGTCGGTACCCAAATGCCAGTACACTTTATTTATCTTCTCAATCCCTTTTGACCATGTCCTCTCCTCATCTCCCTGCCCTGCAGCTAGCAACGATGCTGGAGCTAGCAGCAGCACCGACGGCAGCCGAAAAAGGCGTGCTACTAGCTCTCCACAGTCACATGGTATCCTCACCACGCTCCACACTCAAGCACATTGTTGCTTCTGCTGCTGCGCAGAGGCGGCTCATGCCGTGTCCTTAAGCCCCCCTGCCTTTTGGCATGGCGAACCGTTACTTTCCCCTTCTCCACTCTGCATTTACAATATCACCTTTATCTATTCTTTCCTCTCTGTCTGCCGTGTTTTCAGAGTTCAATTGGGAGCAAATACTTGAAGACCTTGCGATGAAAGGGAAGGAGTTGAATGAAGTTGACGATCTAATTAAGTGCGAAAAGGATGTGGAAGTAGCCAAGGAAGGTGTGTTGAAGGGGGAAGGGGGGGAGGAGGGGGGGCGGTTGGGAGTAGCATAGGGAGGAGGGTGACAGGCGAGGGGAGTTTCATGACGAGGGGAAGGAGTGGCAGGGAACAGGTTGGTGGCGTGGGTGGGGATAGGAGTGGTAGGGGGAGGGCAATGGCAGAGGGGTGGGGTGGCATGGGGATGGGAGTGGCCTGAAACGAGCTCTTTCTGATATCTTTCCACGGTGATCCCTCTGCCACCTAACAGACTATGAGAACATGGCCGGCGATAGCAGCAGCGAGGTGGAGGCGCTGCTCGCGGCCAACGACGCCGAGACAGCCGAACTCAAATGGCGTCTCGTGGGTGCTGATGAAGGGTTCAGGCGCGCCTGGAAGATAATCGAAAAGGTATGTTATGTTTTTTGTGCTCATTCCGTAAGATGCGCGTGGTTTCGAGTGCGCTCACATGCCTAAATCCCTGTCTCTCTTCCTTTCTTTCTTTATCCCACATGCTTGAATGTATGGTTGTCCCAACTAGGTCCTAACTTCTGAATTCCCACACCACTTCTTTTGTGTTCCTGCAGGTTTCTGTGCAGGAGATGAGCAGGGATGCCCGGGGGAGAGCTCAGTTGGAGGAAATGCGTGCGCAGCTGGAAGCGATGCGCTCTCAGTTGGATGCGAAGAGCGCCCAGGTGGTTGACTTCTCCGCTCAGCTTGCTGCGAGAGATGATCAACTGGAGGAAATGCGTGCGCAGCTAGCGGCGATGACAGCTCAGCTGGCGCAGAGGAGTGCTCAGCCAGAGGTAGGCCGAGAGGGGGTAACGGGTGGCGGGCGGGTGGGATCAGAGATCGGTTCTCTGCCCCTGCAGCTGCATTTGACAAGAACGTTGACCGACAGCCCATCCTGAAGGCCAGGGTGGTAACGAACTGCCCCAGGCTGAAGGTGAGGTCGGCATTGAAGGAAATGGTCAGGAGACAGTCACCCGCGCCTGGGCTTTGTAAGACGACGGCTGTGGCCCAAAGCGGGGGTGGAGGCTTGGTGCCGTGAATCACCGATCAACGCTGCTGCTTGATCCTGGTTGAGGTACGTGGAGAGTCGGTGTTGCAGTCGTGTCTCAGCGGGTTCGCTTCTTTTTGTTGCTAGCAGGGCTCTCGCGTCCCCTGGCAGCAGCTCTTCCCATTCTTGCATGTGCTGGTGCAGTGGGATCTCTGGTAGTGAAGGGGCCTTTTTGGGCATGTCGTTGTTGAGAGAGGGGATGGGGGGGCGGCAGCTGCAGCGCACAGGGCAGCTGAGAGGTCTGGGTAACGCTGGCCACATACGCCGGTGCGGCTGCTACCGCCGGGTCAATGAAGGCCGGTCCTCCCAGCGCCACAGGTAGGCTGGCCTGACGCCAGAGGGTCTCTAGGTCGGTGTGAGTCTGGGCCGGCTTGCTTTTACACGCTTCTAGGAATGTCAACAGGAGGGATTCTCTTCACGCTTACCATCCCTGTGGGGGTAGGGAGGAAGGTCCAGTGCTTGCTTGGCCTTGTCAAACGATTCATGCCACTGCCCAGATCTGAATATCCCGATTTTCCGCTTGACTTCCATCCAGCAGTGCTGCTGTCTGTTGCCCTGTTATGTTTTTTTGTGCTCATTACGTAAGATGCTCGTGGTTTCGAGTGCTCTCACATGCCTAAATCCCTGTCTCTCTTCCTTTCTTTCTTTATCCCACATGCTTGAATGTATGGTTGTCCCAACTAGGTCCTAAGTTCTGAATTCCCACACCACTTCTTTTGTGTTCCTGCAGGTTTCTGTGCAGGAGATGAGCAGGGATGCCCGGGGGAGAGCTCAGTTGGAGGAAATGCGTGCGCAGCTGGATGCGATGCGCTCTCAGTTGGATGCGAAGAGCGCCCAGGTGGTTGACATCTCCGCTCAGCTTGCTGCGAGAGATGATCAACTGGAGGAAATGCGTGCGCAGCTAGCGGCGATGACAGCTCAGCTGGCGCAGAGGAGTGCTCAGCCAGAGGTAGGCCGAGAGGGGGTAACGGGTGGCGGGCGGGTGGGATCAGAGATCGGTTCTCTGCCCCTGCAGCTGCATTTGACAAGAACGTTGACCGACAGCCCATCCTGAAGGCCAGGGTGGTAACGAACTGCCCCAGGCTGAAGGTGAGGTCGGCATTGAAGGAAATGGTCAGGAGACAGTCACCCGCGCCTGGGCTTTGTAAGACGACGGCTGTGTGGCCCAAAGCGGGGGTGGAGGCTTGGTGCCGTGAATCACCGATCAACGCTGCTGCTCGGCCCGCGTCCCTCCATCCGGTTTGGTGAGTGCTATCAGGCTTGAAGCGGTAAGGAGGTCCGCTACTCCCGGCGGCAGTTTCCCGGTGAGGATAGTGTTGACAAGTGCGTGCATGTGTTTCCCCACAGAGGCGTCTGCCCCAACTGCCATCTCACAGCGCCCCAACACTTTGGAGAAGATCTCGTATGGTGCAGACAGGTGGGTATCGGGAGCGGGGAATGTCCAGTCAGGTTGAGAGGCTGGCGCAGGCGGGTGCTTGGAGCGCAGTGCCTCCAGCACAGCTGGAGATGGTGTGCATACCGGTGTGGCTTCAAGAGCCATTACCGCCCGTCGCAAGCTGCCATGTCGTGCCAATCCTTCGTGCCAAGTGTCAGTCATGGTAGAAATACGAGAAGGCGCCACGCTCTCTCTCACCGTCTTCACCGTCTCTTCTCTCTCTCTCTCTCTCTCTCTCTCTCTCTCTCTCTCTCTCTCTCTCTCTCTCTCTCTCTCTCTCTCCTCTCTCTCTCTCTCCTCTCTGCAGGCACTCGAAGGGGCAGAAGTTGGTGGGGAAGGAGGGGGAGGGGGTGGGGGAGTTGGAGGGGGAGTGGGAGGGGGAGTGGGAGGGGAAGGGGAAGGGGAAGGGGGAGAGGGTGGGAGGGGTGGAAGGGGTGAGGGAGGGGGAGGGGGGGATGCTATCGTCAGCAGAGTCATCATTGGTAAGAATGGAAGGAGGTGGAGGGTTCGGTTCAATCCGAACGGACGTGTGGAGGGTGAACACATAGATGGGGTGAAGGGTGCGTGTAACATTCCTGGATGTTCGTTCACCCCGGCAAAATACAGGATTCGAATCCGTTGTCGCGGGTATCGACCCGAAGTGGGTGGTGTAGTTCGTGAGTACAGCTTGGCGGGAAGGCTTTCGGAGGTCGGGCATGTGCTATTAAAGAGGAAACTGCCAACGCCTTACTCCTTCATCACACCGATTCAGTTCAAGGCGGCCGCCATGTTGGGCAGTAAACCCGCCCATCGAGGGTGGGTGGAGGTTGTGAATGCTCTGTCAAATGTGACAGAGCAGAACATGGAGGCGGTCATTGCAGGCCTGATTGCGCGCGACGAGGAGGAGGAGGAGGAGGAGGTGGGGGAGGGGGGGGAGGGGGAGGGGGAGGGGGAGGGGGAGGGGGAGGGGGAGGGGGAGGGGGAGGGAGAGGGGGAGGGGGAGGGGGAGGAGGGGGAGGGGGAGGGGGAGGGGGAGGAGGAGGAGGACGAGGAGGACGAGGAGGACGAGGAGGACGAGGAGGACGAGGAGGAGGACGAGGAGGACGAGGAGGACGAGGAGGACGAGGAGGAGTAGGAGGAGGAGGAAGAGGGGGAGGAGGGGGAGAAGGAGGAGGAGTAGATGAGCTGTATGGTGTTCCATAATGGAGTGCGATGTTTGATGTAAAACTTGAAGCGAGTAGAGGTACACTTATGGCATGACATGGATTATAATGAGCTTGTTAATATCCAAGTTGTTGTTTTGCGAATTCCTAGTTGCGAGCCACACCTGAAACTCGGTGATTCTCCCAAGCCCGATAGAAGGTGTGGGTGGGTGAGTGAAAGAGAAGCAGGCTGAAACCCCTTGGGTGGGTGAGTGGAAAAGGAGCTGAAGCCCCTTGGGTGGGAGGAAGTATGAAACAGGAGCAGCACTTTTCAGAAGACATGCGTCAGACTGCTGCAATTGAGTATTTTATTGGCTTATAAACAAACTACCGCCAATCCAAATCACCATCTTTCATGCAGCACTAAACTGACCCGCTGCTGGTCGTCAGAGTATCGGTAAGTCAAGTTACTCAAGGGCGGCCAGCCCAGAAGGAGCATCACTGGTCGCGGGGGCGTGTGGCCCAGAGCGAGCTGAGGGCGCGCAGGCAAGCAGAGTGCCCATGGCCAGGAGACCCCTGGCGGCCTGCCGAGTCGTCACTATCCTATGCATCCGCTGCAGCGTCTGCTGCCGTAAGCTGTCCTCCTGGTCCTGCCTGGGCAGCACGAGCAAGCAGAGATGCTGCTGGTCTGAGGGGGGCGTGAGAGTGGACGAGTGTTGGTGCGTGCGCGCAGGTGCGTGCACTTCCTGTGAGGGGTCGGGGGAGTGAGTGAGAGAGTCGAGGATAAAGAGCAGGTTGTGCGCCTCTGAGAGCAACGCAGTGCATGTGGTGCATGCATCCGTGTGTGCGTGGCGTGGGTGTGTGGATGTGTGGGTGTGTGAATGTGTGAGTGTGTGAATGTGTGTGCGTGCATGCACAGCTGTGTCGCAAGAGGCGATGTGGAGCAGCTGCGGCAGCGAGGAGCGGACGGGCACAACGCCCACGCCCTCCCACACGGGAGCTGTGCCGCACACAAACACCGCGATTGCCACCGCCACCGGCGCCACAACCCCAAACCTCCCGGGGGAAGGTGGCACCTGCACGACCACGGTGCAGCGCGGGGGTCGGACGGCAGGTTGAGTGAGTGCATGCCCAACCAAGCGGGGGAGCTGAAACACGGGCTCGGACGAAGGACAGGGGGGGGGCGGGGAAGGGGGTGATGGCAGCGACAAAGACACCAAGACACCATACACATCCCATGCATGGAGGCAGGCTGCCTTTTCTTCCTCTCTCTTTCCCCGTGAACACTCACTCCCATCCCACGTCCAACCTCGCTCACCCATCTCTCCTCCACCCTCTCCCCATTTCCCCCTTACCCCCAAACTCATGTCCACTCACGGCCATCAGCGTCAGTGGTAAGCCTACGAGTGGGTCTAAGGGGTGGCCCTTGCGGACAACCCTTCACTCGCTGTCCCCTTTCCCCTCCCACAACCCCACCCTCCTTTTACCCTCCCTCACCCCCCCTCCACTCACGGCCATCAGCGTCTGTGGTAGAGTCAAGTCAAGGAGCGAACCCGAGCGGTAGCCCTTGCTGAGCTCTCTTTCCTCCGCGTGCCCACCCACGCATCCGCCAGGTTTCTCACAGCGAGCGAGCGGGGCATGGCGGAGCAGAGGTGGAGCAGAGGTGGAGCAGAGGTGGAGCAGAGGTGGAGCAGAGGTGGAGCAGAGGTGGAGCAGAGGTGGAGCAGAGGTGGAGCAGAGGTGGAGCAGAGGTGGAGCAGAGGTGGAGCAGAGGTGGGCGTACTGCGGCGGCTCCGCCAGGCCAGCTGCTTCCTCCCTGCCACCGCCGCGGCCGCCACCCGTGGCCTGCGACTGGCGAGCGGACGAGACCTCAGCGAGTGGCGCGCACTGGGGAGGGACACGGGGGGGAAGCGGGAAAGGGCGTGAGAGGGGAACGTGAGAGGGGGGAAGGATGAGAGAGGGCAACAGATGCGGGGAAAGGAGAAAGGGTGCGAGGGGGGAAGGGTGCGAGGGGAGAAGGGCGCGGGGAAACAAATCTGACAATGCAAACGGACAGGCATGGGAGGGAAGAAGGGCGGAGGGGAGGGGAGGAAGGGGAACGCTAACTCACTCAGTGCCCTCCCCGCACCACTGCCACTCACCCGCACCCCGCCTCCCACTGCCACTCTCCCGCGTTCCCCGCATCACTGCCACTCACCCGCCCCCCTCCCCGCACCATCGCCATTCACCGCCCTCGCCATCGCCACTCACCCCCCCCACTGCGCCATCGCCCGCACCGGTCGCCAGCGGCGATGCCCGCCTCGCCCGCGCCCGCTGCAGCAGCTGCGCGCCACGCCCTCCGCCTGCGGGGGAAGAAAGGCCCGCGCGGAGTTGCGAAGCTGGGGAGACTCAAACGGGTGGACGAGAAATGAGCCCCCCCTTACAAGCCACTCGCTCGCACAAGGCGATCGGGTCCCAGAATATCATCTTAGCCCAACACCCCACCTAACTGCCCTATCTTTGTCTTTATTACTCTAGAACGCAAAGCACCACATTGAGCCGCATTCGAGCAAACTTCCTGAGCCTATTGTCACTCGCCATTGTCACTCGCCATTGTCACACGCCATTGTCACTCGCCATTGTCACTCGCCATCTCACCTCGCAAAAATCACTCGTTACTTGATGCACTTCATTCCGCTTTTGCTGCTATAACTCCTCCCACCCGAGTCGCCTCTCCTCGCGCGCATGCCTCTCGAGTTTTGACCCCGTTCCACTGCCGTGCTCCGCATCGGACCTCCGTGTGCCGCACCTCCGTTGATGCGCTGCACTTTACATCCGCACTTTCTTCCTCCTCCTCGCCGTCACTTGCCGTCATGCGTGCCTCGTCCCGACGATCACCGCGCGCCGCTCACCCTCGCCACGATGCGACGGTCTGGATTAGGCGAGTGGGGCACGCGTGAGAGGCGGAACCGCGTTACTAGTACACCGCGACTAGCCGAGTTACGCACAATAGTACCGCCGTTTCATCCGCCGCCGGCGCGGGCGGAGAGCGAGTGGGCCAAGTGAGGGAGCGAGTTGGTGCAACCAACGATTCAAAGGCGAGGCTTTTGAGTCGAATCAAAGGCAACAACTCAAACGCGAAGCGAGTGGGCCCATAATACCGCCGATTCATCGGCCGCCGGCGCGGGCGGAGAGCGTTGAAGCCTAGAATTGGCGCCCAGAACTGCCTAGAAAGCGCCAGGGACAGCAGCAGCATGAGCACAGGCAGGCGTCGCTGCATGGTGCTGATTGCGATGTGATTCCCGGCGACTGGCAGAATGCCGCTCGCACGGCTGGTATCGCATGGTGGGGCCTACTCGCGACGAAATCCGGTGCGACAGCAGGTAAGTGTCAGTCAGAGGGTGAAGTCGGGAGATAGGGCAGTGGAATGGAGCTGTTGACTGGTACGAGTACGACTGTACGGAGTGATGTGCGCCATGGGGACCTGCTGAAAACGGGGCACCTCGAATGTGCCTTCAGATACGAATTGAGGATTTTGGGGAGGGAATGGAAGTGTGCTCTGGGAAAGGTGATCTGGTTCGCTCAGCGCTTTTGGCTGGTGGTTGGTGGTTAGCTTAACATACCGCTTTCTACCTCGAAAACAATCACTGAACCGCACTGACTGATGTGCTGCGGAGAAACGTTGGGGGCAACCTCATTGGTAGAGGAGGGGAAGCCACTCTCGGTGTTACAAATGTTACCCAAGATGTACGCTCAGGATGTACGCTCACGACTCTCGATGCTGCTGTTTTCTCGCAACGGACGGCGCAGTGATGCCATGGCGAGTTCGCGTGCCATTGCCCGCAGATGCGCGGGTGTTGCAGCAGCTGCGCGGTCCGCCTGGGCGAGCTCAATTGGTACAATCGAAGCCGTTCATCCATTCCTCGCATTTCGGAGCTTGAATCACTCAGCGTTATCAACCAAGGGCTTGTCTATCGTGGTACGGGCGTTACGCAGTTTACGCAGTACTGCTCAACAAACTGATAGGGGGTTGGAGCATCGAGTGTAAGCGTCCGCTATGTCTGAGCGTCGCTTTGCACCTTAAAGCCCGCGTCTCATATTTCACAACACCCATCCAAGTGTAATATGCTTGATATCCAGTAACCCTGCCTCTTGTCGCCAAACAGCACCTTCGCACTATACAGGTTTGGGGGTGGTTGGGAACGTGCAAATTGTCGAGCTACAGTGTTGCTACCCCTGCTGCCAAACCCAACCTGTCCTCCACGACCACTGCAGGCGACTGAAAATGCACCACACGATGGTCAAACCACAACACACAGCACACTTCATCCACAGGCAAACCAAGCATATTACTGAGCTCCCATGAAATTTGAGACAAGTTATCACAACCTGAGATAAACATCCCAAGCAGAACTAGACAAACATCCCACGCTTGACCACCTGATTAGCGGCTACACTAATTATTCTCCTACTAGTACAACGCACAGCGACCAAGACAGGCAACGTCCCTCGTGCCAAAGAAGATAATCAAGAGAGAGGAACGACCCGAGTACCCACCAGTAAGCGCAAATGCCTTAGGACGTATGAGGTCCCCCGCATATCTCCATCCATGACATTGAGATTAGATTACTCCCCACCTTGGAGGCGACGCGGCAGGGAGGGCATTGATAGTGACCGGAGTGGGTGATTTTAGGTATCAGTAGCGCGCGGTTACGATTTCCGAAGCCCGCATTTAGCATTTCCCGTATCGCAGGCATTTTCAAGTCCCTCAGAGCACATATTCCCTTCCCGTCACTCGCATTTCCCCTGCGACTCGTCCGCATTTCCCTTTCCGTCGCCCACGCGTACTCCCCTCTTGTCACCCACGCTCACTCCCCTCCCGTCGCCTTCGCTCACTCCCCTACCGCCGCCACGCTCACTCCCCTCCCGTCACCTTCGCTAGCTCCCCTACCGCCGCCACGCTCACTCCCCTCACGTCGCGTGGGGGAACTCCCCATCCATCGCCCACGCGCGTTTCCCCTTCCGTCGCCCATGCAATCCCCCCTTCCGTCGCCCATGCGCGTTTCCCCTTCCGTCGGCCATGCGCGTTTCCCCTTCCGTCGCCCATGCGAACTCCCCTCCCGTCGCCCACGCTAACTCCCCATCCATCGCCCACGCGCGTTTCCCCTTCCGTCGCCCATGCGAACTCCCCTCCCGTCGCCCACGCTAACTCCCCATCCATCGCCCACGCGCGTTTCCCCTTCCGTCGCCCATGCAAGCCCCCCTTCCGTCGCCCATGCGCGTTTCCCCTTTCCGTCGCCCATGCGAACTCCCCTCCCGTCGCCCACGCTAACTCCCCATCCATCGCCCACGCGCGTTTCCCCTTCCGTCGCCCATGCGAACTCCCCTCCCGTCGCCCACGCTAACTCCCCATCCATCGCCCACGCGCGTTTCCCCTTCCGTCGCCCATGCAAGCCCCCCTTCCGTCGCCCATGCGCGTTTCCCCTTTCCGTCGAGATGCGCGTTTCCCCTTCCGTCGCCCATGCGCGTTTCCCCTTCCGTCGCCCATGCGAACTCCCCTCCCGTCGCCCACGCAATCCCCCCTTCCGTCGCCCATGCGCGTTTCCCCTTCCGTCGCCCACGCGAACTCCCCTCCCGTCGCCCACGCTAACTCCCCTTCCGTCGTGTACACCCATCCCTCTCCTCCTCATCCCTCTTATCCCCATCCTTCACCTCCCCATCCCTCTTCTCCCCATCCCTCATCTCCCCATGCCTCATCTCCCCATCCCTCTTCTCCCCATCCCTCATCTCCCCATCCCTCACCTCCCCATGCCTCGTCCCCCCATTCCTCATCTCCCCATCCCTCATCTCCCCATCCCTCATCTCCCCATCCCTCCTCTCCCCATGCCTTATCTCCCCATCCCTCATCTCCCCATCCCTCATCTCCCCATCCTTCTTCTCCCCATCCCTCATCTCCCCATGCCTCGCATCCCCATCCCTCACCTTACCATCCCTCACCTCCCCATCCCTCACCTCCCCACGCCTCACCTCCCCATCCCTCCTCTCCTTATCCCTCACCTCCCAATCCCTCTCCGCCCCATCCCTCACCTCCCTATGCCTCACCTCCCCATCCCTCATCTCCCCATCCCTCATCTCCCCATGCCTCGTCCCCCCATCCCTCATCTCCCCATCCCTCATCCCCCCATCCCTCTCCGCCCCATCCCACATCTCCCCATCCCTCATCTCCCCGTCCCTCATGTCCCCATCCCTCATCTTACCATCCCTCATCTCCCCATCCCTCATCTCCCCATCCCTCATCTCCCCATGCCTCGTCCCCCCATCCCTCATCTCCCCATCCCTCATCCCCCCATCCCTCTCCGCCCCATCCCACATCTCCCCATCCCTCATCTCCCCGTCCCTCATGTCCCCATCCCTCATCTTACCATCCCTCTTCTCCCCATGCCTCCCCTCCCCATTTTCAATCTCCTTAACCCTCACCTCCCAATCCCTCTACACCCCATCCCTCCTCTACCCATCCCCATTCTCCCCATCCCTCTTCTCCCCATCCCTCCTCTCCTTATCCCTCACCTCCCAATCCCTCTCCGCCCCATCCCTCATCTCCCCATCCCTCATCTCCCCATCCCTCATCTCCCCATCCCTCATCTCCCCATGCCTCGTCCCCCCATCCCTCATCTCCCCATCCCTCATCCCCCCAACCCTCTCCTCCCAATCCCTCTCCGCCCCATCCCTCACCTCCCCATGCCTCACCTCCCCATCCCGCTTCTCCCAATCCCTCATCTCCCCATCCCTCATCTCCCCATGCCTCGTCCCCCCATCCCTCATCTCCCCATCCCTCATCCCCCGATCCCTCATTTTCAAGTCTCTCTTGGCGTCCAACGGTCATCCTCCGCACGACCTTGGTTCCAACGGTGCTTGTTCCAGCCGTCTTAGTCCCCTAAATCTCCGCTGCGCACTGGAAACGCTTAGCGGCACATAGCAGCAGACAGCAGGAGAGAGCAGTGGAGAGCAGCAGGCAGCAGCAGGGGAGCAGCCGCATCCTCGCCCTCCTCCGTGCGTCGCCGCTGTTACCTTCGCGCCGTTCCGCGCTGTTTTCCGCGCGCTGTTTTCTCCGCGCCGATTCTTTTCGCGCGCCTCGCCGTCACCTGCTTTAACGACGCGCGCGATGGGCAACGAGGGCTGCGACGACGCAGGAGCGTCGCTGCTGTCGCACGAGGAGCAAGCCGGAGTGGGCGCAAGTGGCGGGCATGGCGAGCGACCGCGTCGTCACCATCGGCCAGCGCGCCTTCCACGTGCACCAGTACCCGCTGTACGCGTTACTAGCCTTCCACGTGCACCAGTACCCGCTGTACGCGTTACTAGCCGTATTCCGTTTCACGTGCATCAGTACCACCTGTACGCTTTACTATCCTTGCTCCGTTCTGTACGCGTTTACACCATGCTTTACGGTTCTGATGCTCCAAGCTCTCCCTCCTTTCTCCTCCGCTCTCCTTTCCTTCCCTTCACCCCTCCCCCCCTTCCCCCCCCTCTCCCTCAGCTTCTCCCTGTGAGCAGTGATGGCGAGCACAGCAGCAGCAGGGACGAGCATCTTTTCCATGCAAGCGAATGCCTCTTTCCTTTCTTCCCCTCCTCTCCCCCTCCTATCTCCTCCCCTCCCTTACGATGTGCGAGGTGTAAGTGTGTGCGTGCAGGCGCTGAAGACAGGGTCACAGGGCGGGATGAATGAGATCGGCAGCCTCAAGGCACAGCTGCAGCAGGCCCTGTGGCATGTGATGTAATGCTCTTGTCTCTCGCCTCGCCTGTATTCGCTCTTGCTTTCCCTGCACTGCAACCCCATCTCAACCCAATTCAACCCAACTCATGTCATCATGTGCGCAATTGACACCGTCCCGCTCTTGTGTTGTGGCATCGGTTCCCGCAAATCACACACCTATCTGCATGGAAGCCCCTTCGCACCCACCCACCCATTCCCACCTATTTCCACCCACCCATTCCCACCTATTTCCACCCACCCATTCCCACCTATTCCCACCCACCCATTCCCACCTATTTCCACCCACCCATTCCCACCTATTTCCACCCACCCATTCCCACCTATTTCCACCCACCCATTCCCACCTATTCTTACCCACCCACCCACGCATTCCCACCTATTTCCACCCACCCATTTCCACCTATTTCCACCCACCCATTCCCACCTATTTCCACCCACCCATTCCCACCTATTTCCACCCACCCATTCCCACCTATTCCCACCCACCCACCCACGCATTCCCACCTATTTCCACCCACCCATTTCCACCTATTTCCACCCACCCATTCCCACCTATTTCCACCCACCCATTCCCACCTATTCCCACCCACCCTTTTGCACCCACTGATTCACACCCACCCCCACGCGGGGAGGCGGCGAGTGGCAGAATGGGCAGCAATGCGTGGAGAGAGAGGGGGGGGAGCTGGCGGGGGCGAGGGGGAATGGGGGGGCAGCCGAGGGGCAGGGGAAAGGCGGAGGGGGAGGACAAGGGGTGCTAGCAGGGGCGCGGATGGGCGGCTAAAGAATGTGGGGGCGAATGGGAGCGGTGCTGACGTGGCACATAATTGAAAAGCTAGAGCAGCAGCAGCAGGGAGGGTGAGCGTTGGACGAGCATGCGAGGGAAGCATGGCAGGCAGAGGGGGCACCCTCACAGCGCCACAGCAACCAGCTTCACCACCTGAGCTTCACCACCTGAGCTTCACCACCTGAGCTTCACCACCTGAGCTTCACCACCTGAGCTTCACCACCTGAGCTTCACCACCTGAGCTTCACCACCCGAGCTTCACCACCTGAGCTTCACCACCTGAGCTTCACCACCTGAGCTTCACCACCTGAGCTTCACCACCTGAGCTTCACCACCCGAGCTTCACCACCCGAGCTTCACCACCTGAGCTTCACCACCTGAGCTTCCCACTGTGACAGAGAGGGCGACTGGAGGCGATACACTTGTGCCGAAACACAACTATACGAAGCAAGCATGGCAACTCCAGGTGAACGCGCGCCGTTGCCAGGTGAGGTGGACGAGGAAGGGTTGAAGGGCACGGTGGGGAGGGGGCAGGTGGTGGGCGGAGGGCGCAGTGCAGTGAAGGGGAGGTGGGGAGGGGAGGGCGCAGTGGGGAGGGGGGAAGGTGGGGAGGGGAGGGCGCAGTGGGGAGGGGGGAAGGTCGCGGCGCTGCCCTTCGCCGCGTCGCACGTGGGTGCATGCTTGCCCTCGTCCCCACACCTTCCCGCTTCACCACCTGAGCTTCACCATGCTTGCTCTTGGAGGGGTGGGTTGCGGGAACGGAAGAAGGGGGGCATGTGTTCTTGGGTGTGGGGAGAAGAGGGTGAAGGAGGTTATTTTGTGTTTGTGGGTGGGTGGGTGGGACGGGGTTGAGAGTGGGGGCGAAGGGAAGATGGGCCACAGATGGTTCGAAGGCAGGATTAGCAAGGTTTGGCAGCAGTTTAATATTTATATATAGAGATATTCCATAAGTCTTTCTGCGTACTGTCTGACCTTGTAGCGTCCACCTTTTCCTCTCCCATGCTTGTTCTCCCAGGTGGCGGCGCAAGCGAGCAACGGCGACGGGGGCAACTTGATAGCGTGCTGTGCGCCTTGGATGCGCGCCGTGCATCCTGGCGCGCGGTAGGGCCATCGTGGAGTTGCTCAACAAGCACGCCTACATGCACGTGCGCATGCAATGCCCAAACACATATCTGCTCAATCACTGGCCTCTGCCTTTTCCTTACATGCATTTATGGCCTTTTCCCCTCCAATACTTCCCTGTGACTCCCTTGCTTCCTTGCATCCCTGTCACTCCTCCTCCCATGATCCTGCTCGTTTCCTCTACTCTCCCATCCTCCATCTCCCCTCCCCCTTCCACCCCACGTGCGCCCTTCCCCTCGCTCTCTCCCTACGCTTCTTCGTGTTCATAGGCTGGTCGTGGCGGCACTCGTGGGCGGGCTGCTGCCGCTGCACAAGGCAGGGGAGCTGCTGCCAGCCGTGTCGGTCGGCACCTTCACATCGCCCGTGTTCTCCAACCTTCTCCTTCCCGTTGCCTTGTGTGTGCTGCCCAGGCTGACAGTGTGCCTTGGGGGAGTTTGAATGGATGGGTACGATCACTTGCGCGTGCATGTCAGTGTGCACACTGGTCATTTTGGGTTTTGAGTGTGGGTGCGTGGTGGGGGGCAGTGCTGCTGCATGATCATTGGTGTTTGTGTGACAGGGGCTGTGTGAGTGGCAATGGTGCAAAGAGGTGGGTGATTAGCAGTGGTGCAGTGAGGGTGGGTGAGTGAGGTACCGTTGCCCTTCCTCCCCTCCCCTCCTCCCTTCTTCCCTCCCCACAAGCCAGAGTTCGTTCCCCGCACTCTCGCACCCTTCCCCTCTCGCACCCTTCCCCCCTCTCACCCTTTCTCTCTTCCCTGCACATTTCACCCTCTTCACGCTTCCACTCTCTCACCCTTTCCCGCCTTCCCCCTCCTTCAGTGTCCGCCACGCGTTCAGGTCTCGTCCGCTCACCTGTCTCAGGGGGAGGGGAGAGCGCATCAGCGCCCACGGGCTGCCGGCCCAGCGCTGTGGTAGCAAGCAGTGCGCAGCCTGGTGGAGCGGGCGCAGTGCACGCACCGCAGCTCTGCTCCATCATGCCAATGCTGCCCCCTCCCCATTCCCCCCCTCTTTTTTCCCCCTTCTCCCCGCACCCAATCCCTTCCCCTCTCCTCCCATGGCCTACCGGCCCCAGCAGTGGCGGTGCTTAGTCTGGTGGAGCAGGCGCAGTACGCGCAGCGCAACTCTGCTCCATCATGCCCCGCTCGCACCACCGCCGCAAGGGGTACCCCTTGGGGTCCCTCGTGGTTTTTAACCACTGATGCTGACAGCCGTGAGTGGGGTGGAGGGACAGTGGGAGTGGGGGTAAGGGGTGTGGGAGGGCGAAGGGGGACTGTGAGTGAAGGGGTGGCCGCAAGGGGTACCCCTTTGGGTCCCCTACAGAGTCTAACGGCCATGAGTGGATGGTTGGAGCGGCCTTGCCAACGCCCTCCCTCTCTTCCCCTCCCTCTCCATCTTTTGCTCCTCCCCCAGACCCTGTCTTCATGCTCTCTCCTCTAGGCATGCACGCGTGCAACCTCCAGTCGGACCCGTGCTGCATCGTGGTCGTGCAGATCCCTGGGTGGAGCGGCCTTGCCAACGCACGCGCCACCATCTTTGGGGACCTCTACCCCCTGCCGCCCAGCCAGCAGGTATGTTTTGTGATTGCCAACCTGCGCTTCTGTGATTGCTGCCGTCCTGCCCCGTGTAACGCTGCTCTTCCCATCACCTCACCTGCCTCCTTTCCAGCCTTCTTTCCCCGCTCCCCTCCTTACCGCGAACCTTAACCCCACCAGGAGTGGGCGCCTGGCTTCTACGTGAAGCGGCACCAGCACGGGGCAGCGCAGCAGCACACACATCTGCTCTTCTGGCAACTCCTGTTGCATTGCTGCTCCTCTCCACCATCGCCCTCACCTCCTCTCCCTCTCCCCCTTTACTCACCACTGGCAGCGGTGGGCGCGGGGCTTCTATGTGAAGCGGCACCAGCACGGGGCAGCACAGCGGTGGGGGAACTTCCACTTTTACCGCATGTGTTACCATCTGGTAACTGCGCATCTAGGGTAATTGCACCCATTTTTACCATCAGGTAACTGCATGAGTATGTTAACTGCGCATGAATACCATCTTGTAACTGCGTGGTTCATGTAAGCACACGCATGGATACTACGTGGTAACTGCATGGTAATTGATTTGATACATTCTCATGTGTTTGAAACTTGATTCTCTGTCCACCCACTGGCCATTCCCCCTTTCATGCTGCTCCCTCACACAGAGCTGGTCAGGTAGTTGTTACGTTTATTTTTGACGAATTATTCATATCCTACTAAAGTTTGAAGGTAGCTATGAAGACATATCATATAACAACTAAGCATCGACCCCCCCATGTGCTACAATTACCCTCTCCGTGTCTTTCATCACAATAACCTCCCCAGTCAGTTGATTGATCACTTCCTGGATTGAGACAGTCACACAATAAAAAAACATTCGGTGATACATAAATAAACGTATCGAAGTTGTCATAAAAGCGACTTACCTGTTGAGAGTAGATAGTCTTATCTTTCTTCTTCAGTTCCTTCTTGAGCTTGCCAATCTGCAAGGGTTCGTGCGCATTAGTTAGTGCGCGTGCATTAACCAAGAAATGAATGCTGCTCTGATTCTGCAGACACCTGATTCTGCATCTGCTCGTTGGCTGCTGACGTTTCGGTGGCTGCGTTTTTCAGTTCAGCGAATTCCGCCTTCACCATATTCAGCTCGCCAGTTTTTTCCTGGAGAAGCTTCTCAGATTTCAGAAGCTTTGAATCTAGCCGATGAGCTTCCAAGGCATGAGTCTTCTTCTGCTCCTCAAGTTCCTTCGTGAGATTTTCAACCTGTAAAGGTTGGTCGTAGTTAGTGCGCGTGTATCTACCAAGAACCAAATGCCGTAGGAAAGAGCTGCATTAGCAGACGTTTCGGCGGCTGCGTTCTTCAGTTTAGCAACCTGCTCAGTTTTGTCCTGGAGAAGCTTCTCATATTCCAGAAGCTTTGAATTTGCCTGTAGAGCAATCAAGGAATGAGTCTGAGAGGTCGAAGAGCGTGGATTGTCCAAAACGTCCCACATTGAGTTCATTACCTCGCTGTTCTGAGGGTCATCATTCTTGATACGGTCAGTAGTAGATCCGTCAGCCTTACTGTATGAAGCCAGCAGTATTGGGCTGAAGACTTCAGGACTCAGCTCTTTTTTACGAGTCCTGCGGGCTGTCCGAAAGGAACTCATCGTTGCACTCAAGGAGGATGGTGATTGTGTGCAGAGATTGCTGAGGGTTATGACAGAGAATGCCACGAGGGTGTTTGTTTGGCTAGAACGGGTGAAATAAGTAAGCTAGGCATGGAGCATGACTACCCCCATCCCGCTGGGGAGGGTGTCAGTTTCGCAAAATCGTTGGCGATTTTTTAAAGCCGCGGTGCAGATATCTCTGCGCCAGTTCAAAGTATTATAGCTTGAAGGGCGCGTTACCCAGTATACACTGGAAGTCGAGCAGGCAGAGCATTCTGAGAGCGGGGGAAGGTCGTGCGGAAAAGTGCCTCGCAGCATGATGAGTGGGGGGGAAGCTGGGGAGGGCTTGCGGAAAAGCACCGCACAACAGCATGAAGGGGGGGCCAGGCATCAAACTTGAAACTTGAAACTTGAACTCAAAACTACTCAAACTCGGCAATCTCTCGCGCTAGGCTAGGTTACTACTAACTTGAAGTGCCTTCCCGTAGGGCTACTGAGAGCCATTCGCCTCATATCTATCTCTCTTCTTCGCCTTTTAGTGTGCGCTCGAATATCTGCGCTATTTCGTACCTCAAAAAACACCACGGCAGTCGTACCCGTAGCGCATTGCGCTAGATTTCCTCCGCTGTCGTCGTTCAGGTTTCCCTCTCCCGTCCCTCTGTTTCTCACGAATCGGCGGTGGCAAGCAGCGACGATGGCGACAGGCAGGATTGGGTGCGACGGTAGCCAGCAGCGGGGCGACGATAGCGAGCAGAGCGGCGACGGTAGCGAGCAGGGTTGCGATGGCAGCGAGAAGGGTTGCGACGGCAGCGAGCAGGGTTGCGATGGTAGCGAACAGCATGGCGACAGCAGCGCAATGACGATAGTGAGCAGCGATAACGACAGTAGCGAGCAGCGGGGCGACGTTAGCGTGCAGCAGGGTGTCGTTAGCGAGCAGCGGGGCGAAGCATCTGTTCCGACGGTGGTTCAGCATCTGCTCCGACGGTGGCGAAGCATCTCGCGTCCAAACCTCGCAAGCGGCTTTAGCAAGCGATATTGGTAGCGATGCGGCGAAGGCAAGGGTAGCGAGCAGACAGGGCCGGAATGGGAGAGGAGGACAGGGGGAAAGGGTGGGAAGAGCAGCGATCGATGGTATAGGCCCCTGTCCTTCTTTCCCTTTCCCCCACTCCTTCTATCCCTTCCCCCCTGTCCTTCCCTCCTTTCCTCCATGTCCTTCCCACCCTTTCCCCCTGTCATTCTCTCCCTTTCCCCTTAGTCCTTCCCTCCCTTTCATCGTTTTCGTTCCTCCTGATGCTTAATCCTCCCCCCTGTTCTTTCTGCCCTGTCCCCCTATCCTTCCCTCCCCTTCTTCTCCCTCCCTCCTTTCCCCTCTCCCAACCCACTGCTCCCCCCTGCTCTCATCCGTCCCCTTGCCCCCATTCGTCCCTTTTCCCCCACTACCGTCGCTGCTTTTCCTTCTCATTTCCCCCTTTCCTGAACCCTTCCTTTTCCTCTCTCACATCCCTTCCCGTTCCCACTATCCCATCCCACCATTCACCCTTCTGATGGCCATCTCTTTCCCTCCTCTCCTGTCCCTCCCCTGTCCTATCCCATTCCCCCTGTCGCTTTCTCCTTCCCCCTGTCCTATCCCATTCCTGTCCTAGTTCAAGCGTGAGAGATTGTTTGTTCCAGGGCATCCCCCCCTGCCACCATCCCCCATGGCACATCCTCCTATGCCACACCTTCGGTTTCACGCCTCCCCATTCCCGAAATCCCCTTGTCCGTCGATACCTTAGCCTCTTGCCCTTCCCAGGAGGCAGGATTGGGCGCGACGGTAGCAAGTGGCTCGCTCCCACCGTCTCTCCACCACCAATCCTCCTCTCCCCCACTCCCGCCGTCCCTCATTTCCCCCGTTATCGTTCAAACCTTCCCCCCGTCCCCGTCCCTCCTTCCATCGGTGTCCGTCCCTCCTTCCCCCACCATCCACCCTTTACCCTACCCTTGTCCTTTCAAGGCATCCCCCGATTCCTAAACCCTTCCTTTCCCTTTCTCCCATCCCTTCCCTTTCCCCCTATCCCATCCCACCATTCACCCCTCTCCCGGCCATCCCTTCACCCACCCTACTACTTCCCTTCACCCACCCCACCACTTTGAACCTTCGCGCACCCCACTGTTTCTGCCAACCCTCCATTCAATTTCCCCATCGAACATTTTTCACTTCTACGGCTGGTGTCCTTCCCTACCCCCCTCCCCCCCTGCTATCGGTGGACAGCTGCATCAATAATGGATCAGAGGGGTGTGAAGTTTAGCTCATCTTGGAGATGCCATGTTGGATTTAAAGACACTCATGTTTGCCTGCCATGTGTACATTCGTTGCACCCCAAAAAAAAAGAAAGGAAACAACCACCCCAAACTTTGATATTTCTGAAATCCTAGAATGTGCCTTTGAGTCGCAGAATATTATATTTGTGTGGTACTTGAAATACAAACTCTTTCGTTATGCAATGTAGAGATGACGGCGTATTCATGGGTTCCGATTTTCGCGTTGTCGTGTGTGTTTCCCCCTTCCCTCCCCCCACCCCTTCCCCTTCCCCCTCACTTTCGAGGTTCGCGACGTTCGCCTCAGTTGTTTCCTTTTTCTCTTCATCGCAACATTATCTACTCTCTCGCTAGCCAATTGGCGACCAGGAAGGAAAAAGACAAAAAACTGTTTGTCACTGTTCCTAAGATATCTGCACCGCGGCTTTAAAACCCGAAGCCTGAATTACAAAAACTGAGTCAACGCTTGGTTTGGTAGGTCCGGGGTTCGGGCAAAATGAGGTGCGGAGGAATTGCGAAAGGTGGCAGGTTAGCGAAACCTGATGCGACTCTCCCGTGAGGCAAACAGT
Source organism: Closterium sp. Naga37s-1 (assembly GCA_947471745.1). NCBI lineage: Eukaryota > Viridiplantae > Streptophyta > Zygnematophyceae > Desmidiales > Closteriaceae > Closterium > Closterium sp. Naga37s-1. Next base: position 1,106,430 of record CANJKZ010000161.1, on the reverse strand, counting down.
TCGCAGGCAACCCGCATACCAACCCCAGAGGGAAAGAACAGCATAAGAAAACTGGTGCGACAGAACAAGCAAACATACTCATTCACTCGCTATTAGTATCCGACCATCGCACACCAGCTAGGGTTTTAGAGTGAGCGCCATTTAGACAACCGGAATTAGTAGGTGCAGCTTGTATACGCAATCGAAGCACGGAGAAAATGGGCGTGAGGAGATGAGAGAGCGCTTTGCCTACCTCGCGACCCTCGCCCGTCGCCCTTGCTTTCTCCGCCCACTGCCCTCACCCCGCCCGTCGCCCTCGCCGCCTCGCCGCCCGTCGAGGTCGGTTCCCTCGCCCGTCGCTCTCGCTTCCCCCGCCTACTACCCTCGCCTCGCCTGTCGCCCTCGCCGCTTCCCCGCCCGTCGCCCTCGCTTCCGCCCGTCACCGCCCATCACCCTCCCTTCCGCCCGTCACCCTCCCTTCCACCCGTCGCCCTCCCTTCCGCCCGCCGCCCTTCCTTCCCCTCGTCGCGCTTCCTTCCGCCCGTCGCCCTCCCTTCGTCTCGTCGCCCTCCCTTCGTCTCGTCGCCCTCCCTTCCTCCCGTTGCCTTCCCGTCCGCCCGCCGCCCTTCTTTTCCCTCGTCGCGCTCCCTTCCCCCCGTTGCCCCCCTTCGTCTCGTCGCCTCTCTGTCGCTCGTCGCCCTCCTTCCCGCTCGTCCCCTCGCAATCCCCGTCTCTCTCTCCCCCCGTCGCCCTCTCTTTCCCCGTCGCCCTCCCATCCACTCCTTGTCCTCGCCATCCCTCCCTTCTCCCTTCTCATCTCGCACACTTGTCACGCCCCCTTTCCCACCTGCACATGCACCCTTCCCATTCCCGAATAATCGCCTTTCACCCCCACACTGCATACATCTCTCCCTTTTCCCCCCATCAATCGCCCTGCTCCCCACCGTCCTCCCCCCAGCTCTCTCCCCGGCATCTCCCTCGCTCCCCACGTCCTCTTCCCTGCTTCCCCCCATCCCCTTCCGTGCTTCCCTCCATCCCCTTCCGTGCTTCCCCCCATCCCCTTCCGTGCTTCCCCCCATCCCCTTCCCTGCTTCCCCCCATCCCCTTCCCTGCTTCCCCCCATCCCCTTCCGTGCTTCCCCCCATCCCCTTCCGTGCTTGCCCCCATCCCCTTCCGTGCTTCCCCCCGTCCCCTTCCGTGCTTCCCCCCATCCCCTTCCCTGCTTCCCCCCATCCCCTTCCCTGCTTCCCCCCATCCCCTTCCCTGCTTCCCCCCATCGCCTTCCCTGCTTCCCCCCATCCCCTTCCCTGCTTCCCCCCATCCCCTTCCCTGCTTCCTCCATCCTCTCGCACTCTCACTCTCCTTCCCCCACCCTCTGCCCTGTTCCCACCTAGGAAACCCCATCCCTGCCTTTTCCTCCCACCCTCCTTCCCCCACTCTCCCTCCTCCTGCACTCTCTCCCTCCGTCCTCTCGCACTCTCACTCTCCTGCACCCTCTGCCCTGTTCCCACGTGCCCTCCCCATCCCTGCCTTTTCCTCCCTGCTCCGCCCTTCCCTCCCCCAGCCGTTCACAACCCTTCCCTTCCTTTTCATGCCCTACCCTTCCCCCTCACTCCTCACCTTCCGCCCTCTAATACCCATGCATGTGCACCCATTAGTGTCTCCCCATACATGCTTTCATTATGTGCGCTTGTGTGTATTCCCCTGCCGTTGTTCCCTTGCACCTCACTCCACCTCCCCCATGTTTCTTCACACGAATCTTTCTGCCTACTCCAATCTCCCCTATTTTTCAGTGGTGAAGCAGAGGAGCAAGCTGAGGCGCAGCTAGTCTATGCTTTGCATCGTACCACCACCTGTGTCTTGTGTGCTTTGCATCATTTTTGTTGAAGAGATGGATCTCAAAGGCATAATACCGTACCGTATGTAATTTTGTTTCTGCAGTGCAAGATATTCTTCGAAGATTGATGCACACTAAGAGTGTCAGAAGGGTACAGAAAGGCATGTGCACAATACTTTTGATTGTACCTTTTCCAAAGCCTCGAAAGAAACATGAAGGGAACTGTTTTCTCTATGAGCATGGCATGGGATGATGGGCCTCTGAGCGAGTTGCAGCACCAGAAAAATCATCAGTGTAGTCACTGCAATAGCCAGGGAGAGAAAGAGAATACGAGCGATGGGGAGGGGAAAGCGGGGAAAGAGGGGGAAGAGGGAAGCAGGGGAGAAGGGACAGGGGGAGATAGGACGATGTGAGAGGGAAAGGGGATAGGAAGAGGAAGTGGTGATGGGAGGAAGTGGTGATGGAAGGAAGTGGTGATGGGAGGAAGTGGTGATGGGAGGAAGTGATGATGGGAGGAAGTGGTGATGGGAGGAAGTGATGATGGGAGGAAGTGGTGATGGGAGGAAGTGGTGATGGGAGGAAGTGGTGATGGGAGGAAGTGGTGATGGGAGGAAGTGATGATGGGAGGAAGTGGTAATGGGAGGAAGTGGTGATGGGAGGAAGTGGTGATGGGAGGAAGTGGTGATGGGAGGAAGTGGTGATGGGAGGAAGTGATGATGGGAGGAAGTGGTGATGGGAGGAAGTGATGATGGGAGGAAGTGATGATGGGAGGAAACACCTGGAGCGGAGGGGGAGAGGAGGGGATGGGGACAGGACGGATGGGGAGAGGAGGGATGGGGAGAGGATGGATGGAAAGAGGAGGGATGGGTTTGGAAGAGGAGGGGATGGGGAGAGGACGGGAGGGGGAGGGGAGGGGATAGGACAGGGCGGGGTGAGGGGATAGACGTAGCGTGGGTGAACTTTCCTCCCTTTCCCCTTCTTTCCCTGCGAGGAGTCCCTGCAATGAGACCGCGCAGAGCGATTGGGGGAGGGGAGGGGGAGGTGAAGTGCGGAGCAAACAGGAAGGGATGTGGGGAGGAAGGAACGAACAGAGGACGGATGGGGAGAGGACGGATAGGGAGAGGAGGGATGGGGAGAGGAGGGATGGTAAGAGGAGGGATGGTAAGAGGAGGGATGAGAGGAGGGATGGGGAGAGGAGAGACAGGGAGAGGAGGGATAGTAAGAGGAGGGGATGGGGAGAGGACGGGAGGCGGAATGGGGTGAGGCGGAATGGGGTGAGGAGGCCTGGATGGAAAGAGGAGGAGATGGGGTGAGGAGGGGTGGACGGAAAGAGGAGGAGATGGGATGAGGTGGGGAAGGGGAGAAGAGGGGGGTAAAGTGAGGAGGGGACGGGGAGAGGAGGAATGGGGTGAGGCGGAATGGGGTGGGGCGGAATGAGGTCAGTCGGAATGGGATGGGGCGGAATGGGGTGGGGCGGAATGGGGCGAGGCGGAATGGGGGGAGGGAGAAGCACGGCGGGAGTGGCGGGGCGAGTGGAAAGGGAGGAGGGAGAGGAGAGGGAGAAGGGTAAGGAATGAGAGGAGAGGGGAGAGGGAGAGGAAGACCGGAGAGGTGAGGGATGGGGAGATGAGGGATGGGGGGGTGAGGGATGGGGAGATGAGGGACGGGGAGATGAGGGACGGGGAGATGAGGGACGGGGAGATGAGGGACGGGGAGATGAGGGATGGGGAGATGAGGGACGGGGAGATGAGGGATGGGGAGATGAGGGATGGGGAGATGAGGGATGGGGAGATGAGGGATGGGGAGATGAGGGATGGGGAGATGAACGCATATGCGAGGGAAGCGGAGCACCCCCTCTCCGTCGAGGGGAGGGTGCGTGCGTGTGTGACGGCAGTGGAGTGAGCGTGGGCGACGGATGGGGCCGAACGCGACGGGAGGGAGCGAGCGTGGGCGGCGGAAGGGGAGTGAGCGAGGGATACGGAGGGGAATGAGTGGGCGACGGGGAGGAGTGAGTGCGACCATAAGGAGTGGGCGTGGGCGACGGAGGGGAGTGAGCATGTGCGACGGAGGGGACCGTCGCGGCGGGAGGGAGTGAGCGTGGGCGGCGGACGGGGAGTCGTCTCGCGCGCCGGGAGGGAGTGCGCGTGGACGGCGGGAGGAGATTGAAAGGGAGAGCGCGGCGCGGGCGGCAGCGTGCGACGAGAGGGAATTGGCCGTGTGCGACGAGCGGGGGTGAGCGTGTGCGATGTAAGGATTGCGCGAAGGCGATGGAAAGGGAGTGAGCGTGGGCGACGGGAAGGGAGCGAGCGTGGGCGAGGGAAGTGGTTGAGAGTGGGCGACTGAACGATTGCGCGTAGGCGATGGGAAGGGTGTGAGCGTGGGCGACGGGAAGGTCTTGAGAGTGGGCAACGGAAGGGAGTGCGCGTGGGCCGAGGTAACTGACGGAGTGCGCGGGGGCGACGGAAGGGAGTGCGCGTCTGCGGTGGGAACGAAGTGAGCGTGGGTGACGGAAGGGAGTGTGCGTAATCGGTCTCGGCGCTCCCGCGTGAGCGACGGGAGGGAATTGTAATCCGCGAGAAAGCAGAGCGCGCGTGTGCGACAATGGAGCGAGCGCAAAGGAGACGGGAGGGGAGGGAGCGTGCTCGTTGTCGCGAGGAAGCGTGAGCGATGGAGGGGAGTGCGTGTGTGGGACGGAAGGGGACGGAGTGTGGACTACGGGGAGAAGAAGCGAATGCGACGAAGTAGGGCGATTCACCTTAGAAACGCGGACAGAAAGTTATATCTCTGGCACCTAAGGAATGGAGTATTAGTCCTAACGAGTAAGGCGGGTCTATGAGGCATGGGGCTGGAATGAGGTTGGAGCCTAGCTATTCTAAGCTATGGCTGCCGCTGGTGCTGATCGGACTAGGCAGTTTTTATCGACCTGAATTACAGGTTTCCAGTTTGGTGTGCACACCAAGGCCAGAGTGGTTGCGCAGGAACCGAGCGACACTTCCGTGAGCTGCATGCGACTTCATCACGTTTTGCCCGTGCACAACTGGTAACCACCCTGGTTCGGGAGGGAAAGTGTTAACACCTCCCCTCCCGAACCAGGGTGGTTACCAGGTCTCACCTTCAAAACGTGAGGAAAGTCGCAGGGTGCGTAGGGAAGGATCGCAGGGGTCTCACCACCACTCTTGGCTGAGGTGTGCACACCAATCTCAAAATCTGTAATTCAGGTCGACAAAAAACAGAGTTCAGGGCCAAACTTGGGGAAGTCATAGCTTAGAAGAGAGTCACCGCGCCGACTTCCACGTCAGTTTAGGGTTCCGCATTACGCTCTGGGACCATGCTTCCATTCCGACGGTAACAGTCGCCCTTGCTGAGCCGCGCGCCTTACATCTCGTTTTCACTGCACGTAGCTAGCCATGCCCATTCACGCACATATGCCCATCGTCGTCCGCTGTTACACTGCCCCTTCGCCAGGCGCATCGATGTCGCGGTTGTTCCTAGCCGCGCCCGGTTCTCTGTCCAGGGTAGAGCATTCCGCCTTACAGAAGATTTTGGTCCATTTATATCATCGCCGTCGCCTTCGTTCACTCCCCTCCGTCGCCCACGCGGTAAGGCCGCCGTCGCTCACTTCCCTCCACCGCCATACCGCACTCCCCTCCCGTTGCCTTCGCGCACTCCCCTCCCGTCGCCTTCGCGCACACCCCTCATTAGAGGATGAGCACTCCTTCCCGTCACTCACGCTTCCTTCCCGACGTGCGATCACGCTCCCTCCCCTCCCGTCGCCTTCGCGCGACGCCTCTTTCGCCCCTCCTCACTCCTTTCCGTCGCCCAGCACACTCCCCTCCGTCGTCAAGCTCACTCCCTTCTGTCGCGCTCGGTAAATCCACTTCCGTCGCCCACGCGCACTCCCTCCGTCGCCCACGCGCACTCCCTCCGTCGCCCACGCGCACTCCCTCCGTCGCCCACGCGCTCTCCCTACGGTCGTGTGCGCGCTCTCCCTTCCGTCGTGTGCGCGCTCTCCCTTCCGTCGTGTGCGCGCTCTCCCTTCCGTCGTGTGCGCGCTCTCCCTTCCGTCGTGTGCGCACTCTCCCTTCCGTCGTGTGCGCGCTCTCCCTTCCGTCGTGTGCGCGCTCTCCCTTCCATCGTGTGCACGCTCTCCCTTCCGCCGTTAGCGCTCGTGATCTTCCCGTCGCCTTCGCGCATTCCCTTCCGCCGCACACCGTTTGGGGCGCACGGCCGATTCCCTCCCGTTGCACACTGGCGAACTCGCTCTCCCTTTCCATCTCTTCCCGTTCTCCCAAATCCATCCCCTCACCCCGCCCTGTCCTATCCCCTCACCCCGCCCTGTCCTATCCCCTCACCCCGCCCTGTCCTATCCCCTCACCCCGCCCTGTCCTATCCCCTCACCCCGCCCTGTCCTATCCCCTCACCCCGCCCTGTCCTATCCCCTCACCCCGCCCTGTCCTATCCCCTCACCCCGCACCATCCCAGGCGAGCATGACAGAGGCCCAGACGCCCTGCATGGACGTGCCGCCTCCGCTTGCTCCTGTTTTCAGCATCTCAAAGGCCCAGAGGAGCCACATTGCATATAGGGACAGGACAGCGTGCAGATTCAAAATGGAAACACACAAGACTAGAGCAATGGCTCGTGCTTGTCTTGTATCATAGTACTGCATGCTTATGTCGTGTATTTACAAATCATATAAAATATGCATGGGTCTAAAAGGTTTGTATACTGTTATACTGTACAAGGTTACAAACAAAACTAACAGAGGCTACCATAACAGCAGCATGAAACGTTGTCATATGCCGTTGGATGTCACAATGGGAGCACAAAGTAGCCTCAAATGAAATAAAATCCTACTTGGTTGCTCCATGCTGCAAAGCATAGCTCACAATGAGAGGGAATGTGTGAAGGACTGGATGAGAGAGGGGAGGAAGGGATGAGAGAGGGGAGGAAGGGATGAGAGAGGGGAGGAAGGGATGAGAGAGGGGAGGAAGGGAAGAGAGAGGGGATGAAGGGATGAGAGAGGGGAGGAAGGATGAGAGAGGAGAGGAAGGGACGAGAGAGAGGAGCACGTGTCGAGAAATGAGGACAGGCGGTAGAGTGGAGGACTGCGGGGAAAAAGGAGGGGGGAAAAAGAGGGGGGGCATTCGAGAAATGTTGAAGCAACAGAGGATCTGTTGGAGGGGTGAGCTGTGAGAGGATGACAGGGGGAAGAGAGGAGGACAGGGGGAAGAGAGGAGGACAGGGGGAAGAGAGGAGGACAGGGGGAAGAGAGGAGGACAGGGGGAAGAGAGGAGGACAGGGGGAAGAGAGGAGGACAGGGGGAAGAGAGGAGGACAGGGGGAAGAGAGGAGGACAGGGGGAAGAGAGGAGGACAGGGGGAAGAGAGGAGGACAGGGGGAAGAGAGGAGGACAGGGGGAAGAGAGGAGGACAGGGGGAAGAGAGGAGGACAGGGGGAAGAGAGGAGGACAGGGGGAAGAGAGGAGGACAGGGGGAAGAGAGGAGGACAGGGGGAAGAGAGGAGGACAGGGGGAAGAGAGGAGGACAGGGGGAAGAGAGGAGGACAGGGGGAAGAGGGGAGGACAGGGGGAAGAGAGGAGGACAGGGGGAAGAGAGGAGGACAGGGGGAAGAGAGGAGGACAGGGGGAAGAGAGGAGGACAGGGGGAAGAGAGGAGGACAGGGGGTAGAGACCAGGACAGGGGGAAGAGAGGAGGACAGGGGGAAGAGAGGAGGACAGGGGGTAGAGACCAGGACAGGGGGAAGAGAGGAGGACAGGGGGAAGAGAGGAGGACAGGGGGAAGAGGGGAGGACAGGGGGAAGAGAGGAGGACAGGGGGAAGAGAGGAGGACAGGGGGAAGAGAGGAGGACAGTGGGAGGAGAGGAGGACAGGGGGAAGAGAGGAGGACAGGGGGAAGAGAGGAGGACAGGGGGAAGAGAGGAGGACAGGGGAGATGAGGGACGGGGAGATGAGGGTGAGGGGAAGGGGAAATGAGGGCAAGGGGAACGGGAAATGTGGGCGAGGGGAATGGGAAATGAGGGCGTTGGGAAGGGGAAAGGAGGGCGACGGGAAGGGGAAACGTGGGCGACGGGATGGGGAAAGGAGGGCGACGGGAAGGGGAAACGTGGGCGACGGGAAGGGGAAAGTAGGGCGACGGGAAGGGGAAAGGAGGGCGACGGGAAGGGGAAAGGAGGGCGACGGGATGGGGAAAGGAGGGCGACGGGATGGGGAAACGTGGGCGACGGGAAGGGGAAAGTAGGGCGACGGGAAGGGGAAAGGAGGGCGACGGGAAGGGGAAAGGAGGGCGACGGGAAGGGGAAACGTGGGCGACGGGATGGGGAAAGGAGGGCGACGGGAAGGGGAAACGTGGGCGACGGGAAGGGGAAAGTAGGGCGACGGGAAGGGGAAAGGAGGGCGACGGGAAGGGGAAAGGAGGGCGACGGGAAGGGGACATGAGGGCGACGGGGAGGGGAGATGAGGGCGACGGGTAGGGGAAATGCGCATCGTGCGGGAAGGGGAAATGCGGGCAGGGGACCGGGAAGGGGAAATGCGCGCGACGGAAACATAAAATGAAGGCGACGGGGGGCCCTAGTGCGGGCAAGGGGGAAGATTATGCGTGCTATGGGAACGCTAAATGGGGGCGCCATCGCAGTCGCACACGCGCGATTCGGACTGAATTTGCGGCCGGAGGGAAAAGGAACAGCGCGCGACGTTTAGGGGAAAGGCGGCGGTAAAAAAAAGAATAATCGCGACGGGAAGGGGAAAAGAGGCGGCCATACACGGTGAAATCGGGCGTTTCTCCTATAGCATTTGTAGTTCCTTGTCGCTTTGTGTGGTAGTCCTAGATTTCTAACTAGTATAGTGTGGTCTAGTTGTGGATGGGTATGTCGAGGAGTTTTTGCCTCACTGGCGGCTGCTTGGTGTGCACACCCCTTGTCGAGTTGTTTGCCTGTTGGCGAAAACAATGCGTCGCACTTTGTTTTCGCTGAGCAAGGAGCTTTCGAGGTTGCCCCGAACCTCAGTTTGCTTGGCCCCCCTTCATCCCAAACCTAGAGTTGACTCGCAATTGTAATTCAGGCTTCGGGTTTTAACAAGAACTTCGCGAGCAAATGATCAGGCTCGCGAAATTCCCAGAATTCCCTTGAGCTGTTAGGGATGGAGGTTTGCTGACTTTCTATTTGCCAATAAATGACCCACCGACTATGTGGCTTGAGCGGTGCGTGGACAACATTATGTGTTGGCTGAGATTGTGTTCGCGTGTAGCGCATCCAGCCCAAACCAGGGTGTACAGTCATTCTCAACGACCGGTTACAATTTGCATTCAGGTTTGCATTGTAGAATACAAACGAGATTGATAAGGAAGCGTATTGCTGTGTGGGATTTTGTTGGGCATGCTGAATCTACTGTACCAGCAGAATGGGGCGGGGGCTGGGTCGAAGATTCTAGGAGGTGGTCGGCGTGGCACCATATTTAGCCGGTCCGCAACTGAAATTTCGTCAGTCAGTGTAATTTCTGCGTAAGGTGCGGAACGGTACGTGTATGGTGGAAAATCTGTGCATGGCGGGGGAGGTTTGGCTGATCGGTTCGTCCTGGGGCACCTGGAAAAACAATTGAAGTTTGACAACGAGAGCCAATAGGAAAGTAGTAAATTTTGTCAGCCTGGCGCAACCACAAGCCTCGTATTTCCCAGCCTGCCACAGCTGTTTCCTGTCACCTATTTTCCTGCCAATAGGAATGAAGTTGTTTTTCTTGTTAGCGTGGATGGCTGTTTTTTTGTTAGGTCGGATCTAGGGTCTAGTTACCTCCGCCCACCCCTCTGTCGCGATCTCCATCCGCGACAATCATGCACGGGGCACCTCCGCGCGCGCCTCGTCCGTGCCGGCGGAGGTGCTCGCGTCTTTCGAGGCCCCTCAACCGGCGGCGACGGTGTTGGGCGGCGCTGCCTCCGCCGCGACGGACGAGGTATGCTCGCATGCTGCCTGTTTCATCCGCGCGAAGGTGCGCGCGGAGGTAAATGTTCAGGTAGAAGTTGCTACTGTAATTTGCTGTGTGCGCGGAGGTGCCCTCCGCCGCCACGGACGAGGTGCGGTTGCCAGGTGAGATGCATTAAGGGGGGACGGGGAGGGTGGAGAGAGGGGAAGGCGGGCGGGGGAGGGCGCATTGGGGATGGGGGATGGTGGGGATGTGGGTGAGCAGCAGGAAACAGGAGAGGTGGGGAGGCACCTCAAACGCGCAACAAATGTCTTGAATATTTGTAATCAACTAATGGCTGGATAATGCCATCGCGCTACATTGTACCCTAAATAACCCGAGGGCCCTATCCCCCTCCCTTCCCCCTCTGCCTCTTCTCCCTCTCCCCTTCCACGCATCCTCCCCGCCCACCCCCTTTTCCCCTTCCCCAGCTGCAGGTGCCAGCAGTGTTGCTGTTGCTGCCAGCAGTGCTGCCATCACTGCACGCCTTCCCTGCAGACGGTTTTCTCTGCAGCGCTGTTGATGCCGTTGCTCTCGCACGCCTTCCCTGCCCCCATCACCTCCACGCGCGTCTTTCGAGGCGCCTCACGAGGCGGCGATGGTGCTGCCATGCTCGCGGCGGAGGTGCTCGCGTCTATTGAGGCGCCTCACAAGGCGGCGACGGTGCTGCCATGCTCGCGGCGCTGCTCTCCACCATCGGCCAAGGCGCGAGCCGCCACCCATGCTGCCCACCACGTGAGATGCACGAGGGGTGAGGGCGGAGTGGGATGCGAGTTTGACATGGGAAGGGGGACCATTCCGGGTTTCCCATGTTCCCTTTCCCCTCCTGCCTCCCTCCCCTCCCCTTCCCCCTCCCCCTCTCTCTCCTCCCCCCAACGAGCGCGCTGCTGGCGCTGAAGCAAGCTCTGAGGGACCAACTCGTGCCCAATCGCCTCCCTTTTTCCCCTCCCCAACCCGTGCCGCCACCTCTCCCCCTTTCCTAACCCGCCTCCACCCATGTTGATGTCCCTTCCAAAGTGTTCCTCTTTCAAGTGTTTTCCCAAACCTCTCCCTTTCCCCACCTTCTCCCTGCAGGCACCTTGACATGAACCGTGTCAGTGCTTCACTCCCCGTGCTTGCTCTTTTATGCTTTCACTGCCTCGCGTGAATTCATTGCCACGTGAACCGTATCTGCCTCCTCCTCTTCTCAACTCATGCATCAGTTCTCTCTCATTCATCTTAAACCATCGTTCAAGTCGTTGGCAGGCTTAGGCATAGTGTGGTGGCTCAGTGGGGCACATCATTTCCCGTCTTGCAAGCATTCCTCCTTTGTCGTATGCTACATACCTCTTATTCCCCACCAGTGTCTCTCTTCCTTCATACAAGTGTGCCTCATATTGCCCTTAACACCTCGTTCCCTGCAGCTAGCAACCAAAAACTTTACCCCATCTGCAGCAGTAGCCAAAAAGGCCTACCCTACTTGCAGCAGCAGGAGCAGCAACAGCTAGAAACTCCTCCTACTCCTCGCACGCCATCTCCCCAACACACTGCATTGCAACCGCACCTTCCCTCCCCAGCTGCCGCCTCTGCAATGCGGCTCTCAGTGCGCCTGTTACCATACCACAGCGGCCATGGGGGGTGGTTCTGGCAGCAACGCATTTCCGGGCAATCGTGGCAATGTGGCAATCTTGACACTTGCTGGTGCAAGGAGGGGGTTTGAATATGCGGTGACTTCGCCTAGGCGGATTCTTAAGACTTGTACTTACACTGAGTTGCAACGCGGGATTCTCATGGCAGCGTCGAGACACGTGCTTGTCTCTGTGACCGAACGCCAGTTTGACTACGGGTGAGTGAGAGCTGCATGTTGGGCTGTCGGGCAATTGCTCGCACAAAACCCACCCCCTCCCCACTTCCCCCACTCCACTTCCCCCTCCCCACTTCCCCTCGCACCCCCGACAGAAGCTATCGCTCTTCCAGGAAATCTGTGCCTGACCCTGTTTCGCTCTTGTCCCTGCGGCTCTTCCACTCCAACCCCCGGTCACTTCCATTGCCTGGTCACCAGCGACAAACTGCCATCCGGCAGACCAGGCTGCCATCTGAACAGTTCAGGGCCTGTGCAACTACGTGTGTGATGTTCCCGAGTGCCTCCATAGCAGACTGGTGGAGTTGCTTCGTGCGCTGCAAGAAGGCATGTATGTATGTGTGCATAGTGTTCCAGGTGCTCTCTACGAACAACTAGTACTTTGGAATGTCGTCGTTGAGGGAAATACATTATTGACATGAAGAAATATTCCAGGAATAAAAACTAACTACAGCACTACGTGTCACGAGGCGGCTTTCACAAGCGTCCTTCATGTATCACACATACATACCCATGCCAATCTGCTTGGGTTCCCTTTCAATCATCCAACCGGGCCTGCACAGAACAACACACGCTCGGTCAGTCAGTGAGCAGGTGCGAGCAGCCCTCATCCAGCACATGCAGCACTCGAGAGTGTGAGAGTTGAGAGCTTGAGAGCATGGGGTGGTCACAACAAGCCGGAGCTCACTCACTTGTTGATGGCGAAGAACCGTGTGCCCAGAGTGGTGCGTTGGAGTAGCTTCTCTCGCTGCCACCCCATGCTCTCACACACTTGTTGATGAGAATGAAAAATGAGTTGAGAGCATGGGGCGGTAGCCAGAGTGCACTCACTTGTTGATGGCGAAGAATCGTGCGCCCAGAGTGGCACGTTGCAATAGCTTCTCTCGCTGCGCCACTGGGATGGCCTCAGCCTGCTTCATCCGGACAGCACGCACAGAGGCACACGAGACACCCAGGAGCACACGGGGAATGAGAGGCTCCGGGAATATGCAAGTGGATCAGATGAGGCTAGTGCATTGGAGGAAGGTTGTGAATGGGAGGAGGGTTTTGCATCAAAGGAGGGATTGAGAAGGTTGAGAGGGCAAGTTGAGACATGCGGTTATATGTGCTTGTTCAGCCATACATACCTGTTCAGGGTAGTGCACGCCTGGCAGGGACGTGCCTTCCAGCAGAGCGGCTGCAAACGCTGCTGTAGCCACGCCCACACTCCTGGGGGGCACTCAGGGAGTGGGGGGAGGGACGGTTGAGGCGCAGGGCAGCTAGTGAGGGGAGCAGCAGAAAGGTCCATGACATGCTGATGTTTAGTTTCCTTGACATGATGTTGATGTTGATGTGATGCCGTTGGGTGGACCCCATGCACTCACACCAGTAAGTATTTACATTGTTACGAACTCACACTGAGTAGCACTCATACGGATAAGCGCTCACTCTGATAAGATCTCACTCGGATATACACTCCCAGTGCTGAGAACTCACACTGATAAGCGGCGGTGAGAGAAAAGAGCCATTGTGGAGCGACCATTCTCGGTTTCCAAGTCGACCTTGACACATGTGGCACACAGAAGAGGGGAACGGGGGGAGTAGTGGCGCGAGGAGGAAGGAGGGAAGGAGACCGGGTAAGGGAAGGTAGGGGTGTGTCAAGGGAGAAATAGAGAGTAGACAGACCGAGAGAAGGGAGGCAAAGGAGGAAGAATGGATTCTAGGGTTCACTGATGGCATGCACCGCCACTTAGTCACATTCCCCCCAACCCCTTCCCTCTCACCCGCATGCCCATTGCCCCTCCTCACCCGCATGGCGACCCTCTCCCCCGCGGTGCCATCAGCGGCGCGCACCAGCGGCTCCAACGCGCCCGCCATGCGCTGCACTGCGCTGCGGTCCTGCAGCACGGCCTGGCCGGGATGTGGGCCACAGGGAGTGGGTGGAGGGGAAGGGGGGTGAGTGATGGGTGGGGATGGTGTGGGCATGCAGCGCGCACCAGAGGCCCCAACGCGCCCACCATGCGCTGCACTGCCCTGCGGTCCTGCAGCACGGCCTGGCTCCCGTGTGCGCCCAAGGGAGGGGGGGGGCTGGGGCACATGAGAGAGCGCACGCTGTGATGGATGATGCGGATGATGTAGGAGGAGCAGCAGCGCGCGCTTTGAGTCGACTTACAACGCGTGCACCTGCAGCTGGGCGGGGAAGCAGGCAGCAGAGCACGCACCTGAGGCAGCAGGGCGTGCAGCAGCTGCATGCCCCAGTTCCACATGTGTGGCGCCGTGCCAAAGCGCGCCGACACCGTGGGCACCCCCAGCACCTCGTGCGCTGACACCACCTCCGGTAGGTTGCTGGGGGGGGGTGGAGGCAGGAGGGGAGGAGCGGGAGAGGAGCGCGAGAGATGTGGGAGCGGAGTGGGAAGGGAGTGGGAGAGGAGTGGGAGAGACGAGGGCAGAGACCTGAGGAGCAGGAGCAGTGGCGACAGCTGCTGCGGACATATGTGCAGCACAGTCATGGCACGGCAAGGTATGGCATGGCATGGTATGGAAAGGCAAGGTTAGGCATGGCACGCCGTCACTCACAGCAGGTACGTGCTTCTCTCCCCCACGCCCGGCCCGAAGTCCACCAGACGCTGCCGGCTGTATGCTGGCAGCTGCAGGCGCTGACCTGGCAAGGAGAGGGAGGGAGGGTAGGGCAGGGCAAGAGGAGGAGGGCACGGGGTGAGTGAGGCACCTCGGGCACAGGAGCGAGCAGGGGGAAGCAGCAGGGGGGGCCGGGAGAATAATACAAGGTGAGCAACCCTTTGATGCCCTCCTTCCATCCCACTCTCTCCCCTCCACACTTCACTCCCCACATCCACTCCACCCATTCCTCCACCTCCTTCTCCCATGCATTTCAAAACACTGCCCTCATCCCCCATTCACTTCCCCCTCACCCCATCTCATCCCCCTTCCATCCCCTTCTCCCCCTCCCACCGTCTTTGAAGGCCGTGGCGGGCTCGCCAAGCAGCAGCAGGCTGGTGGTCAGGATGGTGGGACCCGTTTCTAGACCCATCTCTTCCACGCTCTTCAAAGCACGCCCCTCATCCCCATCTCATCCCCCCTTGGCACCCCCATCCCCCCCCCCCCCCACCCCCACCGTCCTTGAAGGCCGTGGCAGGCTCCCCCAGCAGCAGCAGGCTAGTTGTCAGGATGGTGGGACCCGTCCCTCCCGTGCCCGCCGTGAAATACGAGAAGCTGGGGAGAGAGGGGGGGGAGAAGAAGGAGGGGGGTAGGTGGAAAGGCGAAGGGGTGAGGTTTGGTGTTGGCCGGATGAGAAGAGAAGCGGAGTGCATGGGGGAGGGGAGTGGGTGGAGGGAATGCGACGGTGCAGGAGTGGAGACAAGTGCGGAGAAACGACACGACATGATAAAGTTGGAACTTGGTGGGTGCAGGTGAGAGAGTGTGTGAGTGAATGAGTGTGTGTGCGTGTGAGTGAGAGAGTGGTGGTACCGCAGGCTCTTTGGTCGAAGGCCCAGAGCGGCCTGCTGCTGGCCTTGTTGCTCCTCCATGCGCGCCCCCTCCTCCCCTGTCAGCCGCACCAGCTCTGCTGCCATCACTGCGGGGAGAAGACACAGGAGAGCAGGGAATGGCACGTTGGCCTTGCAGGAGATGGATGGGCCAGGAGGCATGCAGCGTGGCAACAAAGCAGGATGGAGCACGAGACACACAACCCGTGGTCCACCCCACAACGCCTCACGTCAGCTCTCCCCTCCTTCCCCTCCTTCCCCTCCTTCCCCTCCTTCCCCTCCTTCCCCTCCTTCCCCTCCTTTCCCTCCCCAAACCCATGTATCCCCCAACATCCCACGTGCTGCACATCTCACTCCCTCCCGCCTCCTTGAGCCCACTGACAGTTGCTGACGCCCGGGTAGATGCCGGCAGTGGTGATGGCCGGCACACCCGCCGCCACTGCAGCCCCGTGCAGCGAGCGCGCGTTCCCAGCGTACGCCACGTCGTCACACACGTCCACGTACGGCGTCTGGGGGGGGGGGGGGTTATTGGGAGAGTGGGGAGAGGGCAAGAAAGGAGGCACGTCGAATCTTCTCTCCCGCGCGTTCCCAGCGAACGCCACGTCGCTACACACATCCACGTTGGGCGTCTGGGGGGGCGAGGTAGGTTGGGAAGGGGGGAAAGTGGGGTGAAAGGGAGGGCATTGGGCAGAGGCGAATGATGGTGCTATGACAGCACGGGGCGGGTGATGGACAGAGCGAGGGAGCACTGCTGCATGGCGTGTGGAGGGCGGTGCAGGGCGTGAAAGTGGAGAGAGGAGGAAGAGGTCTGAGAGGTTAGGAAGCCCACCTTGGTGCGGATGGCTGCTTCCAGAACGGTGCAGTTCGGTTCTTGCTGGAAGGGCCCCGCACAGTGCACCACCAGGTCGGCTCCTGCGAGCAGGCGGAGGACGGGGCGGGGGAGGGTGGGGGAAGGGAGGTGATGGAGAGAGTAGGAGGTGATGCAGGCCGGTTGGGGGAGTGAGGGTTAAGGAACGGGGAGAGGCACAGGAAAATGGGGGAGGATGGGAGAAGGCGAGGCAGAAGCAGTGGCAGAGAATGGCAGAGAATGGCAGAGAATGGCAGAGAATGGCAGAGAATGGCAGAGAATGGCAGAGAATGGCATGGGAGGCACGGCGTGGTCCATGGGAGATGTGAGGCCTGGGGCTGTGAGGGTGACCTGTGAGGAGCGCGTCAAGTGCAGAGGCGTGGGTGATGTCGCACTCAGCAAACACCGCACTCCCTGCCGCCCCCGCTGCCGCCTTTTGAGACGTCTCAAAAGTCACCTGTGAGGAGGGCGTCGAGTGCAGAGGCGTCGGTGATGTCGCACTCTATGAACGTCGCTCTCCCTGCCGCCCCTGCTGCCGCCCTCACCTCCTCACACACCGCCTCGCCCCTCCCCCTGCCTCGCCTCCGTTGAGACACAGATATGCGCGCACATGCACGCACGCAGGGGAGGGTGGTGGATGGGTGGGTGGGGGGTGGGGAACGACGAGAGCGGAGGGAAGAAGGAATGAGCGGAGAGCGGTCACACATTTCCGCAAGCACCGAGGCAAGGGGCACATGCAGCCATGCGCGCATGCACACACGCCGCGACGAAGCAGCACCGACAGAGCTCCGCGTAGAGACGTCACGCGCAGAGAGCGCTACGCGCAAAGTGCGCCATTCCGGGCGGGCGCGCACCTGTTGCGCCCGCTGATGATCAGCTCCAGTTGGAACTCCGCGCGCGTCGCCTCATCGTCGGACGCCGCCAGCGCCGCCAGCGCCACGGCCGTCGACCTCCCCACGCGCCCGCTCCCGCCGAGAATCACCACGCGCTTCACCCCGCCGCTGCTTCGCTCGCCCCCAGCCCCGCCCCTCGACTCCTTCCCCTCATCCCCGCCTGCCGCCGCCTGCGCCCTTAGCGCGATCGCGCGCCGCCTGGCCGCCCCGCGGAGTGGGGCGAGCGGAGTGCGGCGACGGCAGAGCGGACTTGCGGGGATGGCGGAGAGTGGCGGTAGAGGAGCGGAGCGGAGATATGGGGGCGGCGAAAGGCATGGTGGAATGAGAGGCGCGCAAAGCTGGTGCGCGCGGGCGAGGGGTAGCGCGGACATGGCGGCCGTAATGCAAGCGACAAACGCGCGGAGGGGGAGATGGAGTGATGGTGGAGTTGTCTAGCATAGCAAGTGATGAATGCAGTCGTGGTACTGTGAACCCGTTTGTGATAACTTCGCTATTCGCTCCACACTGTTGTGGGGTTCGAAAATTCCTACTTTGATGCTTGTAGCGTGAGAAAATGGTGTAAGGCAGGGTGGAAATTCAACCCTACACCGCACTTGAACGTACTGTAGTTGTATTTGACCTTACTTAACCACCACCGTAAAGGTGTGACCTTGATATTCAACCTTTCGCGAGCGTCACCTTGCACAACACAATAGACTGGTTACAAGTGGCCAACCGAGCACATCAAAACCATCACTTACCGAACACGCCTCCCTCAGATTTTGAAGGCTGCAGTCCTGCTCTTCTGCTGCACCTACGCGCCGCGCCACTTGCATCTGGCCTTACTATGCGCAACCACGACGACCACGACGCTCGTTGACGTGACCGCAGTGCTGCCATTCACATAACGGCCTCGCATCGCAACCCTGACTTGAGTCCACGCTCACTATCTAAATCGCCCAATTCCGCTACTCCCCGCAATTCGCGCTGTTGCACCGCACCACGACTCGGGCGCACGTGTTCTCAGCCGTCCACCCTCACATCCATCTCTCCGTCAATCGCCTGTATCCGAACGCGTATCGTCCGTCAGCTTCGCCGTCACCGTCGTAGTTCCGTCAGCCTTTGTCGCTCGTCGGCCGTCAACGCGCGCCCATGCATAGAGTGGTCAGCGCCCTGCCAACCTCTCCTCCCCTCCCTTCCCCTACCTCTCTCCGCTTTGTCAACACCTCTCTCCTCTTTTCGAACCGCCTCTTTCGTCTCCCTCCGCTGCCCCATCGTTTGCTCCTTACCGTTTTCCTCCTTCGTTCCTCTTTCCCCCTGCCCCCCCTTCCTCCCTCTCCGACTCGCACGTCACCAAACGCTCTCCCTGTTATCCGCCTCTTCCCACCACGACGAACCTTGCCGTACCCCTCCCTTTGCCCCTCCCCCGTCCCCCACCGAAGGGCGCACGAGCTGCGCAAGAGCGCGCCAAGCAGGTCGGGCGGGGGGCGGCCTCTGCGTTGGGGGGAGGAGCACCTGCGCGGAGTGCGTGCGGGGCAGGGGGATGCGCTGGAGGCGAGGGCGTGCGGGCGGGGGGCGGCTGGCAGCCATGCAGCAGCGCGCGCGGTGACGCGGACCCGCCGCTTCTCCGCCTCGCACTGCGCCACTTCACCTCCGCACGCCCCGCCGCAGCCTACCCCAGCGCCTTCGGCGGAAGCAGCGCCAGCACGGGCGGCTGGGGGCGGGTGGCAGCGGCGCGGAGGGCGGGGGCGGGGGAGCGGGAGCAGGTGACGTGGCTGGCGGAGATGGCGCGGCACAGCCCGGAGGAGGCGATCCGCGCGTTTGAGGCGAGCGCGCAGCTGCAGGCCGCGCCGGGCGCGCTGGCGGAGTACGTGCGCGCGCTGGTGGCTGTTGACCGCCTGGACGGCAGCGCGCTGCTCGCCACACTGCAACGAGGTAGGTACTGCGCGCCCCTCCTCCACTTGGCTGTCCGTCCCCCACTCCGCACGCTGCCCCACCACACGGCATGGCCCGTGCCGCATGCCCCATGCCTTCTTCCCCCACCCTGCTCCTCCTTATTTCCTCTTTTCTCTCCACGCCCTCACCACTTTCTCTCTCCCATCCCCTCCCGAACCCTCTCCGATCCCCGCCTGCAGGTGCTGCGCGATCCGCCTCCCCCTTCCCCCCCTCCTCCGCGCCCCTGTCGTCCATGCGCGCGCCCCTCCCAGGGGCGGTGGGCGCGGTGGCGGTGGAGGGCGCGCTGGGGACGGCGAGCGCGCCGCTGCACATGGTGGCGAGCGAGGGCGCGCGCGGGCACGCGTGGCGCGCGCTCAGGTCGCTGGGCACCGCCGCCCTCGTGCTCGGCGCGCTCTGGGCCATCGCCCGCGAGCGTGATGTGGGGCGCGGTCAGTGGGGGGAAGGGGCGGGGAGGGGGGTGGTTTGAGAGAGGAAAAGGGGAGGGGGGGATTTAGGTGGGGGGGGTGATGGGATGGGATGGGTGGATGTGAGTGTGATTGGCACGGTGCATGCCCTCTTGCAGTGAGCACAAGTTATTGGCACCTTCCTCCTCATGCCTCTCCTTCATTCCACCTCACCTCCTTCATCCACCCCTTCGTTCCCGCTCGCCTCACTCCGCACTGCCCTCCTCCTCCCTCCAATCCCCCCCTTCCTCCGCCCCCACCTCTCCCCCTCTGGCCGGCAGGGTTGGGGTTGAACGAGGAGGTGCAGCCGGCAGCGGAGAGTGACACGCGGTTCAGCGATGTGAAGGGCGTGGATGAGGCCAAGGCGGAGCTGGAGGAGATCGTGCACTACCTCAGAGATCCCAAGGTGCGCTCCCACCCACTCATCGTGCCTTGCATTCCCGCCAAGGCGGAGCTGGAAGAGATCGTGCACTACCTCAGAGATCCCAAGGTGCGCTCCCACCCACTCATCGTGCCTTGCATTCCCGCCAAGGCGGAGCTGGAAGAGATCGTGCACTACCTCAGAGATCCCAAGGTGCGCTCCCACCCACTCATCGTGCCTTGCATTCCCGCCAAGGCGGAGCTGGAAGAGATCGTGCACTACCTCAGAGATCCCAAGGTGCGCTCCCACCCACTCATCGTGCCTTGCATTCCCGCCAAGGCGGAGCTGGAAGAGATCGTGCACTACCTCAGAGATCCCAAGGTGCGCTCCCACCCACTCATCGTGCCTTGCATTCCCGCCAAGGCGGAGCTGGAAGAGATCGTGCACTACCTCAGAGATCCCAAGGTGCGCTCCCACCCACTCATCGTGCCTTGCATTCCCGCCAAGGCGGAGCTGGAAGAGATCGTGCACTACCTCAGAGATCCCAAGGTGCGCTCCCACCCACTCATCGTGCCTTGCATTCCCGCCAAGGCGGAGCTGGAAGAGATCGTGCACTACCTGCGCGACCCCAAGGTGCGCTCCCTCTCACTCTCCTCCCCTCCATGCGACAAGCTGATTGAACTTCTCCAACCGCTCATCACGCCTTGCATTCCTGGTGCTGGGTGGCCTCTTGCGCTTCCTACAACAATCTAAGGCCCCTCACTCCCCTCCCCTGCTTTCAGCAGTCTCTTGCTTCTTTGCCCGGTCGATTCGTGCCATTTCGTTCCTTCCCCTCTGCTGACCCCACATTTCTACCCTCTCACACCTCCTCGCACCTTGTATCTCACCTTCCCTTGCCCCCTCCCCCACATGCCCCCTGCCCTGCCCCCCCCCCCCGCCCATCCAGCGCTTCACACGCCTGGGAGGCAAGCTACCCAAGGGAGTGCTGCTGGTGGGCCCACCGGGAACGGGCAAAACAATGCTGGCACGAGCCATAGCAGGCGAGGCGGGCGTGCCCTTCTTCTACGCGTCGGGATCCGAGTTCGAGGAGATGTTTGTCGGCGTCGGGGCGCGCCGCGTGCGCGAGCTCTTCGCCGCGGCCAAGAAAGCCGCCCCCTGCATCGTGTTTCTCGACGAAATCGACGCCATCGGGGGCAGCCGCAACCCCAAGGACCAGCAGTACATGAAGATGACTCTCAATCAGCTGCTCGTGGAGCTGGATGGCTTTAAGCAGAACCAGGGGGTGATTGTGGTGGCCGCTACCAACTTCCCGGAGAGTTTGGACAAGGCGCTCGTGCGCCCGGGGCGGTTTGACCGCCATGTGGTCGTGCCGAATCCTGATGTGGAGGGGCGGCGGCAGATCCTCGAGCATCATTTGCGCAAGGTGCAGTGCGGTGGCCGTGGGTGCTGTGTGCATAGGTGCTGAATGCATGGGTGCAGGGAAGTGTCCTGCCACATATCTGACTTCAACTCTTCCTTTTTCTCCTGCTTTCGCCCCCCTCCTCTGCCGCTGTCCCATCACACCCCTCCCTCCCCTGTCCTCGATCGCCCTTCAGATCCCCCGAGCAGATGACGTGGATGTGTCAGTAATAGCGCGCGGCACGCCGGGCTTCAGCGGGGCAGACCTCGCCAACCTCGTCAACGTGGCGGCTCTACGAGCGGCCATGGAGGGGCAGCGCGCCGTGGGCCTAGCGCACCTGGAGCACACCAAGGACCGCATCCTCATGGGCGCCGAGCGCAAGTCCAACCCCATCACTCCCCTCCCCCCCCCTCCCTCCCCCTCAGATCCCCCGAGCAGAGGACGTGGACGTGTCAGTAATTGCGCGCGGCACACCAGGCTTCAGCGGAGCAGACCTTGCTAACCTGGTCAACGTGGCGGCTCTACGGGCGGCCATGGAGGGGCAGCGGGCGGTGGGCCTAGCACACCTGGAGCACGCCAAGGACCGCATCCTCATGGGCGCCGAGCGCAAGTCCGCCGTCATCTCCCCTCAGACTCGGCGCCTGACCGCGTACCACGAGGGCGGGCACGCGCTGGTGGCCGTGCACACAGCCGGCGCACACCCCGTGCACAAGGCGACCATCGTACCAAGGGGCGTGGCGCTGGGGATGGTGGCGCAGCTGCCGGAGACAGACGAGGTGAGCGTGTCGCGCACGCAGATGCTGGCCCGGCTGGACGTGTGCATGGGCGGGCGGGTGGCAGAAGAGCTAGTGTTCGGCCCGGGCGAGGTGACTTCCGGTGCGTCGAGTGATATCGTGCAGGCGACGCGGCTGGCGAGGGAGATGGTGACCAAGTATGGGATGAGCGAGGCGGTGGGGTTGGTGGCGCATGATTACGAGGACGACGGGCGGTCGATGAGCACGGAGACACGGCTGACCATTGAGAGGGAGGTGCGAGCGCTGCTGCAGCGCGCGCATGACAACGCGCGCGCCATCCTGGTGAAGCACGAGGCGGAGTTGCATGCACTGGCGGGTGCGTTGCTGGAGAGGGAGACACTCACGGGTGCACAGTTGAAGGCTGTACTGGAGGCTGCTAGGAACAAGGCCGGTGCTGCTGCTGCTACGGCCGGTGCTGCCGCTGTTGCTGTGGCGGGTGATGGTGCTGCGGCTTCCTCTGTGCCGAAAACAGCCACTGCGGCTGCTGCGGCGGCAGCGGCGGCTGCAGCTGAGGCTGCTGCCAGTGCTGCGGGCGCACCCACACAACCTGCAGGGGCTTAGTGGCCCGCATGCTGTGCTCTGCTTCTCACCACTGCAGATTTTACGTCACAGCAGGCTGTGCGCTCACGGCTGATTGAAGGCATTTATTTAGTTTTGAAGAAGTGTCAGGTGGATGTGCCACTTCACGTGGGGTGTTTGCTCCAGTCAATGCCTTCATCTCACTGCTCTGTGTTGTTCTAGGGAACACACTGGTATGTTGTAGTAGTGTAATGTACAGCCATCAAACTCCAAAAGCATACAGGTGGGCATATCGGGTCGGGGACGCGAGAGTCAAAACATATCACAAACAATAAACCTTGGGACTGGATGCTGTCAACTCGGCAGCATTGCCACAGAACGTCTCTCCATTGTCAACTTACCTCTCCTTCGTCGCGTCTCGACCTCGCCTCAACTCGCCTCCAGCACAGAGCAGCATTCTTTAGAGCAACACGTCCAACACAACAGGACCGACGGCCGGCCGACGGCAGACCCGATACTCACTCACACTCGCCGCAACACTTGGGCTGGGGCGGCTCTCGGCGATAAGCAGCAGTAGCATTGCGCACTCCCACGACCCTTCACATAATTCTCGTCGTTACAGTAGGCGCGTGCTGCCGCTTGCCGCTTGCCGCTTGCCGCTTGCCGCTTGCCGCTCGCCGCTTGCCGCGCGCGTCTATACTGCGAGCTCGCCGCGAAAGAGTCGGGTGCTGGTTGCGCTCATACTGCAGGCGCGTGCCGCCAATACCGTGCGCCCGCCATGCGCCTTGCGAATGGGAGTGCTGTGCGGGGAGGCGCGATAGATTCGAGGGAGGCGCGATAGGTTGGGGGGAGACTGGTAGACGATTACCGTGACACAGTGCGGTGCGGCGCGGTGATCGGCAGTTGCTGCCCCGTACCTCGTTGATCTATTAGCCACCTTCCATTCGCCCATTCGCCGCCATTCCGGTGTGCCCACCGCCCATCCTTCCTTCCACGGACCATCCCACTCGGCGGCATCGCGCGCAGCCCCTTTCTCCTCGCGTCCCCTTCCCCGCCCTCTCCGCCATGCGATGACCCGTCCCCACTCCGCCGACGCCTCCAATCACTCCGCTCCGCCGTCCGCCCGCCGCTCCGCCTACCGCCTCGCCTCGCGCATCTTCTCCCTCCCCTCGCGACTCGCCCACGCCGTCACACGACCCCCTAATGGCGCCGGCAATCTAGCCGGCAGCCGCTCCCACCGTCACCGCAACCGGTCATCCTCGTCGTTCCTCTCCTCCGCCTTCCCCATCTCCTTCCCCCGCGCCCGGCGCCCCACCAGCGGCTATGCCTCCGCGGACTCGTCGTGGCGCGGGGACGGCTGGCCGGGGCCGGACGGCACGGCGCGCAGCGACCACGTGGGGACGATCACGGGGAAGCGGTACAGCGCGGTGAAGCTGGAGCAGCTGTACGAGCTGGGCGGGTTCATTGGGCGCGGGCAGAGCGGCGTGATCAGCGCGTGCTCGCACCGCCACACGGGGGAACGGCTGGCCGTTAAGAGCATCCTGAAGAAAACCATCCACTCGGAAGGCACCGCCAGGGACGTGCAGCGCGAGGTGCGCTCGCAGCGAGGGGGAAGGGGTGGGGGGAGGGGGGAGGGCTTTGGAAGACGGGCGGAGGAGAATGGGGAATGGGGGTATTGGGGCATTGACGTGCGCCGGACTCGGCTTCCCCGCCTCACGCGCGCCCTCCCTCCCCTCCCTCCTCTCCCTCCTTTCCCCTTTCCTTGCTCCCCTATCCCTTCCCCCTCTCTTCCCCCCTTTTCCCCCCTCATTCCCCCTTCTCCCCTCCATCTCCCCACCTTTCTCCCCACACACAGGTGCAGGTGCTGGGCATGTTGCGCGGGCATGCTCACGTGGTGCGAATGGAGGGCGTGTTTGAGGACCAGACGGCCGTGCACATCGTCATGGAGCTGTGCCAGGGGGGCTCGCTCACCCACCACATCGCACAGCAGGTGCGCCCCCATGCTCGCCTGCCATAACTGTCGTTCCCCTGCCCACACATATCTCAAGCCAAGCCTGCCACATCCTCCACTCCACCCGCCACCGCTGTGAACCTACACTCTCTGTCTGTCTTCCTGCTGCCCCTCATGTCTGCCCTCTTTGCTCCATCTTCCCCCCCTCCTTACGCAACCCCCAGGGCGAGTACAGCGAGCGGGCGGCGGCGGGGATAATGCGCGTGGTGCTGGAGGTGGTGCGGGCGTGCCATGCACTGGGCATAGTGCATCGGGATGTCAAGCTCGGCAACTTCCTGCTCTCCGACCAATCAGACCACGCCACGCTCAAAGCCATCGACTTCGGCTCCGCTGCCTTCTGCCAACCAGGCGAGAGAGACTTGCCCACCCGACACCCCTCCCCCCTCCTCTCTTCCCCCGAGACCTGCCCGCCCCGATTCCAGCCCTCTCTCCTCCGCTTTCTGCCCCAAATGCCACTGCCCGCCTCTCTTCATTCTTCTCTCCACTTCTCCGCCTCTCAGTGCTCCTCCTCACCCCTCCCTCCCCTCCGCCCCTGTCACGGGCGGCACAGCAGGTGAGGATCTAGAGGCGATGGCGGGGAGTCCCATGTACATGGCGCCCGAGGTGCTGGGGGAGCGTTACTCACACGCCTTGCTCCTCCTCACCCCACGCCCCCCCCCTCCCTCCTTCCCCCGTGGGCACAGCAGGCGAGGAGCTAGAGGCGATGGCGGGGAGTCCCATGTACATGGCGCCGGAGGTGCTGGGGGAGCGATACTCGCACGCGTGTGACGTGTGGAGCGCTGGCATCATGCTGCACACGCTGCTTGCTGGCACCCCGCCCTTTAAAGGAGGTCCTGCCCTCTCATCCCTTGCCCAGCTGCTTCCCTCCTCCCCTGCTGCTACCTCATCTCAATCTGCCCCGTCTTTTCGTTCCCACCTCCTTTCCTCTCTTGCCTCCTTCCCCTCCACCTCTTGTCACCCATTCGTACCGCACCTCATCTCGTCACTTCTCCCACCCCAGCCCAGCCCACCACCGCCAAACCCCTTTGCCTGACCCGCTCGTGCACGTCCTACCCCCCTCCCCTTCTCCCCACATTCCTCCCCCCACCTCCCTCACTATCAGACTCAGTGCTGGCGATATTTGAGGCCATCCGCACGGCGCCATTGGACCTATCAGTGCATCCGTGGCCGCTCATCTCCCCGGGCGCCAAGGCGCTGCTCTCGCGCATGCTCGATCGCGACCCCTCCAGACGCCCCACTGCACAGCAGCTGCTGGGTGAGATTAGTGCTGCGCGTGGGCCGTGGGTCATGGGGCATGGGCCGTGGGGCGTGGGTGGGCGGTGGGTGGTGGGCGGTGGGCGGTGGCGCAGCTTGCAGCTGTTCTGGCCTTGCCTGTGCTCTATTCTGTGTCACCCACCATGGCGCACTGCTCACTCACTCCACTCCCTCTCTCTGCGCGCCCTTATGTGTCTGTCTCTGTGTCACCCCATCCCACCATTCCCATCCCATTCCACCCCATGCCACGCCATGTCACATGCTGTGAGCAGGCGACCCATGGATATGCGGGCAGGAGGCGGTGGAGCGGCCATTGGAGAGCATCATGCTGCCACGCATGAAGCGCCTCAGCGCCATGTCCAAACTGCGCCACCTCGCCCTTCTGGTCCGTCACGTGCTGTGTTGCACTCGCACATGTTTGCTGCCACGCATGAAGCGACTCAGCGCCATGTCCAAACTGCGCCACCTCGCCCTCCTCGTCAGTCACGCTCCCTGACCCCTGCGCCCTGCCCTACACCCCATGCCACATGCCACATGCCACATTCCGCGCATGAAGCGCCTCAGCGCCATGTCCAAACTGCGCCACCTCGCTCTCCTCGTGCGCTGCCCTCTCTGCCCTGTGGCCCATGCCCCATGCCCCATGCCCCATGCCCCATGCCCCATGCCCCATGCCCCATGCCCCACACCGCACATTCCTCTCCATTCACGCTGCACTTGCTGTGCTGTGCTCGCACATATTTGCTGCCTGGTTGCCATGCCTGTCTGCCACCACCCTCTCCCAATCCCTGCCCGCCCTCGCCTCTCCTCCCTGCCGTGCCTATCCGTCCCACTGCACTGCATGCACCCATCCTATCCCACAATCCTCCACCCATACACCTCAACCCCCTACCCCCCCAGGTGACAACACGGCACATGCCGGAGGAGCAGGAGAGGGAGTTAAGGGCGGTGTTCAGTGCGGTGGGCGCAGACCAGGGGGGCGCGCTCAGCCTGGCGGATCTCACAGCCTCCATCCCCACCACCCAATTCCATCCCTCCCCAGGTGACAACACGGCACATGCCAGAGGAGCAGGAGAGGGAGTTGAGGGCGGTGTTCAGCGCGGTGGGGGCGGACCAGGGGGGCGCGCTCAGCCTGGCGGATCTCACAGCCGCCCTGCGCAGCGTGGGGGCGGCACTCAGTGAAGATGACATCCGCCGCATCTTTGACTTCGTGCGTGCTGCCTCACACACTTGCACTGCCTTGCACACTCATAGCCTCAGCCTCACACACTCATAGCTGCCCTGCGCAGCGTGGGGGCGGCACTCAGTGACGATGACATCCGCCGCATCTTTGACTTCGTGCGTGCTGCTGCTGCACACATGCACTTGCACAAGCGCATGCACAGTGCATGTGCTCATTCACATGCACATAAGTGATGATGACATTCGCCGCATCTTTGCCTTCATGCGTGCTGCACATACCTGCACTGCCTTGCACACTCATAGCCTCAGCTAGGGATGAGCACATGGGTGAACACCTGTTCGGTTCGCCTCGAACGTGTTCGAGGCGAACCGAACAGGTTTGATTTTTTTGCTTAAAGTGTTCGCCAAACAGTGTTCGAGGTTCGCCCGAACACGTTCGTGTTCGGGCCGCTGCTGCAATTTGCCCCGCGACGAACACGAACGTGTTCGAGGTTCGCCCGAACACGCCTTCACAGGCGAACGGCGAACACCTGTTTTTGCTTAAAGTGTTCGCCGAACCGAACAGTGTTCGGTTCGGCAAACGGATGTGTTCGTGTAGGGGCGAACACAAACATGTTCGTGTTCGCCCCTTGCTCATCCCTAGCCTCAGCCTCACACACTCACTGCTGCCCTGCGCAGCGTGGGGACGGCGCTGAGTGAAGATGACATCCGCCGCATCTTTGACTTCGTGCGTGCTGCTGCACACATGCACATGCACATATGCATGAGCCATATGTACATGCACTTGCCCTCGCACTTGCACTTGCACCCTTCCGCGTGCCACTCTCCTCATACCCTTTCCAATTTCTCTATCCTTTTGACGTGTTCAAATCAAGCAGCATACCTTCTCCCCCCACCCTTCCCCCCATGGCCCGGTCCTGCGTGCACCCATGCAGGTGGACATGGACGGCAGTGGCAGCATAGAGTACGCGGAGTTCGTGGCAGCCACCACCGTGTTGCACACACGCACACGCACGCACACGCACACGCACAAGCACATGCCCTCACACCGTGCAACAGCATGCCCTTCCCCCACGGCCCGACCCATGCCCCCGTGCCACCAGGTGGACATGGACGGCAGTGGCAGCATCGAGTACGCGGAGTTTGTCGCAGCCACCACCGTGCTGCACCGCACGTGCCCTACCCACTTGCCCTCGCACCTCTCCCATCCCATGCCACTCTCCCATGATCTTTCTGGTGTGCCCTCTACGCCACCAGGTGGACATGGACGGCAGTGGCAGCATAGAGTACGCAGAGTTCGTGGCGGCCACCACCGTGTTGCACCGCGACCGCCATGCCGCCGCCATCCAAGAGGCCTTCCAGGAGATGGATGCGGATGGGTCGGGTGCGGTGAGCGTGGAGGAGTTTGCAGCGGTGTGCTGCCGGCTGGGCATGGGCTCGCTGGATGAGATGCGCGACATCATTGCAACTGCTACCGCTGCTGAATATGTGAGCTGTCGTGTGCCATTGCAACTGCCACCACTGCTGAATATGTGAGCTGTCGTGTGCCATTGTAACGAGGTGACTTTTGAGTCGACTCAAATGCCGGCTGGGCATGGGCTCGCTGGATGAGATGCGTGAGATCATTGCAACTGCCACCGCTGCTGAATACGTGAGCTGCACTCCATGCCATTCATGCCCTGGTGTTGCTCCGCATGCCATTCATGCCCTGGTGTTGCTCCGCATGCCATTCATGCCCTGGTGTTGCTCCGCATGCCATTCATGCCCTGGTGTTGCTCCGCATGCCATTCATGCCCTGGTGTTGCTCCGCATGCCATTCATGCCCTGGTGTTTCTCCGCATGCCATTCATGCCCTGGTGTTGCTCTGCATGCCATTCATGCCCTGGTGTTGCTCCGCATGCCATTCATGTTATGTTGCTCCACATGCCATTCATGCTGTGGTGCTGCTCTGCACGTTATTCATGCCCCTCACCCATACTCATCTCACATGCCACACCCTGCCAGCCACCCCGTTCCTCGCGTCTCCTCACACACTGTGCTTCTTCCCCTCGATGCATCCAGGGCAACGGGGCAGGATCGATCCATGCAGAGGGCGCAGGGGGCGCAGAGGGCAGTGAGGAGGCGGGGTCAAAGCACATAGAGTACAAGGACTTTCTCGCACTTGTCACGGGGTCGGACCAGGAGGACCACCGCGTTGAGTCCTGGCTCGCGGCTGCCCTGCTCTGATCTCAGGGCAACAGGGTGGGGTCGGCCCAAGCAGAGAGCGCAGAGGGCGCAGAGGGAGCAGAGGGAGCAGAGGGCAGTGAGGAGGCGGGGTCAAAGCAGATAGAGTACAAGGACTTCCTGGCGCTCGTAACGGGGTCGGACCAGGAGGACCACCGCGTTGAGTCCTGGCTCGCGGCTGCCCTGCTCTGATGCCGCTCCTCGCCTCCTCCACTCCCCACCTCCTCACCTCCCTCCTCCCACCTATTCACCTCCACACTCTCCCCCGTCCGTCCATGGTCCACCCTCACTCACACTCACTCTGCGCCCACACTCTCACAACTCCTCCACCTGCTCCCTTGCCTCCCCCCACTCCACTTTGTGGGTGCCTCTCTTCGCATCACCCTACGAGGTGCCACTGCCTCGCCATCGCCAACCCCCCACCCATCTCCCTCATCCCATAACTCCCGTGTGCCTGTACTGCAAGCAGCACTGGGTGCACCCAGCACAGCACCAGGGGCACAGGCAGTGCCTTGCGCCACACCTACATGTAGGACCGCCGCTAGCACTCCTCGGCGCATGCCATGCCCTCATGCCCACCATACGCTTCACACCAACAACCAAAGAGAGTTGTGTTTGGCAGTTGCTAGATTCGCTTAGTCACAAACAGGGCTATTGTCCATCCAAGTCTCTAGATTCCCTGTGCTTGTGCATTTGTTCTTACGCCACAGCTGCGGTGCTAGGTATGTCGATGGTCCTCAGTGAGCCAAATGCCATCCATGCCCACACCTCAAGCACTCCTGCTACGTGATTTAGTTTCTCATCATTGCATCTCCCTGCTCTTGTTGACTGTGCTAAAAAGCATATGGTACGTTACACTGTTTTCCAACTGCCACTGCCAGTGAGGCACGGCTCTTTGATACAACAGCCACAACGTTTCTTCTTCCCACATGCGCCCTGCACTGCACAGCATGTGCCATGCGACACCACAACGTTCCCATGTCATGTGTACAACATGCCCCATGCACCCTGTACACATGCACGCACGCAAGCATGC
Organism: Closterium sp. Naga37s-1; assembly: GCA_947471745.1. Taxonomy (NCBI): domain Eukaryota; kingdom Viridiplantae; phylum Streptophyta; class Zygnematophyceae; order Desmidiales; family Closteriaceae; genus Closterium; species Closterium sp. Naga37s-1. The sequence continues at coordinate 1,076,429 of CANJKZ010000161.1, read as the reverse complement.
ATGCACTATGAATCATAATCCAGGCGAGCGGGTGAGGGGCATCAGTGGGGGTGGCGGGGCAGGTGGCACATGCGACACACGGTGCTGGCAGCGCTGGTGGGATTGCCATACGTGCAGTGCACACACGACCAGTACTCCCCCTCCCCTGCTGCACCTCCCCCACCCGCTCCCAGCCCTTGCCCCTGCCCCTGCACCTGTCCTTGCACCAGACCAAGGCTCACCCCTCCCACCGGCCCCCCATCAATGCGCATCCTCACCCCTCCACGCCCATCCCCCACCACCCCCCCATCAGCGAAATGCACATGGTTCACTCCACTGCCACCCCGCCGCCTCTTCCTCCCCTCCTCGCCCTCCCCACCCTCCGCTCCCCCGCCCTCTCCCACCCCCTTGCTCGACCCCACACCCGCATCCCCCTCCCCCTTGGGCACATCCTCAGGGATCTCAGACAGCCCGGATTCGAGCGCGGTGACCAGGTTATGGAAGAAGGTGCGGGTGACGGCGGTGAGGCGAGTGAGGTGGGAGCGGAAGGCGAGGAACTCGGAGAGGCGGTGCTGCGGGGAGAGCGCGGCGGGGGAGGGCGCGGCGTGCGCGTCGAATGAGCCCTTGAAGTGCGAGGGGACGAACGCCTCCACGTCCTTCTCGGCTGCCTTGTGCAGCCACCCCAACGCCGCATCCGCCTGCCCCTGTGATCACAGTCATGCCCATGAGGGAGGGGAGCGAGGGAGGAGGGTAGGGAGGGGGTAAGTTACAAGGGAAGCATGCAGTGGTTGGTGGGGCTGAGGTGAGCCCGTTGCTCCCCCCACACCCAACACTGCTCGCAGGCGCCCTGGCTGGGGGGAGAGGGCGGCAGGGGAGGGCGCGGCGTGCGCGTCGAAGGAGCCCTTGAAGTGCGAGGGGACAAACGCCTCCACATCCTTCTCCGCTGCCTTGTGCAGCCACCCCAACGCCGCATCCGCTTGCCCCTGTGACACACGCCACCGTTCCATAGGGTGGAAGGTGGGGAGGGAGGGATGGTGCAATGGTTGGTGTGAGATGAGAGGTGGGTGGGGCTGGGGCTGAGGTGAGGCCGCTGCTCTGCCACACCGGACACTGCTCGCAGGCGCCCTGACATGGGCCATGAAAGCCGCACAATTACAGGGTATGCAGGTGGGAGGCTGGGAGCCACCTGAAGGCACCTGAAGGCAAACCTGAAAGCTCACCTGAAGGCAGAGGCATGAAGGATCATACTTGAAAACACCTGGGGTCTCATCTGAAGGCACCTGAGGTCTCACCTGAAGGCACCTGAGACCCACCTGGGGGCAAGGCACGTGGGACAGACAGACCTGGAGGTATTCAAAGAGGTTGCGGCGGGCGGGCTGGTGGTCGGAGAGGTAGAAGCCATAGGCGTAGGTCCACTTGAGCATGCGGCGACACGCTATGATCTGCTGCCACGCCTCCGATAGAAACTTCATCTGCGCTGCTGGCAGGCCCATCAGCCCCCGAAGCTGCTCCGCCTGGTGCTGCTCCACCTGCCAGCGAGAACAAAATGGGCCAGAGGCGGCAGAGGAGAAGAAGCGAAGGCACGCAGAGTTGGAACTTGGAATGGAGTGACTGCCTAAGCGCCTCCTCGACACCCCCTCAAACCTCCTCCATCACCTCACCTCACCTCACCACCACCTTTCACTCACCTCCTCATCTCACTCTCTCCCCCCTCCACCTCCTCTCTTCTCCGCCTCTCACCTCCTCTCCCCCCACTCTATTCCTCACACCCCCCATCCTCACCTCTTTGAGGCTCTCCTGAGCGCGCCGCCACGACTGTTCGTTGCTGGCCCAACGTTCAAAGTAGTGAAGGTACCGCTCCAGTGACTGCCGCGCTCGCTGCCGCCGCTCCTCCTCCTATCCCTCACCTTGTCTCTTCACCTCAAGCCCTCGCCTCCTCTCTTCCCCCGCCTCTCACCTCTTTGAGGCTCTCTTGCGCGCGGCGCCACGACTGTTCATTGCTGGCCCAGCGTTCAAAGTAGTGTAGGTACCGCTCCAGTGACTGCCGCGCCCGCTGCCGCCGCTCCTCCTCCACATTGTAATCGCCCTGAGGGGAGGGAGACAAGGAGGGAGACATACACTGGTTTCACAGGCCCCTCCTCACTTGCTACCCGCTCCAGAGACTGCCGCACCCGCTGCCGTCGCTCCTACTCCACATTGTAATCGCCCTGAGGGGAGGGAGACAAGGAGGGAGACATACACTGGTTTCACAGGCCCCTCCTCCACTTGCTACCCGCTCCAGAGAATGCCGCACCCGCTGCCGTCGCTCCTCCTCCACATTGTAATCGCCCTGAGGGGAGGGAGACAAGGAGGGAGACATACACTGGTTTCACAGGCCCCTCCTCCACTTGCTACCCGCTCCAGAGACTGCCGCACCCGCTGCCGTCGCTCCTCCTCCACATTGTAATCGCCCTGAGGGGAGGGAGACAAGGAGGGAGACATACACTGGTTTCACAGGCCCCTCCTCCACTTGCTACCCGCTCCAGTGACTGCCGTGCCCGCTGCCGCCGCTCCTCCTCCACATTGTAATCGCCCTGAGGGGAGGGAGACAAGGAGGCAGAAACACACTGGTTTCACAGGCCCCTCCTCCACTTGCTACCCGCTCCAGTGACTGCCGCGCCCGCTGCCGCCGCTCCTCCTCCACATTGTAATCGCCCTGAGGGGAGGGAGACAAGGAGGGAGACAAGGAGGGAGACATACACTGGTTTCACAGGCCCCTCCTCCACTTGCTACCCGCTCCAGAGACTGCCGCGCCCGCTGCCGCCGCTCCTCCTCCACGTTGTAATCGCCCTGCACGTAAGGGAAGGGAGGCAGAAATACATTGGTTCTACAGGTAACAGGCCTCTAGAAGCTCTTCCCCCCAGCGCAGACAGTCCCTTCTCCATCGCCCTGACACCACTATCAACCTTCACCGCCCTCCTCCCCCACCTCCCTCTGCCACCCTCCATCCCCCCCCCTGCTCCTCCCCCTCCTCTCCCTTCTCCCTTCCCCCTCCCCCACCCACCTTCTTCTTGCTGGTCTCGTATCGGTTGCAGGCGTAGAACCCCCCGGTGCCCTCGCCATGCTCCTTCCAGTCGCCGAGGCACAGCCAGCAGAACTCGTGGCGGCACGGCGGCGAGCACGTCATGTGCATGCACCCGTGGTTCTTCTCTATGGGCCGCTGGCAGCGCGGACACGCCTTGCTGTTGGCCAGAATCCACTTCATGTTCTCCGACTCCGCACTGCCACCCGTGCACAGGGGAAATCGGGGGAGAGAACGGCGGATCGGGAGGAATGGGAAAGGATGGGGGGAGATAAGGTGGGGATGGGAGAGATGGGCATATGTTGGAAAGAATGATGCCCTCTCAGCTCCACGCCCAGCTGCTTACCCCAAAGCCCAGCTGCGTATCCTGTGGCCGAGCCACGAACCCTCCCTCCCCACCCCTTACCCATGCTCCCAGCAGCGCCAGTGGCAGGGCGAGGCACGGACCTGTTTTTGACGACCCATTTGCGCACGAGTTCACAGTCGACGGGGCGGTGGGGCTCCTGCAGGCAGTGCCAGCACCACTCATGCCCACACGCACACCGCACGTCCCGGCTCCTGCTCCCGCCCCACACCGCCCCTCCCCTGCCGCCCTCCTCCTCCTCCTCCGCCATCACCCCCTTCAGCTTCCCCCCGCGCGCCCCCGCGCCTGGCAGGGCGCGGGGGGTGGGGGCGCCGCCTTCGGAGTGGATAGCGTAGTCACAGCCGGGCGAGGGGCACCACTTGACGCTCTCACTCGCCTCCACAAACGACCGCAGCTGGTACCGCCGGTACCGCTGTGCCGCTGCTGCCGCCACCCCCGCCCCACACGGGAATGCTGCTCCGCTGCCCTCATCTTCGCCAACCCCCGCTGCTGCTGCCCCGCCTGCTGCTGCTGCCCCCCCTGCCGCTGCTGCTGACTGCACTGGTGCTTCCGCCGCTGCTGCTGCTGTCTGCTGTGCGGCCGAGCCACAAGCCGCAGCCGCCCTGCCTCCGGGCTCAGCTGCAGCAGGCAGGGGCGCAGCGGGCGCGCCTTTGACCCTCCGCGCCTTGCCACCGCGCCCAACACTCTGGGACGAACCTGCAGCACCACCAGCCGCAGCCTCACGGGAACTGACTTCTGTGCCTCCCGCTCCTGCTGCTCCTGCTGCTGCTGCTGCTGTATCGACTCCCCTGTCATCCAACGCTTCCTTCCCCTTCCCCTTCTCCTCGGCGCAAACAACCCCTTCCCCACCCGCTTCCCCCCGCCCCTCCCCCAGCGCGTCCCCCTGGGCGGGCGCAGCAGCGTCCGCGAGGAGCGCGAGGATGTGCGCATCCTCCACTGCTGCGCCACACTTGGGCGCAGGGCAGCGCAGCGACAGGCACCCCGCCCCGTCAGCAATGGCGGATGCCACGTAGGTCTGCCAGCAGGGCACGCAGTAGCGGTGCTGCCCGCACAGCGCCATCACGACCGTCGATTCGAGAGGGTGGTCGTCGAAGCAGATACCGCAGCGCACTGTAGCGGGGACGGACGCGGACGATGAGGCTTCCCGCGGGGAGGCGGGCGCGAAGATCCCCAGGCGCTTGCGCTCCCCCTCCTCGTCCGAAAACCACGCGTCGCTGGCGGAAGGAACGGGGGGGGAGGAGAGAATGGAGGGGGGAGGGGGGAGAGAGCGGGGTGGCGGGAGGGACAAGGTGGAGACATTCAGGGGAGAGATAGGCAGGGGTTGAGAGGGGACGCAGAAAGAGCGGTGAGGAAGACCAGGGGAGGCACGGTGCATGGTGGCACCGCGCGCGGAGGCAAGGTGCGCGGAGGCACGGTGCGTGGAGGCACGGTGCGCGGAGGCGCAGAGAGGCAACGCGAAATGGATGGCGAAGCGCGCGGTGATGGCGGGGGTGGCGGATGGGAGCGGCAGCGAGAGAGTGCGCGGCTCACGTGACGCGGTTGACGCTCCACTTGAAGGAGCGCAGCAGCAGCGCGGCGGCGGACTCGGAGACGTTGAGGAAGCTCACGATCTCGCGCACCAGCCGCGCCTGCTTCCGCACTATGTCCGCCTCCGACAGCACCTGCAACGGTTCAGATCGGTGAAGGACGGTGGCGGCATTCGCGTGGCCGTTGGTGATGTCAGCGTTATGGCAGGGGGAGGGAGAGAGCAGAGGCGGGCAGGGGGGAAAGAGGTGTCAGAACGAACAGTAGCCGGAGAGAACGAGCAGAGAACGAGCAGCGAGTGCGACGCAGCGCGGGGTTACTGGAGGCAGCGACTCGCCTTGTACTGGCTGTCGCGGCCCCGCGGGGTGTCCGCCTCTTGTACTTCCTCCTCCTCCTCAACCCCCCCTTGCGTATCGTCCTCCACCTCCTCCTGCTCTTCCTCCTCCTCATCCACGTCATCATCCACATCATCATCCACGACATCATCCACATCATCGTCGCCGTAGTCCTCGTAATCGCTTGCTCCGTCCTTCACCTCGCCCTGCTCGTCGCCCTCCGCTCCACGCACCTCCACCACATCCTCGTCCGCCATGCCTCCCCGCGTCCCAACCCACTCCGCGCACCACCGTCGCTCGCTCCGCCACTGCGCCGCTGCACGCCGCCCGTGCCTCACGCGCAGGGAAAGAACAGCGCCAGATGCGAGTAGAGCGCAAATATACTCCCTGCGTTAACAAGAAAAATCGAACAGGGCTGACGAACGGACTAAGGACTAGGACTAAGCGATGGAAGAGAGTAGTATCATTGAGCATCGAGCCAATCCTAATGTCGTAAGGAAGTGATGAAGCGTTTTTAGGGTTGCTGAAGGATGGCGAACATGGCGTGAGGTGGGTGCAGGGAATGTGCACAAGTTTGAGGTGTGCTTTATCGAGGATACATTAGCGGGTTATTGCGTGATGACTTCAAGAGAGTGATATAAGATTTTCATTCACTCACCTACACTGGTGGCATCCTTTCTTAGCCCCTAATGAGCAGAAAAGCTAGAGTACCATAGTTTCGATCTTATGTGCTAAAACTCTAACGAACCTCACACAATACTTCCTCAGCTCGCCACCTTTTCCACTCTAAAACCTGGCCCAGATCCCACTCTGTTGTGATCAATCAGCGGCGCAAGGCATCCCAATCGGCACTGGTCATCCCATCCCACCCACTTGCAAAAAATACTGTACTCGAAAATGCCTGTCACTAGCACGGTGCAACGGCACCAAAGTTCAATTATATACAGACGCCATGCAGGTACAGTGTACCCTCTTTCAGCACACGGTGCTATTTTGCTCCACATGTACCGTACGTTACAGATGACTTATCTCTACCGTAAGGCCCTATCAACAGCCGTCACTGTCACCATCCGCACTGCTATCCACACCGCCATCTGTGCTCTCATCTGCCTGCTCGTCATCAGTGGCACCACCAGAACCGGCGTGTTGCCACTTGGCGGCGGCGCGACTGAATGCCTGCTCCAGTGACAAGGCAGCAGCCGCACCTGTGCCTGCCGCCCCGCCCTGCTCCTCCTCCTCCCGTTGCTGCTGCTGCTGCTGCCACTTCTCCTGCAGCTGTGCTATCGCCATGGCTGCTGCTTCTGCCACCTCCGGATCCGCATCTTCTGTCAGCGTCTGAGATAGGAAGGGAGTACAATACACACATCGTAAGAGCGACGACAAGACTCGCCAGTATCGCATGCAACGCAACTCAAGATTCGATTCTAATCCATGCATCTACAGCACATTCATCTACTCAGGTACACTTGGACCTCTTCCCTGTCGCATGCGACACTCATAGGATCCCCTCACCTGCACCACTCCCTCACCCTCACCTGCACCACTCCCTCACCCTCACCTGCACCACTCCCTCACCCTCACCTGCACCACTCCCTCACCCTCACCTGCACCACTCCCTCACCCTCACCTGCACCACTCCCTCACCCTCACCTGCACCACTCCCTCACCCTCACCTGCACCACTCCCTCACCCTCACCTGCACCACTCCCTCACCCTCACCTGCACCACTCCCTCACCCTCACCTGCACCACTCCCTCACCCTCACCTGCACCACTCCCTCACCCTCACCTGCACCACTCCCTCACCCTCACCTGCACCACTCCCTCACCCTCACCTGCACCACTCCCTCACCCTCACCTGCACCACTCCCTCACCCTCACCTGCACCACTCCCTCACCCTCACCTGCACCACTCCCTCACCCTCACCTGCACCACTCCCTCACCCTCACCTGCACCACTCCCCTCACTTCAACCCCCACACTGACCTGCAGCACGGCGAAGCCGGCATTCCCAAGGGCGGAGAGGGAAGGGGCGCTGGAGAGGGCGTCAACAGCTGTCAGGCGCAGAGCGGCGTGGGGGGAGGCGCAGCAGCGGTGCAGCAGAGCCAAGCCGTAGCTGCTGCTCACCTCCCCCATGTCCACCAGCGCTGCCATCAGGAAGCCCAGCTACAGATGGAGGGGGAGGAGGAAAGGAAGGGAATGCGAGGGAGGGGTGGAAGAGGGAAAGATGAGGAGCAGGACGATGCGAGAGGGCATGGGTTGCTGTTGCAATGCTCTGCAGAAGGGAGGGGAGGCGGGAGGGACGAAGGAAGGCAGCACAGCGGGATGGATGCAGCTACGTAGGGGCAGAGCAGGAGGTGTGCTGACCTCCTCTGTGGTGCTGTCATCGCCCCCCACTCCCAGCACTCCCCACTCCTCCTCCTCCCCGTCCTCCTCCCCCTCCAACGGTGTGAGGGAGTGTGGGCCAATCTCTCGGTACAGCTCCTGCAAGCACACACAGAGAGGATTCAGTAGACAAATTACAGGTGATGCTGAGTTTGTGCACGACGGCATGAGGCGCTGGCATGAAGCGACGGCATGAGGTAATGGTGACATGCGACAAACAAGAGGGAGGAGGACAGAGAGAAAGCACGGGAGAGAAGCATCGAGGGTGAAGTGCATCGGCATTGCAGTCTACGAAAGCACACATGGGGATGGCTCAAGGCAAGACTCATACGTCAAGTGCAGCAAGCGTCTTGAACGACAGTGTGGATAGCGGATGCTGCCGCTGACGTGGCGTGAGGGGATTGGTGCTCACAGACCTCCTTTCTTCCCCATCCTCCTCCAATCTACTCCCCTCTGCACCCTCACTTTGAGAGTCCGTCAGAGGAAGCGGTTGTGAGGGGGACGGTGGCATGGTGGCTTCACTGGTGGATGGGGTGGATGCAGCGGAGCTATCTTGAAGGGGTGCCGATGGGTGCAGTGCGGTGCTGCTTCTTCTTGTGGTGGTGGCAGGGGTATTAGAGGCTGAGGAAGCAGGAGTGGAGGGTGCAGTCGAAGGGAGGACGTCGGGGCGAAGCAGTGTGACTATAGCGGAGTGAAGGCTCTTCACCACCTGTGTGTGGCCATAGGGAATAAGGGCAACCAGGCAGCAGCATGGGAGGGGGCGAAGGGGCATGAGGGGGAAGGTGTGGACGATGCTGTGGCGGATGGATTCGCATGCATGTGACACTTAGCATGCATGCGAATGGATGGAGTGGACGCGAGTACCTGCAGAGCAAGGAAGACGTCTTCTAGCCCTCGCCGCCTCATGCGCATGTCGGCAAGACGCAGATCCGCCTGCCATGCCATGCCATGCCAAAACAGGGGTGTTAGAATGGAAGGCATGAGGGTTCAGGGTGGTGAGTCATTAGTCTCGAAGGTTGGAAGGGAGAAAGGAGCTGGTGAGCACTAGTATAAAGGAGCAAATCGTTTTTTTTTATGAATGGTACCCACTCCCAAGCAGCCCGCATGACGCATGCCACATGACACATGACACATGAAGCATGGCACATGACACATGAAGCATGACACATGAGGCATGACCCAAGGCTCACCGCGAGGGCGCCATCTCGCCAGTGCTGCGCCGCCTGGCGACTCAGCTCCTCGCGCGCACTCTCCTCCAACCCCTGCACCCACACGCACAGCCCCACAGCCGCACGCACCACGCACCACGCCCACATGCTCGTTAGCCCATGCACACAAATCCTGACCCCACGCCCGCACAGCCCTTAGCCCACGCATAGGCCTGGCTTGGAATTTGCACAGATTGGTTGGCACAGGCTGAATTGCTACAGCTCCTGGTGCTCACTGAACCTGATGCACCTCGTCCCCCGCACCTGTTCCCGCCATTTGTCGTACCAGCGCCAGGTGTCGCAGGCGCCTGACTCGCAGCCGCGCGCGCGCATCCAGCACGCCCGCGTCCTCGCGCGCCCGCGCTGCTCACATGGCGGGCACGGACCGGCGGACAGTGGGAGGGGATGGGAGCGAGGGACGGCGGGAGGATGGCGAGCAGGAAATTACAGTACGCGAACCGCGGGGAGGAACGGAATACGGTGGGCGAGAATGAGGAAGAAAGAGTGGAATACGGGACGTGCCGTCGAACGTGACGAGCTTACCGTCAAGCTGACCAACTTACCGGCGAGCGTTAGGAACTTACAGGCGAGGAGAACTTACCGTCGAGCGTGAGGAACTTGGATCCCAGCAGCGCCACGTCCTCGCGCGCCCTCGAGTCCAGCGACCAGAACCCCCTGTCAGGGCACAGGCGCACACGGACACAGCAGCGGATTGGACGTGATTTTACGGCGAGAATGAGGGGGGACAGAGCGAGACGGAGGCCAGCAAGTGTGATTGTAGACTCGTCCTCAAGCCGTCTACGCTTGCCGAGCTGAACCAAGAAGAATAGCTAAGCTGAATCGAGGTCGCATTACGATCTTTCTGAAGGCCAATGGTGTTCCATGCAACCGATAGCGCTTGGTGACGTCAACAACGAAGACATGCAGCAATGGAATGGAAGAGGCACCTGGCAAGCCGCGTGGCGTCCTTGCGCGCGAATTGAGCGGCGGTGGTGAGGCCAATCAGGCACGGCGGGGACTCGCCATCGCTCGAGCGCCCTCCTGCACCCGCGGATGCGCATATCGGACAGTCGGATTCGCAGCCTGACTGCAGGAAGTCGCACCCTCCCACGCCCATTCCCGCGCTCACGTCGGCGTCAGGTGAAGCGGCACTGGCAAGAATTTCTCGGATCTGACGTCTGTTGTCCGATACGCTAGCGACGCTGCCGTCAATGTCGCTCGCTCCCTCCTTGCCAAACGCCGTAACGCAAACTCCCGACTCACGGGTCGACGCGTGTTGGAAGAATCGCTCTCTCGATCCTACGCATCCTGATTTCGCGTGTACACCCCCAATCGCCTCGCCCCAAAAAGGTGAAATTCGCACAAGACTCGAGACAGGGTTGCTAATGGCGCAAGCGGGTCGAACGTCGTAGTGAAACGCGAGCCGCGCGCCCGCAAGCGCAGCCGTCACCTGGCACGGAAGGCCTGCCATTGCTAGCGAAGAGGCTGATATGGGAGCTTGAGGGAGGCTGCGAGCGTTGACAAGAGGGAAAGCCTCAAGTCAAACGGGCTCAAAGCCAATTCTTGAATCGTGGAAGATATCTGCGTTTTGTTCCGAGCAGAGTGTGATGTATGTTCTGCTTTTGTCAAGTGCAGGCAGCCGAGCTGGTGAGGTTGAGGAGGGCAGATGCGATGGAGGGAGATACAATGCGGGAATCCCAGAGCGGGAGGGCAGAATCAAGGGCTACATGGCAGCTCCTTGATACCCGCGAGAAATGCGATTGGACGAATTTGTGCAGCTTGGGAGACCAATACGCTTTGCGGATTGCAAAAGTGAGATGGAAAAGATTTTGGGTCTACTGTATTGAAGCGCGTGAATAAGGTTTCTGTGCAATTTCATGTTTTATCAACTCATCCAAACAAATTATTTTCTTCTATCCAGGAAAGCTCGTCTGAACACGTGTTCTGGCGTTATAATGATGTAAGCATTCGATTTGGCAAATTCCATAGCCACTAAGCGTAAGCCACACCACCATCGACATTGATGGAAGTTGTGGTTCAGAATCACTAGATCTTTGAGTTCCTCGACGAAAAATCTTGCACAGCCACCAAGTTTTGGGTGTAGTGCAGAAATGTCCTCGATACAACAATGAAATCCACTAGTCGTGAAGAGGTGTGGGTTGACGCTTATAAGTTACATCAAGATCCTCAAACCATCATTTCGTCCCTGCACATGAAAGCGGGGAGTCAGATAGCTAGCCAGCCAAGAGACAATAAACCAGAAAACACCAATTTCACTCACCAGGCGTCATCAGTATCAAGGACGAGGCATGTTATACTCTTTTGCCCCCTGCATTTACACATGCCACGCACACAAAACAGATGCAATTGGACGAGGAGAAAGAGTCAAATGCACAGGCAGAAGTGTACATGCACAGACCACAAGTGTGTGCGTGCACACACACACATAGACATAACGTCAAAGTTGTAATCCACATATTCTGGTCCCCTTGTTAAAGCCCTGCTATTAATAGTCTGACTCACGTTGGAACTGGCTTCATGCATGACCTCATCACCTCGCCGTCAAGCTCAATGATGCAAACATCACATTGCCCTGTGAGGCAGAAGCGGTTGTCAATCGTCAAGGCACCCGCGTCGACAGACGCCTTTAGCAGACTGGAACCCTCCTGACATTATTCAGCGGGTGAGCGTGAATAGGGTAATGAAAGAAAGCAAGCTGTGTCTGAGAATATCGAGAGGAAGTATGGAAACTGGTGGGGAGAAGAAGTCCGGGCTGTGCAGCATTCCAGATTCAAATAATCCTACTGCTACACATTTTGGGCGGATAATATCAGCTGAACGATGAAAGATGACCTTCACGTTGTGAATGGACCAAAGTGAATCATTTTTATTTTCAACAAATTAGTACTACGCTTCAGTCTTCCTACAACTTCGACATTCTCGTCCTAATTCCCACTGTGCGAGCCACGCACCCACGAGAGAAAAATAGGTGGCATTGCAAGCACTCACCGGCGCGCTGCAGGTGTCGCCGTACGGCTCCCACGTGATGTCCACCATGGGCCCGTCCACCACATTGTCGTTCAGAAACGCTCCCTCGGGCAGACTAGGGGGATTTAAGGGAGCATCGATGAGAGGACCGAGGAGACAGGGGTTAACACCACGTTAAAATGACAATGTGATGTAAAAAGAAGGACGATTGGGAGATTCGAGCGCTAGCATAGAGGGGCAAGGTACAAAGGCTCACGAATCAAAATGTTCCTACTGTTGCTTTCCTGCCCATGCAATTGCTTTTTCATTCTGCGTTGCGATTCCTTCGACTCACCCTCTCTCCTTGCCAGTGGCGGCCGCCAAAAAGAACTCCTCTCGCAGCTCGGCACCCGTCTTCTTCCGATCGCCGTCCGCTGCCTCTGCTCTCACCGCCAAAGACGCTGGCCGGCCATGCGATACCTAACAGAGGCATCGAGGTGACAGGGTTAAAGCCGCGGGACCATCGGATGGCGCGGTGTTCAGAATGCAGCGGAAGTTCGCCTACCTGACAAGCCGGAACTGCAGTACTTCTAAGCCTCTGGCCTGCAAACGGAAAGGAAAGCTTCACTTTAGACTGCTGCTCGCTTTTACGGTACAGCGGTGAATGAGGTGATCAGCATCTCACCAATGAAGGCGTTGCTTTGCAGCTTCACAGACAGATTTCCGAACGAGGTTATGGCAGCCATGGTTGGTGAGTGGAATCTGTGAAATGATTGCTGAGGGAGCAGGTTCCCAGTTTCCGCTTTGCTTGAGCTTGGCTTGCTTGGCTTGAATTGATTGATGTTCACGTATCCATCAGTGCCGTGTCGCTCTCACAAGGCCGAGGAAGGAAAGACAGGGCTGGCCACGTGTTGCTATTGCACTGGATGAAGAATCTGTTGTGGCTTTCCCCGACGTTCGAATTCCGGGTACGAGATTGCGCAGTTGACATGTCATCAGAACAGCATTCGCGAGTCCACATGGTCATTGGTTGATGCTGCTGCCAACTCCTGTCACCACGCATTCGCCATGCGCACACACATTTGCATATAGTAGTTGTTATAAAGGTACACATCAGCTGCCACAATTCTCGCTCATAATGTAATCATACAAAAATGAAGCCCCACAATCGAGAAGTTACCATACCAACCTTCTCAGCTGTAATCCATTTCGCGACAGGCTTTCGCAGCGACAGCAGGATCCATGGTGTCCACTCCGCTCCACATCTTGCTGATCGTGGCACACCTAGGCCACCCGCGTCGCAGGTGCAGTCACACAAATTCAAGGAGTGGTGCATAAATGGTTGACTGTAACTCGCTGTGATCGACGGTCGTGTGATACTCTGCGAGGGACCCTGACGGCTTCGATTTGAAGGTTGTTCCTTGCGCAGATCGCAGGTATGATTTGGTCATTTTCGCCAGAGAACAGAAGACCCAGGGTGGGGCCATCTGGTTGGCGCGCTTGGCGGAATAGTTCTAGCGCCCGCCCCCCACCAACCATCAGAAACGTCCGCCCTACCTGCGATATAGGCTATATTTTCCCGCCCTCCTCGTTCTTCCACCCTGGCCGCACAGCACACCCTCCGCATCCTTCCCAGGTGCATCCTTCAAACACAACACATTATCGAACACTGTATTGCCATCCCCTCGCAACGCATCCCACCTCATCTCATCCCACTCCATCCCCTTCCCCTTTGCTAACAAAGCCAGTTCAGTCTTATCACAATGAGACCGTCCTAACAAGAGGCACTAGGTAACGGATCTTAGCTTGTATCTCCACACAACCACATCTCTTCCTTCCATTGTCCGCACACATGGCTTCAGCCTGTCAAAATCGCGTAGTAGCACTCGTGGTTCTCATAGTGCTCACCAACTCGAGACTAGGTCTAGCAGCAGCGGAGCAGAAGCCAATAGCGTCCTTCTTCGGCGATCCGCACTTCGAGGGCGCCGATGGCGTTCATTTCCGATTCACTGGCGTGCCCGGCGAGGCCTACTGCCTTCTCTCCGACTCCTCGCTGCACATCAACATGGAAATGGCCGGCGACTCGGGTAGTCTAGGCGACGATTCGATCAGTTCAGGCAGCGATGCTGACATTAATCCAGGCGCCACGCAGCGCACATGGGTCAAGGCTTTAGGGGTGCTCGTCGCCGGCCACTCGCTACAGCTTAGAGCGCGGCAAGGGTCAGACGCGTCGCTCGGCGACGGTTTCCTGCAGTCGATTGTGCTAGACGACGTCGCCCAGCGATTGTCGCCGTCGCACATCCTAGAGAGCGACGACGGCGCGCTGAGAGTGCACCACGTGGGAGTTACCGAATCCAACGGTGTGGAAACCGAGACTCTCAGAATACAGTCCGGCGGCCGGCAAGGGGCGGACTTCCTTGTCCATATTAGGCCAGAGGCGGTCGACCGGCAATCACCAGCGGACGCGTTTGTGCATTTCTCGGTGGAGGTTTTATCTGGGGGAGGGTTGACCGACCCGCACGGCGTGATGGGGCAAACCTTCCGGAGTTCCCAGAAGGAGCGATCGTTCGCGGTAAGCCTGCAGTGGAGCCGCGACGCGCAGGCGTGGGAGGTGGCAGGAGATAACGGCGACGGCTATCTTGACGGCTCCGTCGAGAGCTACCGGTCGTCCAGCCTCGTCGCCGCGGATTGCGCGTTCTCGCGGTTTAAGGCGGCGGAAGGAGTCGCCGGCGCGCGGAGAGAGGAGGGCGACGGGTCGTGGGCGGTGGCGGAGATGATGGCGGAGGGGGAGGAGGCGGAAGGGGCGGGGGATGTAGGTCCGGGGATCGCGAGTGCGGTCGGGCGCAGGCTGCTGGGCGAGAGAAGACTCCGCGAGTGATGCGCGCTGCGGGCGGTTGGGCAGTTGGTGCGGGAGACTGCCGCGGCTGGAAGGCGCGCGCGGGTGCGGGCGGAGCACCTACCGTATGACCGCCCTTAGGGACGGAGCTGGTCTCCAGTAGCCGCCATTGGTTACTGAGATACCGCATAGGGGTGTCTGCTATTACCTACGAATCGGACTGCCGTGGGACCTACGGCCGAGGATTGACACTCAGGGCGTCAAGTAGTAGCCCTTTAGGCCACTGTGATGGTGGTGGTTGTGTGTGCCATAGGTAAATTATGTACAATGGATTTGTATGTACCATTATGACAAGTTGCTGTAAGGCAGCCCATTGAGGCAATTACTCACCCAACCTTACACATCGTTTTGAAATATGTGGAACTTTGTAGCTAGACCTGCTTGTGGGTTGCTGGGGTCTGTGCTGCTGGGTTGCTGGGGCCTTCAATGGTGGATTTGTTGGGTTGGGGAAGCATGTCATGAGTCGGGCAGCAGTTGAAACCGGTAACAACTACTGCCCATGCACGTGCATTGGGGCAATGAGAAGACAACTCACATTGCCAACAAGGAATTGGACAAGCAATAGGGTGGGCAACAGGAATGTACAGCTAGCTTGACAAGCTATCTTCTCACACCAAGCCTGAACCGACCACCCTGCACAGCACCAAACTTAGCCACGGAAACCGCCTGCGCATGCCCGCCTACCCCTCTCATCCCTGCCTCTACACCCACACCCCGCCCTCTCCCCTGCCCTGCCGGCACCACCACCTTCCTGGGCTGTCCCCCTGCATTGATCACTCGCACCACTGTGCTGCTGCGCGCCCCTGCTTGCTCCCCTCCTGCCCCCTGCACACCAGCCGCCTGTATGCGCCCAAACCTAGGAGCTAGGTCTGCATCAGCCAGTGTGTAGTCGCATGTCACTGGCCCCCCAGGCCTTGGGCCGGCATCTTCTGGAGCTAACCCTGCTGCCTCTGCACCTCCCGCCGCTGCCGCTGGCTCTTCTGCCGCTCCCTCTGCCTCGCTTCTCTCTGCTGCCCCCTCCACGCCTGCTGCACCTGCTGCGGAGCAGGGAGGGCGGGCTGGAAGAGGAGAGGGAAGCGGGCTTGCAGAGCCTGCGGGTGTGTATGTGCGCGCTGCAGCAGAAACTGACGGTGGCGGTGGTGGTGGTGATGGCGGGGATGAGAGTGAGAGTGATGAAGACGGTGATGGTGGTGGTCTTGACGGCTGGCATGGCATCAGGCCACAGAATGACAATCCCAGCCATGAGGCCGCCCGTGAGTGTGTCTTCCTGCTCGCCCCCACCCGCTCTGCTGCTACTGCTGCTACTGCTGCTGCTTGCGGCCTCTCAGAATCTGGTGCCGTTGCTGCTGCCTCTGGCGCTCCCTGATCTGATGCCACTGTTTCACTCGGTACAGCCTGTGCTGCCAGCAGTGCTGCCACCTGTGCTGCACTGTCCATCCTCGTTGCAAGCGCGCTTGCATCCTCTGCTGCCTGCTCTGATGCCCCTCTTGACTCCCTATCCCTGCCTTCTCCCGTTACATCTGCTGCACCAGCACCCTCCTCACCTACACATTCTGCTTCTTGTACAGCAACATTGCCCTCCACCGCACTGCACTCCCCCTCGCCACACCGCGCTCCCCCCTTCCCATCCCCCCCACCACAACCGCCCTCCCCCACACGCACCTCCCCCCCACCACCACCACCCTCCCCTGCTTCCTTCCACACATTCCCCCCAATCCGCACCCCATCAGCAGCCCCCCACACCCCCCGCAGCCTGAGGCGCCTGGCAGCCCGCACATGGCGAGGCTCGGGGGATGCCATGCCGGGGTGCAGGGCAGCAGATTCATGGGATGCAGGCACAGAGGCATGGGGAGTCATGGGAGTCATGGCAGGCATGGATGTGTATGGGGACATGGAAGCTGATTTGCTGATGGGGCGGCGCAGGGCAGGGGAGGAGGAGAGGGAGAGGGCGCGTTCGCGCATGCTTCCCCCGAGCCTCCTCAGCCTCACCCATGCCCCGCTCTCCCTCGCTCCCGCCCCACCCCCTTCCTCTCCTCCCTCCCCTCCCTTCTCACCCTCCTCCCCGCTTCCCCCTCCCTCCTCTGCCCCTTCCGCCCCATCACCATCCCCACGTGCACGTGGTGTGGTGGCTGCACTAGCTGCGCGCCTCTCCCTCCCCCCTCCCTCCCGCTGTCTCCTCTGCTTCGGCCCAATGCCCTCTCCCCCGCCACCACCCACGCCACTCATGCTGCTCTCGGCGCCACTGCTGCTGCTGCCTGGCCGGCTCACACTCCTCCCCAGGGGAAACCGCAGCGACACTGATGAGCCTGACCGCACTGGCCCGGCCGAGCCTGACCGCATCGGTCCTGCCGAGCCTGGCCGCACAGGAACGGAGCCGGTGCGGGCGAGCGAGCGTGAATGGCGGGAAAACTGCAGGTCGGCCACTGCTGCTGCTGCCTGCTCGTCCGTGCGAGCATACACCTTGCGCCCCGTGCGCGATGGCAGGGCGAGGCTGGGCGCGTGAGCGTGCGGGAGCACAGGGGGCGGGTTGCCGGGTGCAGTGCTGGTGGTAGTGCGAGGTGAGAAGGGTGAGAGCGCTCGGGTCTTTCGCCGAAACTCCTCGCCCTGAGAGGACGACAGAGCAAAGAGAGCATGGGACAGGGAGGCACGCACGGGTGGCAGGGGCGCGTGGGTGCATGGCAGAGACTAGGGTGATGAGATGGGAATGGCCCAAATGCGATGGTGACAGCTTGCCATGGCTTGGCAAGCTAACGAAAAAGGAAAAACAGGCGGTCATGAGATTGCTATGCGGGCATAGCAATGACAAGGGTGAGGGGGGCATATTGCACATGGCACATGCAGACGACCTGATATTACGGCTCGCACCATACTGCAGTCACATGCAGAGGTGAGACAAGGACTCACTGCGCGTGCCATGCGCGGGTGCATGAGCGCCAGGTAGTGCTGCTGCTGCCCGATTACTGACCCTGGGCGCACCAAGCGCGTGTATGCTATGGCCTGATGGGGCGTGGATGAGGTGGGGGAGGAAGCGTTAGGGGCGGGAGGGTATGAGGATGCGAGGGTGTGAGAGTGTGAGGGGATGTCATGAGCAGGAGAGGCATGGCATGCTGTGATGAGATCCGCACTTCACTCTTCCCAATCACTGCTCTCCCACCATTGCTCCCCTCAGCAGCCTTGCCTGCCTGGCCGTCATGCAGCAGTGCTTCAAAAGGTGCTTCAGTGCTCCCCACCAGAACCCCCTGCGCCCACCCTCCCTCACCTCCCCACCGCGCTCACCTCCCCCCACCAATCCTCCCCACCCATGCCACCATCCGTCAACCTCACCTGCCTGGCCGTCATGCCGCAGTGCTTCATGAGGTAGCACCCCACCAGCACCCCCAAATACCTCCCTGCACGGTGCACCCACCCTCACTCACCCACAAGTCCCACCGCCCTCACCCCCCCACTGCCCCTCACCTGCGTGGCCGTCATGCCGCAGTGCTTCATGAGGCAGCACCCCACCAGCACCCCCGTGCGCCCCAGACCCGCCTGGGGGAGCAGCACGAGTTGAGGGGGGAGAGGGGAGGGAGAGTGGGAAAAGGGGAAGGGGGAAATGGGGAGGAGAACGGAGGAGGAGAGAGATGGAGTGAGTGAGAGTGATAGTGTGGAGCGGTTTAGTGCAGGGAAGTTAAACTGGAGAAGCCTTGAACTCATGGCAGAGAGGTGCCTGCCTGGCAAGGCACAGTGGAGCAGCGTGCCTGGCAAAGCCAAGCCACCAATGCAGAGCGGAGCGGGTGAGAGGGCAGAACGCCATCCATGCAGAGCGGAGCAGATTAGTGAAGCGGGGTAGGGAGCAGCACCTTGCAGTGGATGGCGACAGGCCCGTTGCTGCCCTCCACCACGGCAAAGAAGCGCTCCACTATGCCATCTGAGGGGGCGCTGATGAGGTATGGAGGGGGGGGAAGAGGGGAGGGAAGGAGGGGAGTGGGAGGTAAGTGAGTCAAGGGTCGTTGCTGCCCTCCACCACGGCAAAGAACCGCTCAACTATGCCATCTGAGGGGGCACTGATGAGGCAAGGGAGTGGGAGGGAGGGAAGGAGGGGGTTGGGTGAAGATTTCAGCGCAGCGACGGGAAAACTGGAGGTTTGAAGGGACTCAAAGGCCAATTCTGCCTTCCACCACGGCGTAAAAGCGCTCCACTATGCCGTCCTACGGCGCTTTGATGGGGTGAGGAGGGGAGGCACGGAGAGAAGGGAAGTGCCTCAAATGTTTGAGGCGCCTCAAAGGCTGTTGCTGTCCTCCACCACGGCAAAGAAGCGCTCCACTATGGCTTCCGAGGGGGCACTGATGAGGTACGGGGGGAGGAGGGGAGGGAAGGAGGGGAGTGGGAGGTAAGTGAGTCAAGGGCCGTTGCTGCCCTCCACCACGGCAAAGAAGCGCTCCACTATACCGTCCGAGGGGGCACTGATGAGAAGGCTGAGGAGGAAGAGAGGAGGGCGGGAGAGAAGGTAAGGGAGGGAAAGATTGCACACCACCTCGAAGGCCAATGCTGCCCTCGAGAAGGTAAGGACGAATGATTTCTCAGGAATGCCCAGCACAGAGCACCCAACCCATCCCACCCGGCAGCCATGACGGAGTGGGATGGGAGCACTGACCCGCCATCGGGGAAGGAGAGGTCGTACAAGGCAAAGCCGTGGCGGGTGAATCGCCGCATACCATCCAACCCACCCCACCCCACCCCACCCGACCCCACCCCACTCCACCCCACCCCACTCCTTCCCAACCACCAGCAACGACTGACCCGCCATCAGGGAAGTAGAGGTCGTAGAAGGCAAAGCCATGGCGGGTGAATCGCCTCTTGTCGTACACCCTCCTGTTGAGCCGGATTATGGCTGCTATGCCCGCCTGCATGCATGCATGCACACACACATTGTTGCACACATGCACACATGCACCCGAGCATAACTGCACACATTCGTCTGGTTCTGTGGCAACAGGGACAGTGAAAAACAAGTGCAGCCAGGCTTTGTGTGGTTGCAGCAAGAGAGAGTTGGTTGTGTTCTCTACATACATAGCCTTTCCATCAGCATCCCACAGGCAAGCACGCAGATTCACGGCGCAATCTTGGTGTGCAAGCGCCGCCCTGGGAAGCTCACCTGGCGGAAGTACTGCACATAGTCCTCTGGCGTGAGGTACCCCTCCTGATATGGCAGGAGGACGCAGGTGGTCACATGCAGTGGGGGAGTGGAAGGAGGGGCAGTGCAAGCGAGTGGTGGGTTAGTGGCGTGGATGGCTGTGCTGTGCTGTGGAGGAGAGGTCACATGGAGGAGAGGTCACATGGAGGAGAGGTCACATGGAGGAGAGGTCACATGGAGGAGAGGTCACATGGAGGAGAGGTCACATGGAGGAGAGGTCACATGGAGGAGAGGTCACATGGAGGAGAGGTCACATGGAGGAGAGGTCACATGGGCATTGGAGTTGCAAAGGCGTCTGTGCTGCACAGAGCCATGGCATGCCAGCCTGCCACATTGCACATGCCAACTACCATGATGACACCATGCAACCCACCATGTCATCCCCCATGCCCTCGTGCCACCTTTGACACCACCCACCACGCCCATCCCACTACCCACCATGGCGCTAGCGGGGTCATCAGCGGGCGTGCTGAAGGCGAGCAGTCGCCCCGGCAGCATCCACGTGAGGTCTGCCTGCTCGTACCCCCCATGCCCCCATGCCCCCACGCCCCCATGCCCCCATGCCCCCATGCCCCCATGCCCCCATGCCCCCATGCCCCCATGCCCCCATGCCCCCATGCCACCTTTGACTGTTGACACCACATACCATGACACTAGCGGGGTCATCAGCGAGCGTGCTGAAGGCGAGCAGTCGCCCCGGCACCATCCATGTGAGGTCAGCCTGCTCCAGCCCCCCATACCCCCATGGCCCCGCGCCACTGTGCCCCTGTGCCCCCATACCCCCATGCCCCTATGCCACCTTCGACGCCAACACCATAGCAGCATGCCATGCCACGCACCATGACGCTAGCGGGGTCGTCAGCGGGCGTGCTGAAGGCGAGCAGCCTTCCCGGCAGCATTCACGTGAGGTCAGCCTGCTCCAGCCGCTCATACTCGCCCACTCGGAACCCCGCAATAAGACCCCGTTCCTGTGCCCGCTCTAGCGCCTGCAGCATGGGCGGGGGTGGGGGATGGGCGGATGGGGAAAGGGCGGATGCGGGATGGGGTATGGGGCAGCATCCACGTGAGGTCGGCCTGCTCCAGCCGCTCGTACTCGCCCACTCGGAACCCCGTTATCAGCCCTCCCTTCTGTGCTCGCTCTAGCGCCTGGGGGAGTGTGGGATGGGCGGATGGGGAAAGGGGGGATGGGGGAAAGGTCTTTGACCTCAAAGGTCCGCTTGCCCCCCCACACACCTTGCATCCCTCACTCCTTGCCCCAAACACACACCTGGCAGCAGTCGAGAGTGGTGATATGGAAGGTGCAAGCGCCGTTGGACGTGACATTTGAGACGTCTTGGATGTAACCTCGCCCCCCCCACACATTCCACCCCACACTCCTTGCCCCACACTCCTTGCCCCACACTCCTTGCCCCACACTCCTTGCCCCACACTCCTTGCCCCACACTCCTTGCCCCACACTCCTTGCCCCACACTCCTTGCCCCCCACACCTTCCACCCCCACACAAGCACCTGACAGCAGTCGAGTGCGGTGATGTGGAAGGTGCATGCGCCGTTGGATGCATCTCTAAAGGGCGGCAGCGGATCCAAGGGGTGCAGCACCGCATGGGCGGCATCGGCTGGCATGGCATGGCGCAGAATGAGATACGCTGCTAGCTGGGGATGCGGGTGGGGGAGAGAGGAGGACGGGGGAGGGAAGGGAGGGGGAAGAGACGGGGTGGGGGAAAGGAAGGAGTGGTGCGAAAGGGTAGGGAAAGGAGGGCGTTATGGGTGAAGTAGGGGGCAAGGGCAGTGGTTTGCAGGCACAGCAAAGCACATACGCAGAGCACTGGCGTTCGATTGCGGTGCACAGGGGTAAATGCAGTGCACAGGTGGCTAGAGGCAGAGGGGGAAGGGGGAGCGCAGGGAGGAGCAGAGGGGGAAGGGGGGAGCACAGGGAGGAGCAGGGAGAGGGGGCACTGACGAGAAGGGCGGCGTTGGCCTTCTTGTGGGGCGCGCTGCTGCACACATGCACCACCCTTCGTGACAGCCCCCGCCCCTCCTGCATGGCGCAGCGCAAGCACACATGGTCAGATGGCAGGGGATGGCATGTAGTGGCATGGGTGGAATGGGATGGCAAGGGGCTTGATGACAAGGCATGGCATGCAATGGGTGATAGCACGCACCACCCAGGTGCAGGGCACCTATCATCGACTGCACACAGCACAGAGCACCCCCTTTCACCTGCAGGGCTCGGTCCATGGTGTCACAGTAGCGGTGGATGCACGCCAGGCTGAGCGGCCCAAAGTCCATGCAGTATGGCTCGTACACCTGGGGGGGGGGAGAGGAGGGGTGGAGTTGGGCGTTGGTGTGGGGGAGAGAAGGGGGGGGTGATGGGAGGCGGGATGGGATGGGCCGGGGGAGGGGAAGGCCGTCCATTTCCGCGGAAGCTGACCCCGGACAGTTGCCAGGATACAGCATACCTCTCACCAGCGGTGCCCTCCACCTCACCATCAGCGCCACTCGATTCCACTGCAGCTAACTCACCCCACCAGCCACCAGCCAGCACCCTCCCCCCCCATCCACCCACCAACCACGCCCCACGCTCCACAGGGCATGCCCCACGTGGCACACGGAACGCACCACCCACCCGCCAGCACCCTTTCCCCACCACCCACCCGCCACGCCCCATGCCCCACCCCCCCCACCTCCCACAGCCTCGCGCACCAGCTCATCATCCATGTTCACGCACACGCCGCCCCTCCCCTTCTCACTGCACAGTCGCTGCTAACACACCCACCCACCAATCATCATCCTCCCATCACCTCCCACCCACCACGCCCCACGTTCCACAGCGCCACCCGCTACAGCGCCACGTGGCACGCACCAGCTCATCATCGATGTTCACGCACACGGCGCCCATCCCCTTCTCACTGCGCGCCAGCAGCTGCGGTCGCTTGCACGCCACCAGCCAAACCTCCCCGCCCAGCGCCTCGCACCACTCGCCCTCCCCGCTCCCCCCTTTTCCGCCACCACTCCCCCCTTCCCCCGCCTTCTTCGACACCTCCCCCTCCTTCTGCCCTTCGCCTGGCCCCTTGCGCTCACCACTGCTCTGCTCCTCCCCCCCATCCTCCCCCTTCTCCGCCTCCTTTTCCGCCTCCTCCGTCATCTGTTCCATCTTGGCTGTTCCGCCTTCCCCTTCCGCGTTTCCCCCCGACTTCCCGCGTGGCGCCAACGATTCCGCAGCCTCATTCGTCTTAGCCGATGACACGTGGCCACTGGAGGTTCTTTGAGCGCCTCGAAGTGCGTCGGGAAGCGAGCTGTCTGAGGGAGAGGTGTCCTCGCTCATTGCGCGCCGAGCTGGGCTCGTCGGAGGGGAAGTTTCCGGGAGAAGCGTGGGAATATCTCGTACCGGGGGAGGCTGGGGGAAGCGCAGGAGATGGGACGAAGCGACCCGGCATTGCTGCGACTGTCATGTGGAATAGTGAGCTGGCATCGTTACGATGCCAAGGACGTGACGTGGAAGTGCTTCGCTACTAGGGTACGGCAAGGCTTGTTCGACATTGGGACGACGACGAAGCGCGAATTTCATCCTAGACTGCCTCTAACGAGTGGGTCGCACTTAGATAACGCCTTGGTGTATGGCGGGTCAACGTGACTCACCTACCACTAAAACAAGGCACCCACAAATCGCGTTTTAGGGTCATGTTCTAATTAGAATTGTTATGCTATTGTTTTGTGTTTATAATGTCACTGGTATCGGTGAAACGAGTCCAAGATGAAAATGAATCTGAGCAGACTATTGCAATTTCCTTTAATAAATATATACATAATATATTAACATCAGTATATTACCCTAGTTTACAAGGGTCCATCTTTCAGTGCTAAAGTTCCAGTTCTGTCATGTGTAAATTGTATGTCCTACTTGGATCAAAAGGAGTTCGAAAGCCTTGTTACATTCTCCAACCATTCCTTTGTGGCGAAATCTCGCATTGCATCGCTGAAACGGGAGTTTCCGCCGTACCGGTAACTACTCGCCACGTGCCTCAGGCCCCCCATGAAGTCCCTCCCTCACACTCGGAGTCGCGTAGTGTAGAGGCCGCATGGCGCCAGCGAAATGGCCACACTGATCGAATGGTGCATTCGAGTGGAACCCACAGGCATACGCGCGGCGACTGGAGCGGTTCCAAAATGTCCCCCAGTGAATGTTGAGCAGCAAGGCAATGCGAATGCGGCCCGCAGTTTCGAGTGTTGGCATGGCTGTTGCTAGCATTCGACTTGGAGCTCCCACATGCTACCTTTGCATCTCCTACTAGTAGCTCTGTTCATATTCCTACCTTTCCACTAGGCTGCTTCCAACGCGCGCTCGCGCTGCTGCTCGTTTCTCGACACTTTTAGACCTCCGTCCCATTCATTTCTCCTCACCCAAGGTTGCATCTGAGGTGATTAAGAACTCATAATAGCTAACTTCCTGATTAAACTCCCTGGCTCCGACTCACATACCACGACAACTATTATTCTGACTCGAGTCACTCGATAGAATGTCTAGTCAGCAGAGCAGGATGAATCTCAACGTGTTTTTTATTGCGACGGTCGTTCTCTTCGTGGTATCGAATGTTCTTCCTGCTGCCGGCATGCCTTCCAGCAGCGACTTTGAGGTGCCTTCCTCTGAGTTTGGTCGGGAAACGTAATCCTGCCACTCTCCTCTATTCGTTCGCAGTATGCTAGACTCGTATGCCGCGGAATGCACGCATTTCCTTGCAATACACTGTTTTGCATCAAGCCGTCCGATGGCTTCATCCATGCGGGTTGAATCGCACCTGACTGATTGCCTGGGTCGCGCAACTGCAGCTCCTGAGATTTCCTCTCATTCGGCTTTCACAGCCTTGCTGCGCTCGTCTCTAAACTGAGCGGTCGCTCTGCTTGTCGTGATGTGTATTGGGTTGGGTGCAGAAATACTCCGTCCTGTTGGAAGGAAACGGTGGTGGGGCGGTGGTATGCCCCCAACCCACCGAGGGCACTTCGGTGCCTTCGATCCCTTTGACTAGGGATCGGTGGGGTGGCACCGATTGACTTCGGGAGACTCACCCTTCGGTGCCACGTGGCGGCACCACATTCCAACCTTCAAGTGCAAGGCGAATTCGGTGTGTTCGGTGTGAAATTCGGTGGTCGAATTTCACCCCAACCGAAATGTTACACGCGGCGCATTCGCGACGCGAGTGTAGCGATGTGATGTTACATGTGCGGTCCGATGTAATGCATTTGCTATAAATCGACCTGCCTTGTATGCATGCTTTATACTTGTATCCTGAATCTTCTTGTACATGGTCCATTCGAACCAAAATTCCAGAGAGGTCTATCCTTGTTTCTAAGAGCACTAGCAATCACGTGAACGCCAATATCTCGGCGTATACTTGGGCGATTAACGTGTTTGACGGCTTGTTGGAAAGCCAAGACTGTGCTCTATCGTTTAGTGCAACTTAGAGTTCCTGCAAAGTAGAGGAGACGCCTCTACAACAATGGTATCAGAGCTGGTCGGTAGAGTCTACGTGCGCGACTTGTAGCAAGCATGATGACGTCAAGCGAAACCTCCGGCACTTCCTTAGGTGGTGTCGTCTCGAATCCCGGCGAACCCTGGACAAACGCGACGGTGTTCGACACGTCGGCGGTTCCGATTTTCACGGGACAAAACTACTCCGCGTGGAAATTTAAGTTCCAAGTGCTCATGATGGAGCGGGGACTTTGGGGTCTCTTCGACGGAACGGAGAAAAAGCCGGTCAACGAGAACGAGATCGCGGCATGGAAGAAGAAGGACCAAAAGGCGTTCGCAACGTTGATTTCGCGCATCATCAACCTCGTGAGTTCGGTGCGCACTTGCATCAAGCTCGAAGCTTCGGCGCGTGAAGCATGGAAGCGGCTCGAGACGATGCACGTGAACAAGACTCTCCACGGCAAGATCCTAGCCCGAAATGCGTTCTACACGGAGAAGTTGCGCGCGGGCGAATCGATGCACGAGTATGCGACTCGTGTGGAGGAACTCGGGGAAACGTTCATGGACCTCGGTGGAACGGTCACGGAGGAGGATTGGATTCTCACCTTGCTTTGCGGCCTTCCGGAAGAGTGGTCGACGGTGATTACGACACTCGATAGCGTGCAAAACACTTGGACGAAGGAAATGGTGGTCGGTCGGCTTCTCCATGAAGAATCGCGATGCCGACAATTCGCTAACGAGAGCGTGGAGACCGCCATGTTCTCCGGAGGGAGCTCCGGAAAGAAGTCCAAGTGGAGCAACGGTGAGGCAAAGAAGTCGTCCGGTGGAAACGGTCGCGGCAAGGGCAACGCATCGAACGGTTCGAGCAAGTGTCATTATTGTCGCAAAGCGGTGCACTTTTGGCGTGAATGTCGGAAGCGGCCGAGCGATTGGATTCCATCGAAGGCGCGGAATCAAGAGGGCAACGCGCACACGGCATCCGGCGAGGCGGATGATTCAACAAAGTCGCTCGTTTTGTTGGCCGATGACGGGATCAACACTTCAAACGACGCGTGGTTCCTCGACACCGGTGCAACACAACACATGACGCACTCGGCGTCGCTCCTCAACAACGTCGGTGCTCCGGGAGACTTCAAGCGCGTCGTCTTCGGGAACGATAAATCGCTACCGGTGGTTGGAGTTGGGAGTACGCGTCTCATCGTCGATGGCGGGCCGGTGGACATCACGAACGTGCTTCACGTCCCGGGATTGAAGGTGAATCTACTCTCCGTCACTCAACTCGCAAAGAAAGACGTGAAGGTCACCATCGATGGCGCGAAGATGAACCTCTTTTGGAAGGGGAAGCAATTCGCGCAAGGCGTTCTCAACGGACAACTCTACCAACTCAAGACGCATCCGACAACGGCCTCATCCAACGTGGCGCAAGGCTCCAAGGCGACTCTCAAAATGTGGCATAATCGGCTTGCGCACGCCAACTACGACTCGGTCAAAGAGTTGGCCAACAAAGGACTTGCGAAGGGATTTGACGTGATCGCCGGCAACGACGAGAAGGGCGTGTGCGCGGCGTGTGTCGAAGAAAAAATGGCTCGCAAGCCATTTGGTAGCCGTACCTCACCCCTCGCAAAGGACCCGCTTGCGCTTGTTCACATGGACGTGTGTGGACCGATGCGGCATGCATCAAAGGGAGGAGCGCGGTTCCTCTTAGTGATGCTCGACGACGCGACGCGGATGAGTTGGACCCGACTCTTGAAGGCTAAGGGAGATGCGGCCAAGGCGATTCAAGAGTGGGCGCTCGACGTTTGCGACGACGGCAAGAAGCGGATCAAGTGCATTCGCACCGACGGTGGCGGCGAATTCGTGAGCAACGAGCTTGAAAAATGGATGAAAAGCAAGGGCATTAAGCACGACGTCACGACACCCTACACACCCCAACAAAATGGAGCGGTAGAGCGGCTCAATCGCACATTGATGGAGGCCGTTCGTTCACTTCTTCAACACTCCAAGCTTGGGAACGAGTGGTGGGGAGAGGCGAGTGCGCTAGCGGCATGGATTCGTAATCATGTGCCAACAAAGGTGCTACCGGGAACGACTCCGTTCGAAGCATGGACCGGAACGAAGCCGAACCTATACCGCCTACGCACTTTTGGGTGCCTTTGCTACTACCATGTACCGGATCCACTTCGCCACAAGTTGCAACCGAAAGCTCGTGCGGCGATCTACTTGGGGATTGCGGCGAACGAGCGTGCATGGCGAGTGTGGGATTTGGATGAAAAACGCGTCGTCACGTCTCGGGATGTGATCTTCGACGAAGACAAGTTCCCGACAAAGGAGAAACAAACGCCGCAACTCACCGTCGTCCTTCCCGCAAGAGAGGAGTTGGGTCGGCTTGAGGATGCCTAAGCTCCGCTAGAAGGCGCCGTAGTCATATTGCCTCCATGGCTCCTTGAGTGAGTGCCATATACTCCGCTTCCGTTGTGCTTAGAGCCACGGTTGGTTGCAACTTGCTTTGCCAACTCACGGCTCCCCCAAGCAAGGTGAAGACGTACCTGCCGGTACTCTTGCGCTTGCTTTGATCACCGGCATAATCCGAGTTGGTGTAGCCCTTAAGCACGATTGGACCGGCTTCATATACGATTCCCAAGTTGGGTGTGCCTTGGAGGTAGCGTAGAACACGTCCTCCCGCACGCACATGCTCGGTATGAGGGTTGCTTACGGCTCGTCCAAGTACCCCGGCGGCGTATGAGAGGTCGGGACGGGTGGAAACGGCGGCATACATGAGCGACCGCGCGAACGGGACCATTCACCTCCACCAAGAAAAATATGTGAAAGGGGTTGTGGAGCGCTTCGGCATGGGTAATAGCAACCCGGTGGGGACGCCACTAGACACGGGATTTTCTTGCCTCCCGGGAGAGGAAGAATCCGCCCTCGACGAAGCCGAAGGGAAGCGGTTTCATTCGCTAGTCGACACCACAGAGACCAGATAATTCATTGCAGCATTGACATTGGTGCCCAGAATCCGTGAACACCTGCCGGAACAATTCCCAGAAATGACGAGACACGCATTGCAGCATTGGTGCCCGCAACAGCTGCCTCTCACGCACAGCACAAGCACCACATCATGTGCTGCGCTCACCAATCCCCTCATGCCATCATGCACCATACACACACCTCAAAAACTTTCCCTGCATCCCCTCCCCCACCTCATGCCAGGCCCCACTAGCTTCCCAGCGCACCTCAAAGCCCAGCCCCCGCCAGTTGCGGGTGATCTCTCCTAGCCTCTGCCCATCGGTGTCGCACAGCGCGAAGGACCACCACCAAAAGCCAGGGTTAACCACCCTCGCAAACTGCTGCTTGCTGCACGAAACGACGAGCATAGTTGCGGAGGGAAGGAGTTAAAGCGACCGGCTCAA
This sequence comes from Closterium sp. Naga37s-1, assembly GCA_947471745.1. Taxonomy (NCBI): domain Eukaryota; kingdom Viridiplantae; phylum Streptophyta; class Zygnematophyceae; order Desmidiales; family Closteriaceae; genus Closterium; species Closterium sp. Naga37s-1. The sequence continues at coordinate 1,047,661 of CANJKZ010000161.1, read as the reverse complement.
AGGGAGGGATAAAAGTAGGATCTGTGCAATAGAAGCAATCCTGGCGCGTCATGGTGCCCGGGCGCGCCATGGTTCCCGCACCTGGGACTGCAGCTCCAGTCCCGCACCTGGGACTGCAGCTCCAGTCCCGCACCTGGGACTGCAGCTCCAGTCCCGCACCTGGGACTGCAGCTCCAGTCCCGCACCTGGGACTGCAGCTCCAGTCCCGCACCTGGGACTGCAGCTCCAGTCCCGCACCTGGGACTGCAGCTCCAGTCCCCCAGCTGGGACTGCAGCTCCAGTCCCGCACCTGGGACTGCAGCTCCAGTCCCGCACCTGGGACTGCAGCTCCAGTCCCGCACCTGGGACTGCAGCTCCAGTCCCGCACCTGGGACTGCAGCTCCAGTCCCGCACCTGGGACTGCAGCTCCAGTCCCGCACCTGGGACTGCAGCTCTAGTCCCGCACCTGGGACTGCAGCTCCAGTGTCGCACCTGGGACTGCAGCTCCAGTCCCACACCTGGGACTGCAGCTCCAGTCCCGCACCTGGGACTGCAGCTCCAGTCCCGCACCTGGGACTGCAGCTCCAGTCCCGCACCTGGGACTGCAGCTCCAGTCCCGCACCTGGGACTGCAGCTCCAGTCCCGCACCTGGGACTGCAGCTCCAGTCCCGCACCTGGGACTGCAGCTCCAGTCCCGCACCTGGGACTGCAGCTCCAGTGTCGCACCTGGGACTGCAGCTCCAGTCCCGCACCTGGGACTGCAGCTCCAGTCCCGCAGCTGGGACTGCAGTTCCAGTCCCGCACCTGGGACTGCAGGTCCAGTCCCCCAGCTGGGACTGCAGCTCCAGTCCCGCACCTGGGACTGCAGCTCCAGTCCCGCACCTGGGACTGCAGCTCCAGTCCCGCACCTGGGACTGCAGCTCCAGTCCCGCACCTAAGACTGCAGCTCCAGTCCCGCACCTGGGACTGCAGCTCCAGTCCCGCACCTGGGACTGCAGCTCCAGTCCCGCACCTGGGACTGCAGCTCCAGTCCCGCACCTGGGACTGCAGCTCCAGTCCCGCACCTGGGACTGCAGCTCCAGTCCCGCAGCTGGGACTGCAGCTCCAGTCCCCCAGCTGGGACTGCAGCTCCAGTCCCGCACCTGGGACTGCAGCTCCAGTCCCGCACCTAGGACTGCAGCTCCAGTCCCGCACCTGGGACTGCAGCTCCAGTCCCGCACCTGGGACTGCAGCTCCAGTCCCGCACCTGGGACTGCAGCTCCAGTCCCGCACCTGGGACTGCAGCTCCAGTCCCGCACCTGGGACTGCAGCTCCAGTCCCGCACCTGGGACTGCAGCTCCAGTCCCCCAGCTGGGACTGCAGCTCCAGTCCCGCAGCTGGGACTGCAGCTCCAGTCCCGCACCTGGGACTGCAGCTCCAGTCCCGCACCTGGGACTGCAGCTCCAGTCCCCCAGCTGGGACTGCAGCTCCAGTCCCGCACCTGGGACTGCAGCTCCAGTCCCGCACCTGGGACTGCAGCTCCAGTCCCGCACCTGGGACTGCAGCTCCAGTCCCGCACCTGGGACTGCAGCTCCAGTCCCGCACCTGGGACTGCAGCTCCAGTCCCGCACCTGGGAATGCAGCTCCAGTCCCGCACCTGGGAATGCAGCTCCAGTCCCGCACCTGGGACTGCAGCTCCAGTCCCGCACCTGGGACTGCAGCTCCAGTCCCGCACCTGGGACTGCAGCTCCAGTCCCGCACCTGGGACTGCAGCTCCAGTCCCGCACCTGGGACTGCAGCTCCAGTCCCGCACCTGGGACTGCAGCTCCAGTCCCGCACCTTGGACTGCAGCTCCAGTCCCGCACCTGGGACTGCAGCTCCAGTCCCGCACCTGGGACTGCAGCTCCAGTCCCGCACCTGGGACTGCAGCTCCAGTCCCGCACCTGGGACTGCAGCTCCAGTCCCGCACCTGGGACTGCAGCTCCAGTCCCCCAGCTGGGACTGCAGCTCCAGTCCCGCACCTGGGACTGCAGCTCCAGTCCCCCAGCTGGGACTGCAGCTCCAGTCCTGCACCTGGGAATGCAGCTCCAGTCCCGCACCTGGGACTGCAGCTCCAGTGTCGCACCTGGGACTGCAGCTCCAGTCCCGCACCTGGGACTGCAGCTCCAGTCCTGCACCTGGGACTGCAGCTCCAGTCCCGCACCTGGGACTGCAGCTCCAGTCCCGCACCTGGGACTGCAGCTCCAGTCCCGCACCTGGGACTGCAGCTCCAGTCCCGCACCTGGGACTGCAGCTCCAGTCCCGCACCTGGGACTGCAGCTCCAGTCCCGCACCTGGGACTGCAGCTCCAGTGTCGCACCTGGGACTGCAGCTCCAGTCCCGCACCTGGGACTGCAGCTCCAGTCCCGCAGCTGGGACTGCAGTTCCAGTCCCGCACCTGGGACTGCAGGTCCAGTCCCCCAGCTGGGACTGCAGCTCCAGTCCCGCACCTGGGACTGCAGCTCCAGTCCCGCACCTGGGACTGCAGCTCCAGTCCCGCACCTGGGACTGCAGCTCCAGTCCCGCACCTGGGACTGCAGCTCCAGTCCCGCACCTGGGACTGCAGCTCCAGTCCCGCACCTGGGACTGCAGCTCCAGTCCCGCACCTGGGACTGCAGCTCCAGTCCCGCACCTGGGACTGCAGCTCCAGTCCCGCACCTGGGACTGCAGCTCCAGTCCCGCACCTGGGACTGCAGCTCCAGTCCCCAGCTGGGACTGCAGCTCCAGTCCCGCACCTGGGACTGCAGCTCCAGTCCCGCACCTAGGACTGCAGCTCCAGTCCCGCACTTGGGACTGCAGCTCCAGTCCCGCACCTGGGACTGCAGCTCCAGTCCCGCACCTGGGATTGCAGCTCCAGTCCCGCACCTGGGACTGCAGCTCCAGTCCCCCACCTGGGACTGCAGCTCCAGTCCCGCACCTGGGACTGCAGCTCCAGTCCCGCACCTGGGACTGCAGCTCCAGTCCCCAGCTCCAGTCCCGCACCTGGGACTGCAGCTCCAGTCCCGCACCTGGGACTGCAGCTCCAGTCCCGCACCTGGGACTGCAGCTCCAGTCCCGCACCTGGGACTGCAGCTCCAGTCCCGCACCTGGGACTGCAGCTCCAGTCCCGCACCTGGGACTGCAGCTCCAGTCCCGCACCTGGGACTGCAGCTCCAGTCCCCGCACCTGGGAATGCAGCTCCAGTCCCGCACCTGGGAATGCAGCTCCAGTCCCGCACCTGGGACTGCAGCTCCAGTCCCGCACCTGGGACTGCAGCTCCAGTCCCGCACCTGGGACTGCAGCTCCAGTCCCGCACCTGGGACTGCAGCTCCAGTCCCGCACCTGGGACTGCAGCTCCAGTCCCGCACCTGGGACTGCAGCTCCAGTCCCGCACCTGGGACTGCAGCTCCAGTCCCGCACCTTGGACTGCAGCTCCAGTCCCGCACCTGGGACTGCAGCTCCAGTCCCGCACCTGGGACTGCAGCTCCAGTCCCGCACCTGGGACTGCAGCTCCAGTCCCGCACCTGGGACTGCAGCTCCAGTCCCGCACCTGGGACTGCAGCTCCAGTCCCCCAGCTGGGACTGCAGCTCCAGTCCCGCACCTGGGACTGCAGCTCCAGTCCCGCACCTGGGACTGCAGCTCCAGTCCCGCACCTGGGACTGCAGCTCCAGTCCCCCAGCTGGGACTGCAGCTCCAGTCCTGCACCTGGGAATGCAGCTCCAGTCCCGCACCTGGGACTGCAGCTCCAGTGTCGCACCTGGGACTGCAGCTCCAGTCCCGCACCTGGGACTGCAGCTCCAGTCCTGCACCTGGGACTGCAGCTCCAGTCCCGCACCTGGGACTGCAGCTCCAGTCCCGCACCTGGGACTGCAGCTCCAGTCCCGCACCTGGGACTGCAGCTCCAGTCCCGCACCTGGGACTGCAGCTCCAGTCCCGCACCTGGGACTGCAGCTCCAGTCCCGCACCTGGGACTGCAGCTCCAGTGTCGCACCTGGGACTGCAGCTCCAGTCCCGCACCTGGGACTGCAGCTCCAGTCCCGCAGCTGGGACTGCAGTTCCAGTCCCGCACCTGGGACTGCAGGTCCAGTCCCCCAGCTGGGACTGCAGCTCCAGTCCCGCACCTGGGACTGCAGCTCCAGTCCCGCACCTGGGACTGCAGCTCCAGTCCCGCACCTGGGACTGCAGCTCCAGTCCCGCACCTGGGACTGCAGCTCCAGTCCCGCACCTGGGACTGCAGCTCCAGTCCCGCACCTGGGACTGCAGCTCCAGTCCCGCACCTGGGACTGCAGCTCCAGTCCCGCACCTGGGACTGCAGCTCCAGTCCCGCACCTGGGACTGCAGCTCCAGTCCCGCACCTGGGACTGCAGCTCCAGTCCCCCAGCTGGGACTGCAGCTCCAGTCCCGCACCTGGGACTGCAGCTCCAGTCCCGCACCTAGGACTGCAGCTCCAGTCCCGCACCTGGGACTGCAGCTCCAGTCCCGCACCTGGGACTGCAGCTCCAGTCCCGCACCTGGGACTGCAGCTCCAGTCCCCCAGCTGGGACTGCAGCTCCAGTCCCGCACCTGGGACTGCAGCTCCAGTCCCGCACCTGGGACTGCAGCTCCAGTCCCGCACCTGGGACTGCAGCTCCAGTCCCCCAGCTGGGACTGCAGCTCCAGTCCTGCACCTGGGAATGCAGCTCCAGTCCCGCACCTGGGAATGCAGCTCCAGTCCCGCACCTGGGACTGCAGCTCCAGTCCCGCACCTGGGACTGCAGCTCCAGTCCCGCACCTGGGACTGCAGCTCCAGTCCCGCACCTGGGACTGCAGCTCCAGTCCCGCACCTGGGACTGCAGCTCCAGTCCCGCACCTGGGACTGCAGCTCCAGTCCCGCACCTGGGACTGCAGCTCCAGTCCCGCACCTGGGACTGCAGCTCCAGTCCCGCAGCTGGGACTGCAGTTCCAGTCCCGCACCTGGGACTGCAGGTCCAGTACCCCAGCTGGGACTGCAGCTCCAGTCCCGCACCTGGGACTGCAGCTCCAGTCCCGCACCTGGGACTGCAGCTCCAGTCCCGCACCTGGGACTGCAGCTCCAGTCCCGCACCTAAGACTGCAGCTCCAGTCCCGCACCTGGGACTGCAGCTCCAGTCCCGCACCTGGGACTGCAGCTCCAGTCCCGCACCTGGGACTGCAGCTCCAGTCCCGCACCTGGGACTGCAGCTCCAGTCCCGCACCTGGGACTGCAGCTCCAGTCCCGCACCTGGGACTGCAGCTCCAGTCCCGCACCTGGGACTGCAGCTCCAGTCCCGCACCTGGGACTGCAGCTCCAGTCCCCCAGCTGGGACTGCAGCTCCAGTCCTGCACCTGGGAATGCAGCTCCAGTCCCGCACCTGGGACTGCAGCTCCAGTGTCGCACCTGGGACTGCAGCTCCAGTCCCGCACCTGGGACTGCAGCTCCAGTCCCGCACCTGGGACTGCAGCTCCAGTCCCGCACCTGGGACTGCAGCTCCAGTCCCGCACCTGGGACTGCAGCTCCAGTCCCGCACCTGGGACTGCAGCTCCAGTCCCGCACCTGGGACTGCAGCTCCAGTCCCGCACCTGGGACTGCAGCTCCAGTGTCGCACCTGGGACTGCAGCTCCAGTGTCGCACCTGGGACTGCAGCTCCAGTCCCGCACCTGGGACTGCAGCTCCAGTCCCGCAGCTGGGACTGCAGTTCCAGTCCCGCACCTGGGACTGCAGGTCCAGTCCCCCAGCTGGGACTGCAGCTCCAGTCCCGCACCTGGGACTGCAGCTCCAGTCCCGCACCTGGGACTGCAGCTCCAGTCCCGCACCTGGGACTGCAGCTCCAGTCCCGCACCTGGGACTGCAGCTCCAGTCCCGCACCTGGGACTGCAGCTCCAGTCCCGCACCTGGGACTGCAGCTCCAGTCCCGCACCTGGGACTGCAGCTCCAGTCCCGCACCTGGGACTGCAGCTCCAGTCCCGCACCTGGGACTGCAGCTCCAGTCCCGCAGCTGGGACTGCAGCTCCAGTCCCCCAGCTGGGACTGCAGCTCCAGTCCCGCACCTGGGACTGCAGCTCCAGTCCCGCACCTAGGACTGCAGCTCCAGTCCCGCACTTGGGACTGCAGCTCCAGTCCCGCACCTGGGACTGCAGCTCCAGTCCCGCACCTGGGATTGCAGCTCCAGTCCCGCACCTGGGACTGCAGCTCCAGTCCCCCACCTGGGACTGCAGCTCCAGTCCCGCACCTGGGACTGCAGCTCCAGTCCCGCACCTGGGACTGCAGCTCCAGTCCCGCACCTGGGACTGCAGCTCCAGTCCCCAGCTCCAGTCCCGCACCTGGGACTGCAGCTCCAGTCCCGCACCTGGGACTGCAGCTCCAGTCCCGCACCTGGGACTGCAGCTCCAGTCCCGCACCTGGGACTGCAGCTCCAGTCCCGCACCTGGGAATGCAGCTCCAGTCCCGCACCTGGGACTGCAGCTCCAGTCCCGCACCTGGGAATGCAGCTCCAGTCCCGCACCTGGGAATGCAGCTCCAGTCCCGCACCTGGGACTGCAGCTCCAGTCCCGCACCTGGGACTGCAGCTCCAGTCCCGCACCTGGGACTGCAGCTCCAGTCCCGCACCTGGGACTGCAGCTCCAGTCCCGCACCTGGGACTGCAGCTCCAGTCCCGCACCTGGGACTGCAGCTCCAGTCCCGCACCTGGGACTGCAGCTCCAGTCCCGCACCTTGGACTGCAGCTCCAGTCCCGCACCTGGGACTGCAGCTCCAGTCCCGCACCTGGGACTGCAGCTCCAGTCCCGCACCTGGGACTGCAGCTCCAGTCCCGCACCTGGGACTGCAGCTCCAGTCCCGCACCTGGGACTGCAGCTCCAGTCCCCCAGCTGGGACTGCAGCTCCAGTCCCGCACCTGGGACTGCAGCTCCAGTCCCGCACCTGGGACTGCAGCTCCAGTCCCGCACCTGGGACTGCAGCTCCAGTCCCCCAGCTGGGACTGCAGCTCCAGTCCTGCACCTGGGAATGCAGCTCCAGTCCCGCACCTGGGACTGCAGCTCCAGTGTCGCACCTGGGACTGCAGCTCCAGTCCCGCACCTGGGACTGCAGCTCCAGTCCTGCACCTGGGACTGCAGCTCCAGTCCCGCACCTGGGACTGCAGCTCCAGTCCCGCACCTGGGACTGCAGCTCCAGTCCCGCACCTGGGACTGCAGCTCCAGTCCCGCACCTGGGACTGCAGCTCCAGTCCCGCACCTGGGACTGCAGCTCCAGTCCCGCACCTGGGACTGCAGCTCCAGTGTCGCACCTGGGACTGCAGCTCCAGTCCCGCACCTGGGACTGCAGCTCCAGTCCCGCAGCTGGGACTGCAGTTCCAGTCCCGCACCTGGGACTGCAGGTCCAGTCCCCCAGCTGGGACTGCAGCTCCAGTCCCGCACCTGGGACTGCAGCTCCAGTCCCGCACCTGGGACTGCAGCTCCAGTCCCGCACCTGGGACTGCAGCTCCAGTCCCGCACCTGGGACTGCAGCTCCAGTCCCGCACCTGGGACTGCAGCTCCAGTCCCGCACCTGGGACTGCAGCTCCAGTCCCGCACCTGGGACTGCAGCTCCAGTCCCGCACCTGGGACTGCAGCTCCAGTCCCGCACCTGGGACTGCAGCTCCAGTCCCGCAGCTGGGACTGCAGCTCCAGTCCCCCAGCTGGGACTGCAGCTCCAGTCCCGCACCTGGGACTGCAGCTCCAGTCCCGCACCTAGGACTGCAGCTCCAGTCCCGCACCTGGGACTGCAGCTCCAGTCCCGCACCTGGGACTGCAGCTCCAGTCCCGCACCTGGGACTGCAGCTCCAGTCCCCCAGCTGGGACTGCAGCTCCAGTCCCGCACCTGGGACTGCAGCTCCAGTCCCGCACCTGGGACTGCAGCTCCAGTCCCGCACCTGGGACTGCAGCTCCAGTCCCCCAGCTGGGACTGCAGCTCCAGTCCTGCACCTGGGAATGCAGCTCCAGTCCCGCACCTGGGAATGCAGCTCCAGTCCCGCACCTGGGACTGCAGCTCCAGTCCCGCACCTGGGACTGCAGCTCCAGTCCCGCACCTGGGACTGCAGCTCCAGTCCCGCACCTGGGACTGCAGCTCCAGTCCCGCACCTGGGACTGCTGCTCCAGTCCCGCACCTGGGACTGCAGCTCCAGTCCCGCACCTGGGACTGCAGCTCCAGTCCCGCACCTGGGACTGCAGCTCCAGTCCCGCACCTGGGACTGCAGCTCCAGTCCCCCAGCTGGGACTGCAGCTCCAGTCCCGCACCTGGGAATGCAGCTCCAGTCCCCCAGCTGGGACTGCAGCTCCAGTCCCGCACCTGGGACTGCAGCTCCAGTCCCGCACCTGGGACTGCAGCTCCAGTCCCGCACCTGGGACTGCAGCTCCAGTCCCGCACCTGGGAATGCAGCTCCAGTCCCGCACCTGGGACTGCAGCTCCAGTCCCGCACCTGGGACTGCAGCTCCAGTCCCGCACCTGGGACTGCAGCTCCAGTCCCGCACCTGGGACTGCAGCTCCAGTCCCGCACCTGGGACTGCAGCTCCAGTCCCGCACCTGGGACTGCAGCTCCAGTCCCGCAGCTGGGACTGCAGTTCCAGTCCCGCACCTGGGACTGCAGGTCCAGTACCCCAGCTGGGACTGCAGCTCCAGTCCCGCACCTGGGACTGCAGCTCCAGTCCCGCACCTGGGACTGCAGCTCCAGTCCCGCACCTGGGACTGCAGCTCCAGTCCCGCACCTAAGACTGCAGCTCCAGTCCCGCACCTGGGACTGCAGCTCCAGTCCCGCACCTGGGACTGCAGCTCCAGTCCCGCACCTGGGACTGCAGCTCCAGTCCCGCACCTGGGACTGCAGCTCCAGTCCCGCACCTGGGACTGCAGCTCCAGTCCCGCACCTGGGACTGCAGCTCCAGTCCCCCAGCTGGGACTGCAGCTCCAGTCCCGCACCTGGGACTGCAGCTCCAGTCCCGCACCTGGGACTGCAGCTCCAGTCCCGCACCTGGGACTGCAGCTCCAGTCCCCCAGCTGGGACTGCAGCTCCAGTCCTGCACCTGGGAATGCAGCTCCAGTCCCGCACCTGGGACTGCAGCTCCAGTCCCGCACCTGGGACTGCAGCTCCAGTCCCGCACCTGGGACTGCAGCTCCAGTCCCGCACCTGGGACTGCAGCTCCAGTCCCGCACCTGGGACTGCAGCTCCAGTGTCGCACCTGGGACTGCAGCTCCAGTCCCGCACCTGGGACTGCAGCTCCAGTCCCGCAGCTGGGACTGCAGTTCCAGTCCCGCACCTGGGACTGCAGGTCCAGTCCCCCAGCTGGGACTGCAGCTCCAGTCCCGCACCTGGGACTGCAGCTCCAGTCCCGCACCTGGGACTGCAGCTCCAGTCCCCCAGCTGGGACTGCAGCTCCAGTCCCGCACCTGGGACTGCAGCTCCAGTCCCGCACCTGGGATTGCAGCTCCAGTCCCGCACCTGGAACTGCAGCTCCAGTCCCCCAGCTGGGACTGCAGCTCCAGTCCCGCACCTGGGACTGCAGCTCCAGTCCCGCACCTGGGACTGCAGCTCCAGTCCCGAACCTGGGACTGCAGCTCCAGTCCCGCACCTGGGACTGCAGCTCCAGTCCCGCACCTGGGACTGCAGCTCCATTCCCGCACCTGGGACTGCAGCTCCAGTCCACGCACCTGGGACTGCAGTTCCAGTCCCGCACCTGGGACTGCAGCTCCAGTCCCGCACCTGGAACTGCAGCTCCAGTCCCGCACCTGGGCTGGGACTGCAGCTCCAGTCCCGCAGCTGGGACTGCAGCTCCAGTCCCGCAGCTGGGACTGCAGTTCCAGTCCCGCAGCTGGGACTGCAGCTCCAGTCCCGCACCTGGGACTGCAGCTCCAGTCCCGCACCTGGGACTGCAGCTCCAGTCCCGCACCTGGGATTGCACCTCCAGTCCCGCACCTGGGACTGCAGCTCCAGTCCTGCACCTGGGACTGCAGCTCCAGTCCCGCACCTGGGACTGCAGCTCCAGTCCCGCACCTGGGACTGCAGTTCCAGTCCCGCAGCTGGGACTGCAGCTCCAGTCCCGCACTTGGGACTGCAGCTCCAGTCCCGCACCTGGGACTGCAGCTCCAGTCCCGCACCTGGGATTGCAGCTCCAGTCCCGCACCTGGGACTGCAGCTCCAGTCCCCCACCTGGGACTGCAGCTCCAGTCCCGCACCTGGGACTGCAGCTCCAGTCCCGCACCTGGGACTGCAGCTCCAGTCCCCAGCTCCAGTCCCGCACCTGGGACTGCAGCTCCAGTCCCGCACCTGGGACTGCAGCTCCAGTCCCGCACCTGGGACTGCAGCTCCAGTCCCGCACCTGGGACTGCAGCTCCAGTCCCGCACCTGGGACTGCAGCTCCAGTCCCGCACCTGGGACTGCAGCTCCAGTCCCGCACCTGGGACTGCAGCTCCAGTCCCTCACCTGGGACTGCAGCTCCAGTCCCGCACCTGGGACTGCAGCTCCAGTCCCGCACCTGGGACTGCAGCTCCAGTCCCGCACCTGGGACTGCAGCTCCAGTCCCGCACCTGGGACTGCAGCTCCAGTCCCGCACCTGGGACTGCAGCTCCAGTCCCGCACCTGGGACTGCAGCTCCAGTCCCGCACCTGGGACTGCAGCTCCAGTCCCGCACCTGGGACTGCAGCTCCGGTCCCGCACCTGGGTGGGACTGCAGCTCCAGTCCCGCACCTGGGACTGCAGCTCCAGTCCCCCAGCTGGGACTGCAGCTCCAGTCCCCCAGCTGGGACTGCAGCTCCAGTTCCCCTCGCATGCTATCCCTCGCATGCTACCCTCGCATGCTACCCCTCGCATGCTAAACCATGACGCGCCCGGGCACCATGACACGCCCGGGCTAAACCTGATGAAACAGAAAGTGCAGCGAAGAAGCAATGTGTGGAGATGGGTGAAGTGATTCGAGTATCCCAATGGGATTCGATTATCCCAATGTGATTCAATAATCCCAATGTGATTCGATTATCCCAATGTGATTCGATTATCCCAACGGGATTTGATTATCCCAATGTGATTCGATTATCCCAACGGGATTCGATTATCCCAATGTGATTCGATTATCGCAGTGTGATTCGATTATCCCAGTGGGATTCAATTATCCCAACGGGATTCGATTCGATTATCCCAACGGGATTCGATTCGATTATCCCAATGGGATTCGATTATCCCAACGGGATTCGATTATCCCAATGGGATTCGATAATCCCAATGGGAGCAACAAGCGCACTCAACGCAAGACGCTTGTCAGAACTAGGAGGAGAGGAAGCAAGCAGCACTTACAGCAGGTACGCATCGGAAGAAGGAGAAGTGAGTGTAAGAAGGAGAGGAAGCAAGCATAGGAACTCACTGCAGGTACGCATCGGAAGAAGGAGAAGTGAGTGTAAGAAGGAGAGGAAGCAAGCATAGGAACTCACTGCAGGTACGCATCGGAAGAAGGAGAAGTGAGTGTAAGAAGGAGAGGAAGCAAGCATAGGAACTCACTGCAGGTACGCATCGTAGACTCGCTTCCACAGGTGCCACCTCCTGTGCACCTGCCCTATGCCCTTCTGGTATGGTGAGGGGGCGATGCATGTACGTGTTACATACATACGTGCATGAGTTGGCATGCACACACAGGCACACGTGGACACATGCACACACACAAAGACATGCAAGCACATGCACACACACAAAGCCATGCAAGCACATGCACACATGCACATCGGATGGGGATATTAAGAAAGAGCACGTAAGCCAAGGTTGGGAGCACACAGGTTGACACATGTGAAGCCAGTGACACACGTGGCATGGCAGGGACACGTGGCATGGCAGGGACACGTGGCATGGCAGGGACACGTGGCATGGCAGGGACACGTGGCATGGCATGGACACACACACGTGCCATGGCACGGACAAAATTCCCTGAGCTTCCACCTGAATGCACCTGAAATCTCACCTGACCAGGCAGATCAACATAGATGGTGCTGGTGATGAAAAACATGGGCCGCCGCACCTGACACAGCAGATAGGAGAGGGGCGCATGGGGAAGAAGGGCGCATGGGGAACAGGGGCGCATGGGGAACAGGGGCGCATGGGGAACAGGGGCGCATGGGGAACAGGGGCGCATGGGGAAGAAGGGCGCATGGGGGGCCGGCGCAGGGGGGGAAGGGTGATGGGGCGAGAGGCAGGAGACAGCAAGTATCATAAGCACAACAACAAGCGCCCCGCCCCAAGCAGCTTCGTTTAGGTAAGACATCTTCGAGTGGATTTGAATGAGCAGATTGGCACCATGAACCGAGTTTGAGTGGGCTTGGGAATGAATGAGTGTGATACCCACGGTGAGCAGGAGCGTGCCGTGTGCGTCGTGGATGGATGCGGTGAAGGGGCGATGCGCCCTCAGGAACTGACGGGGGGGGAAGGGGGGGGGGGGTGGAAGAGGACGGTGAGGGAGAGGAACGAGAGGACTTTTGAGGCGCGTCAAATCTGTGCGTCGTGGATGGACGCGGTGAAGGGGCGATGCGCCCTCAGGAACTGACGGGGGGGGGAAGGGGGGGGGTGGAAGAGGACGGTGAGGGAGAGGAACGAGAGGACTTTTGAGGCACGTCAAATCTGTGCGTCGTGGATGGATGCGGTGAAGGGGCGATGCGCCCTCAGGAACTGACGGGGGGGGGAAGGGGGGGGGTGGAAGAGGACGGTGAGGGAGAGGAACGAGAGGACTTTTGAGGCGCGTCAAATCTGTGCGTCGTGGATGGATGCGGTGAAAGGGCGATGCGCCCTCAGGAACTGACGGGGGGGGAAGGGGGGGGGGGTGGAAGAGGACGGTGAGGGAGAGGAACAAGAGGACTTTTGAGGCGCGTCAAATCTGTGCGTCGTGGATGGATGCGGTGAAGGGGCGAAGCGCCCTCAGGAACTGACATGGGGGGAGAGGACGGTGGGGGGGAGGAAGGAGGGGGGGAAGAAGGAAGGGACTTTCATAGTGTGCATCGTGGTTGGATGCGGTGAAGGGGCGATGCGCCCTCAGGAACTGACAGCGGGAGGAGGACGGTGGGGGAGAGGAAGGAGGGGAGAAATCTGGAAGGGGAGGGAGGAAGCTTGTGGAACGGGAAGTGAGAGGGGGGTTGATGCAGTCAGGAGTCCGGAAATGAAAACAGGATAAGAAAGAGGAAACCGAACAAGAACAGCATGCCAGGGTGGTTGTGGCCTCCCATCCCACTGTGTGCGCTGCCCCTGCTTTCGCTGTGTCCCTTGCACCCATCCCCTCACATCCACCACCTTCACTCAGACACACCTGACGCATGAGCCAGTTGCTGCTCTCCACAATAGCCCCCACGTTCTGCACGTGGTGGGGTGGGGGGGGGCATGGAGCCATAGAGAGGGGAAGGCACATGCGGTGAGATGCTACGCGGGGTTCCAAACGGGTCTAGTATGGAGAGGCAGTGCAAGAGATAGACGAGGGCAATGGGGGTGGTATCTGGCCCCACAGGAGAATGCTAACAGAGGCTGGGCGGCTGCGAGGTGAGCAACGAGGGAGCACAGGGGGTTGCATGGGTATGTAAGTTGGGACTGACCTGGCCTGTGTGCGCATCCATGATAGCATACTGGTTGCTCTGTTGGCGACAGAGGGGCGTGGGAGGCAAGGGGGAGCGAGAGCTCGTGAGAGGAGGAAGGAACATGGAAGAAAGAAGGAACGGAAAAGGGAAGCAAAAGGGGAGCAGGTGGGATAATCGAGAAGCAAAGAAGCAGAGATTGTATGACAAGCATTTCTGCATGCGAGCACGAGTGGACCCATGGGCACCGCAATGCACCTGCTCGTACCCCAGCAGCACGTTGCCCCACTCCACCCTGCGAGTGACCACCAGGTCCGACCGCGCCAGCAGAGACGCCAGTGACGCCTGGCGGGCGTGAGGGGCAGGGGGAAGGACAAGCGGAGGAAAACAACGGGAAAAGCAAAGTGGGGGAGATCAGGGCGCGGTGAGATACCTGGCGCGGTGAGAGGCGCAGGGGGGTTGAAGGGAGAGCAGAGTAGGGAAAACTGGACTATATCAGTGCATGCCATACAGTCACACGCCATACAGTCACCCCTCACCTCGTCGCTGCTCTGTGGTCTAAGTGGTCCCACTAGTGGCTCCACACCCCCTACTGTCGACCCCACACTACTGCCCGCTGCTGCTGATGGCGGTGGTGGTGGTGGTGCTGGTGGTGCTGGTGACGAGGACAGGGGCGAGGAAGGGAAGGAGGAAGTGGAGGTCTGTTGCAACTGCTGAAGGCGAGCCATCCATTCACCCACCATCCCTCGCATATCGCTGCTGCCGTTGCTGCTGCTGCTGCTGCTGCTGGTGCTAGTGCTTCTATCCCCCGTCCTTCCCCCCTGCCCCTGCCCGTCCCCCTGCCACGTCCCCTCCTGCTCCGCTCGACTTCTCTCCGCCTGCCACTGCCGCTCCCTCAGCGCGTTAATCGCCAGTCGCACTCTCTTTGAAGCTTCCTTCTTCCGCTTCCTATCCGCCGCCCATTTACTCGTGAGCGCTCCGCGCGGGTGCGGCGACGGCGGGGGAAAGGCGGAGGACGTGGAGAAGGAATGCGCGGAAGGGGAGGAAGGGGGAGGCGCGGCGGGAGTGGCGGAGCGGGAGGAGAGGTAGGAGGGAGAGGTGAGGGAGCAGGGTGAGGAATGGGAGGAGGGAGAGGAGGGAGTGGAGGACGGGAGACAAGGCTGTTGGTAGTTCAAACGTGGTGAAGGGAAAAATTGGACGGTAGGCCGATTGTCGATGTGCGCTGACGCGCGGAGTGCAGACGGAGGTATCGACGGGGATGCGGACGAAAACGATGGGCGGAAGGCGGAAGAGGCGGAAGAGGCGGAAGCAGCGGAGATGTGAGGGAGCGCGACGACGGCGCGGCTACTGATCGAACGGATCGCATTGAATTCCCAGCGAGACCTATCGACGGCGGGGGATGCGTGATGGAGCACCGCGCATGCGACTAACGGAGGTGGCACGGCTTTGGTAGCCAGAGCGTGGCGAAAGGATGCTGCGACGGCGGGGTAAGAGGAAGGTACGACGTGGGGGAGAAGAATTCGACGAAACGACGCTGCGACAGCCGCGGAAGACGCGAGCCGCGCCGCCATGGCTGCCGCCTCGATTCTGCCGACGCGACACCGAAATCGCGACGGTATCGCGACTATTTAACGCCAGCGAGCATAATGCCTGACTTACGGGACAGAAATTGCGATACTTCTATGGCGCGGCGAGGATCACTGATGAAGATGATCACTGACGAAGCGGGAAAAGGATGTCAGCCGAAAGGAGACAGGGAGAGCGAGGCGTGCAGGAGAGTGAAAACAAGGGATGTAGTGAATACATTCATCATGCGTGTACACTGACTGTACGAAGACTGCTTTAGCTTTATAAGTATATATATATATATCACATATTCATAATACATCATAGGAAACAATATACTTGAACACTGATTCTGTTCATCCGGTATTCAAAGGTATCTTACTTCTGCCTACAACATGCAATGGATCAATATATGTTAAAACAAAATCACCACACCTGGTCCTTAAAACACGTCTGACCAAACATTATGACCATATAATGAGCACTGCCTGTGTCCACTTGTTCAGCCTGCTAAAAGCATGCTTATCCAAACAAGGAGAAGTGTATGAAGGCGCTTGATTATCACTTCAACATGCATTAGAAAACAAAGCCAAGTCAATCTTTCAAGACAAGCATGTTCCCACCGCTTCCTGCCCTGGCTGCAGGCTTCCCACTCACCGTGTGCTTCCACTCACCCACCCTGGGGGTTGAAGCACCCTTCTCTTTCCAATCATCCACCCAAGGAATAACAACCCCCTACTTTTCCCACTCACCCACCCAAGAGAAATTCAGCCCCCATCCCTCTCACCACCCACTAAAGGAGTCTCAGTCCCATTCCGTCCCATTCACCCACCCATGGAGTTATCAACCCCCTTCCCTAACAATCACCCACCAATAAAGGGTTTCAACCCCCTTGCCTCCCAATTCCGCACCCAAGGGGTTTCAGACCAGGGCTCTGGTTATCAGATCAAATCGGTCTGATGGTCTGAAAAACAGACCTACTTTTTTCGTTTCATATGATTTTCAAGACGAGCAATTTAATTTCATATGAACCATAAGACAGAGGATTTTATTTCGTCTTAAAAATAAGACAGCGCGTTATATTTTGTCTGACATTTCAGACATCGAGTATGCTTTCATCTGATACCGACAAAGTATCGAGGTACCCCCCCCCACCCTTCTTTTCCCCTCCCGTCTCCTTCCCCCCTGCCCCCTCGAGTCCCTCACCCCTCCTGCAAACCCCCACCCACCCCCCCCCCCCTTGAGTCTCTCGTTCCTCGACTGTACAGTACCAGGAACCTCCCCGAAGTCCCTCGCTCCTCTAGCAGTCCAGCCCCCCCGCAGTCAACCTCGCTCCTCTACCAGTCAACCCCCCCCCCCCCCCCCCCCCCCCACTCTCCCCCAGTCCCTCGATCCTCTCCCAGCCCCAGTTCATTCCCCCTGGTCGTCGCACAACAACAGAACACGGTCCTCCCCCTGTACCAGTCCCCCTCGCCACCTGGCTGGTCACGCCTGTCATGTTAGTCAGCGACTTATTCATTTCATACTTAGTGAACTCAGATTTCTACCGTATTATGGCCGGCCAGTGTAGAGTGCAATCAGACCATGCAACAAAAATCGTCTTAAAAAACAGACATAGCTCCAACTTTCATCTGAAAAAACAGACCAAAAAAATTTGCCCGTCTGAAGGTCAGACGAAACGATTTTTTTTGGGGGGGATGTCAGACGGGCCTGAATCCTAGCAAGAGCCCTGTTTCAGACCCCCTCCCTCTCACTCACCCACCCAAGGGGTCTCAGCCCCCTTAGCCTTCACTCACACCCAAGTGGGTACGGCCCCCTTCCCTCTCACTCACCCACCCATGGGGTTTCAGCCCTTTTCCCAGTCACTCAACCACCAAGGGGTTTCAGCCCCCTTCACTATCGCCCACCGACTCAAGGGGGGTTTCATTTCACACTGCTTCCCTCTCACTCACCCACCCAAGGGACTATAATCCCCTTCTTCTCACTTACTCACCCCAGTGGGTTCAACCCCCCTTTTCTCACTCGCCCACCCAAGCGTTTTCAGCCCCCTTCCCTCTCATTCACCTACCCAAGAAGTTTCCGCCCCATTTCCTCTCACCACCCACCCAGGGTGTTTCGGTTCAGGCCCCTTCCTTCTCACTCACACACCCATGGGGTTTCATCCCCCTTCCCTGTCAATCACCCACCAAAGGGGCTTTATCCCCTTTCCCTCTTACTCATCCACCCAAGGAGCTTCAGCACCCTTCCCCCTCACTCAACACCCAAGAGGTTTCAGGCCCTTCCCAATCACTCCGCCACCCAAGGGGTTTCAGGCTCCTTCCCTCTCTCACCCACCCAAGGGGATTCAGGCTCCTCCTCTCTCTCACCCAACCAAGGGGATTAACCCCCCTTCCTTCTCATCCTGCCACCCAAGGGGATTCAACCCCCTTCCCTCTCATCCAGCCACCCAAGGGGATTCAACCCCCTTACCTCTCATCCTGCCACCCAAGGGGATTCAACCCCCTTCCCTCTCATCCTGCCACCCAAGGGGATTCAGGCCCCTTCTCTCTCTTACCCACCCAAGGGAATTCAACCCCCTTACCTCTCATCCTGCCATCCAAGGGGATTCAGGCCCCTTCTCTCTCATCCTGCCACCCAAGGGGATTCAACCCCCTTCCCTCTCATCCAGCCACCCAAGGGGATTCAACCCCCTTACCTCTCATCCTGCCACCCAAGGGGATTCAATCAACCCCCTTCCCTCTCATCCTGCCACCCAAGGGGATTCAACCCCCTTCCCTCTCATCCTGCCAACCAAGGGGATTCAACCCCCTTACCTCTCATCCTGCCACCCAAGAGGATTCAACCCCCTTCCCTCTCATCCTGCCACCCAAGGGGATTCAACCCCCTTCCCTCTCATCCTGCCACCCAAGGGGATTCAACCCCCTTCCCTCTCATCCTGCCACCCAAGGGGATTCAACCCCCTTACCTCTCATCCTGCCACCCAAGGGGATTCAATCAACCCCCTTCCCTCTCATCCTGCCACCCAAGGGGATTCAACCCCCTTCCCTCTCATCCTGCCACCCAAGGGGATTCAACCCCCTTCCCTCTCATCCTGCCACCCAAGGGGATTCAACCCCCTTCCCTCTCATCCTGCCACCCAAGGGGATTCAACCCCCTTACCTCTCATCCTGCCACCCAAGGAGATTTCAACCCCCTTACCTCTCATCCTGCCACCCAAGGGGATTCAACCCCCTTCTCTCTCATCCTGCCACCCAAGGGGATTCAACCCCCTTCCCTCTCATCCTGCCATCCAAGGGGATTAAACCCCCTTCCCTCTCATCCTGCCACCCAAGGGGATTCAACCCCCTTCCCTCTCATCCTGCCACCCAAGGGGATTCAACCCCCTTCCCTCTCATCCTGCCACCCAAGGGGATTCAGGCCCCTTCTCTCTCTCACCCACCCACGGGAATTCAACCCCCTTACCTCTCATCCTGCCATCCAAGGGGATTCAGGCCCCTTCTCTCTCATCCTGCCACCCAAGGGGATTCAACCCCCTTCCCTCTCATCCTGCCACCCAAGGGGATTCAACCCCCTTACCTCTCATCCTGCCACCCAAGGGGATTCAATCCCCTTCCCTCTCATCCTGCCACCCAAGGGGATTCAACCCCCTTCCCTCTCATCCTGCCACCCAAGGGGATTCAGGCCCCTTCTCTCTCTCACCCACCCAAGGGAATTCAACCCCCTTACCTCTCATCCTGCCATCCAAGGGGATTCAGGCCCCTTCTCTCTCATCCTGCCACCCAAGGGGATTCAACCCCCTTCCCTCTCATCCTGCCACCCAAGGGGATTCAACCCCCTTACCTCTCATCCTGCCACCCAAGGGGATTCAATCAACCCCCTTCCCTCTCATCCTGCCACCCAAGGGGATTCAACCCCCTTCCCTCTCATCCTGCCAACCAAGGGGATTCAACCCCCTTACCTCTCATCCTGCCACCCAAGGGGATTCAACCCCCTTACCTCTCATCCTGCCACCCAAGGGGATTCAACCCCCTTCCCTCTCATCCTGCCACCCAAGGGGATTCAACCCCCTTCCCTCTCATCCTGCCACCCAAGGGGATTCAACCCCCTTCCCTCTCATCCTGCCACCCAAGGGGATTCAACCCCCTTACCTCTCATCCTGCCACCCAAGGAGATTTCAACCCCCTTACCTCTCATCCTGCCACCCAAGGGGATTCAACCCCCTTCTCTCTCATCCTGCCACCCAAGGGAATTCAACCCCCTTCCCTCTCATCCTGCCATCCAAGGGGATTAAACCCCCTTCCCTCTCATCCTGCCACCCAAGGGGATTCAACCCCCTTCCCTCTCATCCTGCCACCCAAGGGGATTCAACCCCCTTCCCTCTCATCCTGCCACCCAAGGGGATTCAGGCCCCTTCTCTCTCTCACCCACCCACGGGAATTCAACCCCCTTACCTCTCATCCTGCCATCCAAGGGGATTCAGGCCCCTTCTCTCTCATCCTGCCACCCAAGGGGATTCAACCCCCTTCCCTCTCATCCTGCCACCCAAGGGGATTCAACCCCCTTACCTCTCATCCTGCCACCCAAGGGGATTCAATCCCCTTCCCTCTCATCCTGCCACCCAAGGGGATTCAACCCCCTTCCCTCTCATCCTGCCACCCAAGGGGATTCAGGCCCCTTCTCTCTCTCACCCACCCAAGGGAATTCAACCCCCTTACCTCTCATCCTGCCATCCAAGGGGATTCAGGCCCCTTCTCTCTCATCCTGCCACCCAAGGGGATTCAACCCCCTTCCCTCTCATCCTGCCACCCAAGGGGATTCAACCCCCTTACCTCTCATCCTGCCACCCAAGGGGATTCAATCAACCCCCTTCCCTCTCATCCTGCCACCCAAGGGGATTCAACCCCCTTCTCTCTCATCCTGCCACCCAAGGGGATTCAACCCCCTTCCCTCTCATCCTGCCATCCAAGGGGATTAAACCCCCTTCCCTCTCATCCTGCCACCCAAGGGGATTCAACCCCCTTCCCTCTCATCCTGCCACCCAAGGGGATTCAACCCCCTTCCCTCTCATCCTGCCACCCAAGGGGATTCAACCCCCTTCCCTCTCATCCTGCCACCCAAGGGGATTAAACCCCCTTACCTCTCATCCTGCCACCCAAGGGGATTCAACCCCCTTCCCTCTCATCCTGCCACCCAAGGGGTTTCATTTAAACCCCTTCCCTCTCATCCTGCCACTCAAGGGGATTCAACCCCCTTCCCTCTCATCCTGCCACCCAAGGGGATTCAACCCCCTTCCCTCTCATCCTGCCACCCAAGGGGATTCAACCCCCTTCCCTCTCATCCTGCCACCCAAGGGGATTCAGGCCCCTTCTCTCTCTCACCCACCCAAGGGAATTCAACCCCCTTACCTCTCATCCTGCCATCCAAGGGGATTCAGGCCCCTTCTCTCTCATCCTGCCACCCAAGGGGATTCAACCCCCTTCCCTCTCATCCTGCCACCCAAGGGGATTCAACCCCCTTACCTCTCATCCTGCCACCCAAGGGGATTCAATCAACCCCCTTCCCTCTCATCCTGCCACCCAAGGGGATTCAACCCCCTTCCCTCTCATCCTGCCAACCAAGGGGATTCAACCCCCTTACCTCTCATCCTGCCACCCAAGGGGATTCAACCCCCTTACCTCTCATCCTGCCACCCAAGGGGATTCAACCCCCTTCCCTCTCATCCTGCCACCCAAGGGGATTCAACCCCCTTCCCTCTCATCCTGCCACCCAAGGGGATTCAACCCCCTTCCCTCTCATCCTGCCACCCAAGGGGATTCAACCCCCTTACCTCTCATCCTGCCACCCAAGGAGATTTCAACCCCCTTACCTCTCATCCTGCCACCCAAGGGGATTCAACCCCCTTCTCTCTCATCCTGCCACCCAAGGGAATTCAACCCCCTTCCCTCTCATCCTGCCATCCAAGGGGATTAAACCCCCTTCCCTCTCATCCTGCCACCCAAGGGGATTCAACCCCCTTCCCTCTCATCCTGCCACCCAAGGGGATTCAACCCCCTTCCCTCTCATCCTGCCACCCAAGGGGATTCAGGCCCCTTCTCTCTCTCACCCACCCACGGGAATTCAACCCCCTTACCTCTCATCCTGCCATCCAAGGGGATTCAGGCCCCTTCTCTCTCATCCTGCCACCCAAGGGGATTCAACCCCCTTCCCTCTCATCCTGCCACCCAAGGGGATTCAACCCCCTTACCTCTCATCCTGCCACCCAAGGGGATTCAATCCCCTTCCCTCTCATCCTGCCACCCAAGGGGATTCAACCCCCTTCCCTCTCATCCTGCCACCCAAGGGGATTCAGGCCCCTTCTCTCTCTCACCCACCCAAGGGAATTCAACCCCCTTACCTCTCATCCTGCCATCCAAGGGGATTCAGGCCCCTTCTCTCTCATCCTGCCACCCAAGGGGATTCAACCCCCTTCCCTCTCATCCTGCCACCCAAGGGGATTCAACCCCCTTACCTCTCATCCTGCCACCCAAGGGGATTCAATCAACCCCCTTCCCTCTCATCCTGCCACCCAAGGGGATTCAACCCCCTTCTCTCTCATCCTGCCACCCAAGGGGATTCAACCCCCTTCCCTCTCATCCTGCCACCCAAGGGGATTCAACCCCCTTCCCTCTCATCCTGCCACCCAAGGGGATTCAACCCCCTTACCTCTCATCCTGCCACCCAAGGGGATTCAATCAACCCCCTTCCCTCTCATCCTGCCACCCAAGGGGATTCAACCCCCTTCCCTCTCATCCTGCCACCCAAGGGGATTCAACCCCCTTCCCTCTCATCCTGCCACCCAAGGGGATTCAACCCCCTTCCCTCTCATCCTGCCACCCAAGGGGATTCAACCCCCTTACCTCTCATCCTGCCACCCAAGGAGATTTCAACCCCCTTACCTCTCATCCTGCCACCCAAGGGGATTCAACCCCCTTCTCTCTCATCCTGCCACCCAAGGGGATTCAACCCCCTTCCCTCTCATCCTGCCATCCAAGGGGATTAAACCCCCTTCCCTCTCATCCTGCCACCCAAGGGGATTCAACCCCCTTCCCTCTCATCCTGCCACCCAAGGGGATTCAACCCCCTTCCCTCTCATCCTGCCACCCAAGGGGATTCAACCCCCTTCCCTCTCATCCTGCCACCCAAGGGGATTCAACCCCCTTCCCTCTCATCCTGCCACCCAAGGGGATTCAACCCCCTTCCCTCTCATCCTGCCACCCAAGGGGATTCAACCCCCTTCTCTCTCATCCTGCCACCCATGGGGATTCAACCCCCTTCCCTCTCATCCTGCCACCCAAGGGGATTCAACCCCCTTCCCTCTCATCCTGCCACCCAAGGGGATTCAACCCCCTTACCTCTCATCCTGCCACCCAAGGGGATTCAATCAACCCCCTTCCCTCTCATCCTGCCACCCAAGGGGATTCAACCCCCTTCCCTCTCATCCTGCCAACCAAGGGGATTCAACCCCCTTACCTCTCATCCTGCCACCCAAGGGGATTCAACCCCCTTCCCTCTCATCCTGCCACCCAAGGGGATTCAACCCCCTTCCCTCTCATCCTGCCACCCAAGGGGATTCAACCCCCTTCCCTCTCATCCTGCCACCCAAGGGGATTCAACCCCCTTACCTCTCATCCTGCCACCCAAGGAGATTTCAACCCCCTTACCTCTCATCCTGCCACCCAAGGGGATTCAACCCCCTTCTCTCTCATCCTGCCACCCAAGGGGATTCAACCCCCTTCCCTCTCATCCTGCCACCCAAGGGGATTAAACCCCCTTCCCTCTCATCCTGCCACCCAAGGGGATTCAACCCCCTTCCCTCTCATCCTGCCACCCAAGGGGATTCAACCCCCTTCCCTCTCATCCTGCCACCCAAGGGGATTCAACCCCCTTCCCTCTCATCCTGCCACCCAAGGGGATTAAACCCCCTTACCTCTCATCCTGCCACCCAAGGGGATTCAACCCCCTTCCCTCTCATCCTGCCACCCAAGGGGTTTCATTTAACCCCCTTCCCTCTCATCCTGCCACCCAAGGGGATTCAACCCCCTTCCCTCTCATCCTGCCACCCAAGGGGATTCAATCCCCTTCCCTCTCATCCTGCCACCCAAGGGGATTCAACCCCCTTACCTCTCATCCTGCCACCCAAGGGGATTCAACCCCCTTCCCTCTCATCCTGCCACCCAAGGGGATTCAACCCCCTTACCTCTCATCCTGCCACCCAAGGGGATTCAACCTCCTTACCTCTCATCCTGCCACCCAAGGAGATTCAACCCCCTTACCTCTCATCCTGCCACCCAAGGAGATTCAACCCCCTTACCTCTCATCCTGCCACCCAAGGGGATTCAACCCCCTTCCTTCTCATCCAGCCAACCAAGGGGATTCAACCCCCTTCCCTCTCATCCTGCCACCCAAGGGGATTCAACCCCCTTCCCTCTCATCCTGCCACCCAAAGGGATTCAACCCCCTTCCCTCTCATCCTGCCACCCAAGGGGATTCAGGCCCCTTCTCTCTCTCACCCACCCAAGGGGATTCAAGCCCCTTCTTTCTCTCACCCACCCAGGCCCTCCTCACCATTACCTGCCAGCAGTAGGAGCAGCAGACAGCCCAGTTCCTTAGGAAAACAACACCCCCTGAGGCTGTGCATGTGGGGCGACGTGTGGTAGTGGAAAATTGCTTCCAGCCCAAGACTCAAATCCCACCCTTGACATAGCCAGAGCTGACGCGAACCAGAGCCGCCGGCCGGTCGGCTCTGACGGTTTCCATTAGGCCTTGCACGTCAGATCGGGAACCTGAGCACCGAGTGCCGTGCCGCGCAGATTCCACCCACAACACCCCGCCCACAAGACACAACCCCAGAGGATGCTGCCCCCAAGGCAGTGAGCTGCCCACTTGCTCCCATGCTCCCCACTACCCACCTCCCTCCATACTTCACCCCCATGCCTCCTTACCTCTACTTACCACAGCCGTGCAGAGCGCCATGGTGCTGATAGTGCTGAGAAATGGGAGGGGGGGGATTAGTAGAAGGCGGAACTCCACTGTGCTCCAGGAAGGGTGCTGTTGGGAAGGGAAAAGCGAGAGAGGAGGAGGTGAGTCAGAAGGTAAACTCCACTCTCCCGCCCTTGCTCCTGTGCTCCCTCCCTCAGGCTGCAAGGGAGAGAGAGGGGGGGAGAAAGAGAGGGGAGGGAATGAAACCACCATACCTCACCTGTTACCATACCTCACCTGCTACCACCTTCCTCACAACTAAACCTAGCCTAGCCCCCCAGCCCCCACTGCTGCTACTGCTGCTGCTGCCGCCGCTTCTGCTGCTGCAACTGCTGCTGCCGGTCTGCTACTCTGCTTCATCTGCTGCAACCTTCTCTTGATGCCAAGTGACCTGGTGGCGGGCAGGAAGGGGGGGGAAGGTGACAGGAGAGGAGGTGCAGGAGAAACTGGTGAGTTGGCAAGAAGAGAAACACTCGAGTAAACAGAAGAGCACTTGAGAGAACAAAAACGAGAATTTAGAATAAAGAACTGCTGCAGCGAGTGAACTCGAGGGGGGGAGAGGTGAGGCCAAGGCATGAGATAACGTACCTTGAAGGGCCAAGCCCATCCCCATACTCTCCCTAGCAGCACCAGCTTCAGTCCGCTACAGTGCTGCCTCCTTCCCATGCCCGTGGACACCTGCAAGGCCACAACGGGAGGGGCGTGGGGTAGTGGCGGTGTTGACCCCAATGCCCCTCCCCTCAACCGGCAAGGAAGGAAATGAAGATCAGTGAGTAAGCGGCCAGGAGTGGAAATATGAGAGGAGTGCATGGGTAGGGTGGGATGGCGAGCGAGAGAAGGGGGCCACAGGAGGAGCCTCAGCTACAAGCCACAGACACAAGGGGGGTATACACCTAGGGAGGCTTAACCTGAGAGGATACCTTCTGTACCTGGGAAACTTTACCAGAAAAGGGGGTATGTGGCTTGAAGCTGTGGCACGACCAGAGACTCAGTTCAAAGGGAGAAGAAACAGGAGATGCAGCAAAAACTGGAAAGGTGAGGTGGAGCGCGAATGAGTGAGGAAGCAGCTTACCTTGTGCGGTAGCCAAGAGCTCGTACGCCCTCCCTCTGGCTGGAGTGCCACCCCTTGGCGTGTCAGCAAGAGCCTCTGCTGCAGGAGCGGACTGGCTGCTGGTGGCACAGGGAGAGACGGGGGAGGCATGGAGGAGAAGAGAAACAAGTGAGTGGACAGGGGTGAGGAAAGGGGAAAACACACAAAGTGCATAGCAAAGTGAAATACAGCAAGTGAGGAAGAGAAGAGGGGCTTACCAGTGAAGGCCGAATCCCCCCCAATACTCTCCCATATGGTAGCTCCCAGCTCTTCTCTCTGCCTCCCTTGCAGTTGCAGCCCCACCAGCACCTGCAAGGCCACAAGGGGAGGGGAGCAGGGGAGTGGCGGTGTTGTCCCCCACGCCCCTCCCCTCAACGGGCAAGGAGGAGACTGAAGAGCAGTGAGTAAGTGGCTAGGGGTAACAATGTGAAGGGAATCATGGGTAGGGTGAGGTGGGGTGGCAGGTGAGAGCAGAAAAGGGCCACAGGAGCAACCACAGCTACAAGCCACAGACCCAGGGGGGCTGTATACCTAGGGAGGCTTAACCTGAGAGGATACCTTCTGTACCTGGGGTGGTTTACCAAAAAAAAGGGGTCTGTGGCTTTAAGCTGTGGCACGACCAGAGGCTCGGGTTTGAAGGGAGGCTCAGGTGATGCAGCAAGGACCAATGTGGACAAGAAACGAACGAGAGCGAAACGAGAGCAAAAACTGGAGTGGTAACGTGGAGAGAGAATGAGAGGGGAAGCATCTCACCTTGTACTTCAGCAAGCAGCCCGCATGGTGTCCCTCTGGCTGGAGTGCCACCCCTTGACCTGCCCGCATGAGCCTCTGCTGCAGGAGCGGACTGGCTGGTGATGCTGCAGGGAGAGACGGGGGAGGCATGGAGGAGAAGAGCAACAAGTGAGTGCAAAGGGGTGAGAGACTGTTATAAACCGAAGCTGCAGAGACAAGTGAGCTGAGAAAAGTGTGAGTTGATCGGAGTGTGGAAGAGCAGAGGGGGCGAGGCGATTACCTGTGCAGGCCCCTTCCCGATACTCTCCCTTATTGAAGGCTTCAGCTCCTCATTGCCGTCTGCAGCCCCAGCAGCACCTGCAAGGCCACAAGGGGAGGGGAGCGGGGGAGCGGCGGTGTTGACCCCCACGCCCCTCCCCGCAAAAGGCAAGGAGAGAACTGAAGAGAAGTGGCCGGGGGTAGAAATGTGAGGAGTGCACGGGTGGGGTGGGAAAGCAGGTGAGAGCAGAAAAGGGGGCCACTGGAGCAGCCTCAGCTACAAGCCACAGACGCAAGGGAGGTAGATACCAAGGGAGGCTTGACCTGAGAGTATACCTGATGTACCTAGGGGGGGCTATACCCAAGAAAAGGGGTCTGTGGCTTGACGCTTTGGCTCAACCAGAGGAATAACGTTTGAAGAGACAAGAATGCGGCATGGATGAACAAGGAATAAAACTGAGTGCAAGCAACGGGATATTAGGGCGGGGAACTTAGCTTAGCTGTGGGTGGGCAGCGGGCTGGGTGGAGAGCAGCTGCTGCCTGTGCACTCCGTGTCCCCCGCCACTGCCACTCCCATGTGAACGACCTGCTGGGACGAGAGAGGGCAGATCGGGGCAGAGAGAGGAAGGGAGAAGAGGGAGGAGAGGACGGGGTTGTGAAGGGGGGGCAGAGGAGTGGGGAGGGCATTGAATAAAGAGCAAAGAGAGAAGACATTGCAAGTATGAGATGTGCAGAAATGGACTGCAGCGGTGGCACACCCGAGAGACCTCGTACCGGCTGAACCAAATATAACCAAATACCTGAGGCTGTACCAAAGTTTTGTACCTACTACCTTCGGGGAGGGAGGTCTCTTGAGTGTGACAGAGGGCAGTAAATGAGGGAGTATGATGCATGGTGCAAGCAAGACATGAAAAGAAGCAAAGATGCGAGGGCTGAGAGAAGAGAGGCTGAGCGGGGTACTTAGCTCTGGGTGGGTTGGGTGGAACGAAGCTGCTGCCTGTGCACTCCATGTCCCCCGCCACTGCCACTCCCGTGTGAGCGACCTGCTGGGACGAGAAGGGGCAGACCAGGATAAAGAGGCAAGGGGAGGAGAAGGAGGAAGAGGGCGGGGGTGTGAAGGGGGAGCAGAGGAGAGGGGAGGGCAGTGAGGAAACAAGCAACACGGAGTGGAATGGATTGAGAGCGAGGAGTGCAGCAAGTGCTAGAATGATGCGTGCATGGATGGACTGCAGCGGTGGCACACCCAAGAGACCTCGTACCAGCTGAACCAGAAATAACCAAATACCTGAGGCTGTACCAAAGTTCTGTACCTGCTACCTTGGGGGAGGGAGGTCTCTTGAGTGTGACAGAGGGCAGTAACGAAGGGAGTATGATGGATGGTGCAAGCAAGACAAGAAAAGCAGGAAAGGTGCGATGGTTGAGACAAGAGAGGCTGAGCGGGGTACTTAGCTCTGGGTGGGTTGGGTGGAACGAAGCTGCTGCCTGTGCACTCCAATCCATGTCCCCCGCCACTGCCACTCCCGTGTGAGCGACCTGCTGGGACGAGAGGGGGGAGACTGGGACAGAGAGAGGAAGGGAGAAGAGGGAGGAGAGGACGGGGTTGTGAAGGAGGGGCAGGAAGAGGTGATGACTGGGCATGAACAGAAACAGAAACACACTAGATAGCTCGAAAACGAGAATGCAGAATCGAAGAGAGAGCTGCTGCAGAGAGTGTACTCGAAGCGGGGAGGGATGCGGACAAGGAGGGAGCTTACATACCTTGAGAGGCCAAGCCCACCCCCATACTCTCCCTTGCAGCTCCAATTTCAGTCCGCTGCAGTGCTGCCGCCTCCCCTCCCCCCGCGGGTACCTGCACGGCCACAGGGGAGGGGCGTGCAGGAGCGGCGGTGTTGACCCCACACCCCTCCCCTCCACCTGCAATGGCACACAGAGGAATAGTGAGTGACTGGTGGAGAGGCGAGGGGGTGAAGGAGCGGGGTGGATGCACAAGAGGCGATCAGAGGAAGCAGAGAGCCATTGGTGCAGCCTCAGCTTCATGCCACAGACCCAAGGGAGGTAGATACCGAGGGAGGCTTGACCTGAGAGTATACCTGATGTACCTCGGGGGGGCTTTACCAAAGAGAAAGGGTCTGTGGCTCAAAGCTTTGGCTCAACCAGAGGCTTACCGTTTGAAGAGACAAGTAACAGGAAATGCAGCAAGGATGAACAAGGAACGAAACTGAGTGCAAGTAACGAGATATTAGGGCGGGGTACTTAGCTGCAGGTGGTTTGGGCGGAGAGTAGCTGCTGTCTGTGCACTCCGTGTCCCCCGCCACTGCCACTTCCGTGTGAGCCATCTGCTGGGACGAGCGGGGGCAAAACGGGACAGAACGAGGAAGGGAAGAAGGGAGGAGAGGACAGGAGTGTGAAGGGGGAGCAGAGGAGTGGGGAGGGCATTGAATAAAGAGCAAAGAGAGAAGACATTGCAAGTATGAGATGTGCAGAAATGGACTGCACCGGTGGCACACCCGACAGACCTCGTACCGGCTGAACCAAATATAACCAAATACCTGAGGCTGTACCAAAGTCTAGTACCTACTACCTTGGGGGAGGGAGGTCTCTTGAGTGTGACAGAGGGCAGTAAATGAGGGAGTATGATGCATGGTGCAATCAAGACATGAAAAGCAAAACAATTGCGAAAGTTGGGAGAGGATAGGCTGGGCGGGATACTTAGCTTAGCTGTGGGTGGGTTGGGTGGAGAGTAGCTGCTGCCTGTGCACTCCGTGTCACCCGCCACTGCCATTCCCGTGTGAGCGACCTGCTGGGACGAGTGGGGGAAAAACGGGACAGGACGAGGAAGGGGAGAAGGGGAGGAGAGGACAGGGGTGTGAAGGGGGAGCAGAGGAGTGGGGAGGGCATTGAATAAAGAGCAAAGAGAGAAGACATTGCAAGTATGAGATGTGCAGAAATGGACTGCAGCGGTGGCACACCCGAGAGACCTCGTACCGGCTGAACCAAATATAACCAAATACCTGAGGCTGTACCGAAGTTTTGTACCTACTACCTTGGGGGAGGGAGGTCTCTTGAGTGTGACAGAGGGCAGTAAATGAGGGAGTATGATAAATGGTGAAAGCAAGACAAGAAAATCAGCAAAGGTGCGAGGGTTGAGAGAAGAAAGGCTGGGCGGGGTACTTAGCTCTGGGTGTGTTGGGTGGAGAGCAGCTGCTGCCTGTGCACTCCATGTCCCCCGCCACTGCCACTCCCATGTGAACGACCTGCTGGGACGAGAGGCGGGGGTGTGAAGGGGGAGCAGAGGAGAGGGGAGGGCAGTGAGGAAACAAGCAACACGGAGTGGAATGGATTGAGAGCGAGGAGTGCAGCAAGTGCTAGAATGATGCGTGCATGAATGGACTGCAGCGGTGGCACACCCAAGAGACCTCGTACCAGCTGAACCAGAAATAACCAAATACCTGAGGCTGTACCTAAGTTTTGTACCTGCTACCTTGGGGGAGGGAGGTCTCTTGAGTGTGACAGAGGGCAGTAACGTAACGAAGGGAGTATGATGGATGGTGCAAGCAAGACAAGAAAAGCAGCAAAGGTGCGAGGGCTGAGAGAAGAGAGGCTGGGCGGGGTACTTAGCTCTGGGTGGGCTGGGTGGAACGAAGCTGCTGCCTGTGCACTCCATGTCCCCCGCCACTGCCAGCCACTCCCGTGTGAGCGACCTGCTGGGACGAGAGGGGACAAAACAAGACATAGGAAGGAGGGGAGGAGAGGACGGGGTGTGAAGGGGGAGCAGAGGAGCCGGGAGGGCATCGAATAAGGAGCAAAGAGGGCAGAAACTGCAAGAATGATGCGTGCATGAATGGACTGCAGCGGTGGCACACCCAAGAGACCTCGTACCAGCTGAACCAAATACAAACAATTACCTGAGGCTATACCAAAAGTTTTATACCTGCTACCTTGGGGGAGGGAGGTCTCTTGAGTGGGGCACAGAGCAGTAATGAAGGGACCATGATGCATGGTGCAAGCAAGACACGAAAGCAACACAGGTGCGTGGGTTGAGAGTAGAGACGGAGGGCGAGGTACTTAGCTGTGGGTGGATTGGGCGGAGCTGCTGCTGCTGCCAGCGAAAGACTCTTCGCTGATGGTGATGCTGCCACTCTGCCTCCCCGCTGCCTCGGTTCCCCATGCCTCCCCTCCCATGCTGCCACGCCATGTGAGCAGCGGAGAGGGAGGAGGAGGCACATACGGGAGAGGTGAGTGCAAGAAAGCAAGATGCGAGGAAGAGAGATGTAGGAAAAAAACCAGCACATTCAGATGAAGCAGAAAGAAAGTTGAAAAGCACTGGCTGCAAGGGGGACACGACCAAGGGTGTCTACCACGTGGTACCACACCTGGGCTGTAAATACCTGAGGAGAAGCGCACCTGCTATACCTTAGGCTGAACCTGCTATCTGTTACCTGGGGAAGTGGTTTAATCCCTGGGCGAGTCCCCTTGCAGCAAGAGCAAAAGCATGCCAGGCCAGATGCGGCAGAAGAGGAAGGGCAGGTGAGAACAAGTGTAGGACACTTAGCTTTGGAAGGGGTTGGCGCAGAGAGGGTTGGTGCAAAGCTGAACCGTGGCAGGTGCAGTGTGTGTGGCACTCGCTGCTCCCCTGCCAGCATCCCACTTGCAACGCCTCGCAGTGACAGCACTAATCACCATGATGATCAAAACTGCACGGCAGTCAACAAAGAGCGGAGTTAAAATCCGACCATGAACAGACTTGGAAGTTCTCGAATGGCTGTATCACTCACCAGAAATCGCGAAATCGCAGACTGGCGACTCCCAATCACATTGGTTCCAGTCACCAACTGTTCGCTGGGTGTGAC
The DNA here is from genome assembly GCA_947471745.1 of Closterium sp. Naga37s-1. Classification (NCBI taxonomy): domain Eukaryota; kingdom Viridiplantae; phylum Streptophyta; class Zygnematophyceae; order Desmidiales; family Closteriaceae; genus Closterium; species Closterium sp. Naga37s-1. The sequence goes on along the minus strand of CANJKZ010000161.1, from coordinate 1,016,612 downwards.
AGCGTGAGCAGAACCTGCACAGTCGAACGCGAAAACAGATCAGTTGACTGAAAGCGAGGTGAAGATTGGCTGCGACATCACTACAAACGATGACGATCTGACTGAACATGGAGAAATGAACGACGCTCACATAAAATCGCTGATTTTTGGCGACGAATTGGCTGCAGTTTGGCGACGATGTGGAAATGCGTTCAAGTGCGTCGAAACGGAGTGCAAGCATACTGCCAACATTGTGGAAACCTGCACAGCGTAAGAAACGCAGTTGCTCAGCAAAAAGTTACATCGGAAATACGAGCCAAAATTGACAATGAATGACAAATCGGCGACGATGTACGCACCGAAACTCGAAAGCTGGAGCTTCAAAACGAACTTGGCTGCTGATAATAAAAAATCCTAATGCTGTTCGAGGAACAATTCCATGTGAGCGGGATAGTTTCGGCGCACGGAAACAAAATCAAAGAGCTTCGCTAGCAAGACGAAGGAGAATGCACTCAGTGGCGAAACGAGCAGAACGAACCATGTTGGAGAGAAATCGAGTCGAAAATGGCTGGGGAATGGGCCAGAACGAGGAGAGGGGATCACGGATTGAGGGAGGCTCACTGTCGCCTCGGAATAAAGGTGGTTTCTCAAAAACCTAATCTAACGGTTCAGAAATAATCATCTCTGAGGAAAGGTGGGTTTGGATTCAATCCGAACCGTAGCTAGAGGTTCCAACGTGTCACACGAATGTGTGGTTCCGGTGGAATGGAATCCTGCGTTTGCGCTACATTCGTCACGTGTCGCCATCGCCGTAAAGCGGCTGCACCGAAAAAGAGAATCCAGACATTCCCCAGAAAGGATCCGTTAACGGAAGCGGGAATGAAGGACAGGAAGGAGCGAGCGTAAAGCATGTGACTTCCGACCGTCGATCTGCAGATCTATCGGTTGGGTCCGTCATTCCGTCAGTTCCACATCTGTCGGCGCGTCGCTCAAATTCGAACGGTCGGTGCTAGCCAATAAGAGGCCAACAAATCATATCCGTGTAAGAGAGCCGTTGTGATTCAAACTGATCGCTTCCGTGCTCCCCAGGGAGGCGGGAATAATTTGTCATGCTCTGGTTTAGCTGGTTGGCTGCAAGGCCAATTCAGTTTTGGGTGAAACCGTGGTGGCGAAGAGTCAGACTGGCGAAGCTTTGATGAAGGCTGATGTGGCGAACGATTCTATGTAACTCTCTTGTGACTGGCTCATTGTTTCTCTCAGTGTGTGAATGATGACGTGGCAACAAGAACCCTCACAACAAACAAGGTTCTAGATATTTCGTGCCTGACAAGGTCTGCGCTGGATTGTGGTTCCTCGAATCATCATCCATGCACCCCGTGAATCCTGCCCTGACCAAAGATGTGGTCAGGTGAGATCCAAATATCTTGCTCGTTTGGCGGTTCACTTGTTTCACACGATGGTGTTCAACGGTTCCAAGTGGTTAAGAGAAATATCCTCAACAGAATACACACCAACAACACAGTCACTACGAAACTGAATACGTTAATCCGATATAGACCACATTAATGGAGACAGAATCATCGAAGGAAAAAAATCATTCAACCTTATTTCTGTTGGATCAATGAGTCATTATAGGTACGCCTTTCGTAGCACTCTAAAGGATCTATACATATTAAGCATCAAACTAACCCCATTTAGTCCTCCCAGCATATCTGGCCACAACAACACAGACCGCCTAATGATTGTGACCATAAAATGGTTGTTCAGCCTGCAAAATCATGCCCATCCCAACTACGTGAGAACTATGTACTAAGGAGCTTGAACATCACACATATCAAGCATCAACATGCGGCAGCGAAGCCATGCAAAACCTTCAGAATCAGGAGTGTTCACATCACTACCTGCTTTGGCATCTGGCTTCCCACTCACCATGTGTGTGCATCCACTCACTCACTCTGGGGATTACAGCCTCCTACCCAAAAGATCTGCCCCATTCCCTCTCATTCACCCCACCGAGCAATCAACACCCTTTCCTTGCACTTACCAAAGGGGATATCAAGAAAATTCAACACCCCTTCTCCCTCTCACTACCACACCCAACGGGTTTCAGCCCCCATCCCACTCAATCACCCACCCACAGGGTTTCAGCCACCTACCCTCAATCACACTCACCCACCCATGGCGTTTCAGCCACCTACCTTCACTCACAATCACCCACTCATTACGTTTCAGCCACCTACCCTCACTCACAATCACCCACCCATGGCGTTTCAGCCACCCAAGGGGCTTCATCCCCCTTCCCTGTCACATACCCACCCAAGGGGCTTCATCCCCCTTCTCTGTTACTCACCCACCCAAGGGGCTTCATTCCCTTCCATGTCACATACCCACCCAAGGGGCTTCATCCCCCTTCCCTGTCACATACCTACCCAAGGGGCTTCATCCGCCTTCCCTATCACATACCCACCCAAGGGGCTTCATCCCCCTTCCCTGTCACTCACCCACCAAAGGGGGTTCAGGCCCCTTCCCTCTGTCACCCACCCAAGGGGTTTCAGGCCCCTTCCCCCTCTCACCCACCCAAGCGGTTTCAGGCCCCTTCTCTCACTCACTCACCCAAGCGGTTTCAGGCCCCTTCTCTCACTCACTCACCCAAGGGGTTTCAGTCCCCTTCTCTCTCTCTCACCCACCAAAGGGGATTCAGGCCCCTTCCCTCTCTCACCCACCCAAGGGGTTTCAGGCCCCTTCTCTCTCTCACTCACCCAGGCCCTCCCAACCATTACCTGCCAGCAGTAGGAGCAGCAGAAAGCCCACTTCCTTAGGAAAATAGCACCAACAGGCTGTGCCTTGTGGGGTGAGGTGCGGTAGTGGAAAATTGCTTCCAGCCTGTTACAATCCCAAGTGGGACTTAGCGAAGGATCGCTCAGGGTTGATCGCAGAGTGGTGTTGCAGCGGAAGTTTTTGAATCTCAGGTCAGAGTGAATGTAAATGACTGAGTTGATAATAGCATGCATACATCGGGTTTATATAGGAATACAGGGGAATACGAAAAGACCTAGACTAGCCATGTACTCTAAGGGGTACATTCCCTTATTCTAGCCAAATTCAAACCGTGCGGCGCGGGAACCCGTTTCAAACCTGTTCACGCTCTTTTCACTTCAAATGTTTCTGCCTGCATCGGTCTTGGTCAGACGGTTGTTGCATCGCTTCGACTCTTCTGACTCCTCGACTTCGTACTCGGTAGAGTCGGCTCCTGCAGCATACAGGAATGCCTACTCATTCAATTTCATATCGTAACACTCCCCTTCATTCCTGGGCGCAGGAGGAGCTGACTCGCTTAACTACTCCGGTGAGGTCGGAGCAGTGTTTGTACTGCTGACGTGGCAGGCGCTTGGTGAGGAAGTCTGCTGCCATCTCAGTAGTCGGGCAGTAGGCGAGGTCAACTTTTCCTTGGTCAATTTCGTCCTTGACGAAAAAGTACCGGAGTGCGATGTGCTTCGTGCGGTTCACGAAACCTGGCTTGTTCGCGATCCTGATGGCACTCTGGTTGTCGCAGTGGAGGCGAAAGGTTGGCGAAGTTGGAATTTTCGCTTCCTGTAGCAGCTCCTGCAGGTACAGGCCTTCGCGAACTGCTGCTGTTCTGCTTCAGCCGATGACAGGGCAACCAGTTCTTGCTTCTGCGAGTTCCAGGAGATCGGCCCAGTTGGTTCCAAGCGAAAAACGAAGCCGGTTCGGGACCGTCGATTTGCAGGGTCAGCTGCATGATCTGCGTCCACGTAGCCGTTGAGGTTGAAGGAGGTCGTTGTCAGCGTGGAGTAGGAGAGCCCAGTGTCAGGTGTAGAGATGAAGTACTGCAGGGCGCGCTCCAGGTCCAGCTGGTTCTCAGCTACTGGCTTGCGGGAATATTGTGCCAGCTGGCTAGCGATGTACGAAAGGTCGGGTCGGCAGGTGACAGAGGCGAATAGCAGGCACCCCAACTTCTGCTGGTACATTTGGAGCCCTGTGGGTGACAGAGGTTTGTTGTCCGGTTTGTAGTTGGCGCTGGGGTTGCGGTAGGGAGTTGAGAGTGGTGCTGGTGAGATGTTGAAGCGTTCCCCCAGCTGCTCTACGTACTTGGAGGCTGTCAGGTGAATTGCTTCTGGCGCGTAGGTGATGTTCAGCCCCAAAAACTGCTTCACATTGTGATTGATAGTCATGTCCACGCGCTGCGCCAGGTTCTCCTCAAACTGGTTAAGGAGTTTGTTGCAGGTGCCCGTGTACAGCAGATCGTCAACGTAGACTGTCAGAAGGATGTAATCGCCGCTGAAGTGAAGGCGATACATTCCCGGGTCGTGCGGCAGCTGCTTGAAACCGATCTCCAGGAGAATTTTGTGCAGATGCTGCTGCCAGAGACGGGGCGCTTGCTTGATCCCGTAGAGGGACTTCTTCAGCTGACAGACTCTAGGATCCCCTTCTCCGTAGGTGTGAGGCTGCTCCACGAAGATGGTGGCGTCCACCAACGCGTATAGAAACGCGTTCTTCACGTCGATCTGTCGCAGTGGTAGGTGCTTAGCGGCGGCAATGGCGAGTAGGATTCTGACGGAGGTGTGACGACTGACGGGAGCGAAGGTCTGGTCGAAGTCGATGCCGTGGCGCTGATCGTACCCACGTACGACCCAGCGTGCCTTGAATCGCTCGATGGTTCCGTCAGCATTAGTCTTCAGGCGAAAAACCCATTTTCCGCTGAGTACCCTTCTCCCCTTCACTGCTGCACGATCGACTAGGACCCACGTGTCTCGAGATTCCAGCGCTTTCAGCTCCGCATCCATCGCTGCACGCCACTCCTTGGCGTGGGGACCGGTCAGAGCCTGGCGTGGATTCTTTGGCTCCACGGCCCGTGCAAGAGTAGTGACGGACGTGTGTAGGCCGAGTAGTTGCAGGCCAGACACATTGGTGGTGTCAGTGTTGGTGGGGACTTCCACCACGTCGTCATCTCCGCTCTCGTAGCCGGGCGTTGTGGTGCTTGCCTCTGCTTGGCGCCGCGATGGTCCTGGCGCAGGATCGTCGTCACTGTCATCGTCGTCGTCGTCACGCGGGCGAGGCGGGATGCTGGGATGTTCGTCGGTGTCGTCGCGATCCAGTGCTGCTGCTGCTGCCTCGTCTTCTGGAGTCGCGAAGCTGCGACCGCTGTTGACGTAGCCCCGTGCTTCGTTGCGCCGTTCGTCCTCGATCCACTGCTTCAAGGTGAGCCGCTCGTAGAAGAGGATATCGCGCGCGGGAACAACCTCCTTGCTGTCCATGTCGAGGATGAGCCAACCCTTGTGCTCATTACTGAGGCCCAGGTGAATACCCCAGCGCGCGCGATGAACGAACTTCCCGATTGTGGCCGAGGTCGGCCGGTATTGCACCATGCACCCCCAGACCCTGAGCATGGAGGGGTCTCCCCTTGAGCCGGTCCACTTCATGTGAGGGGACAGGTTGTCCCTGTTGGCGGTGGTGGAGAGGAGGTTGTGCAGACGCACCGCGTGGTTCATGGCGTAAGGCCAAAACTTCTTGGGCAGGCCAGACTGGTTCATGAGGGCACGGACTTTTGTCATGAGGGTGCGATTAACCCTCTCTGCGACGCCTTGCTGCTGGTGGGCGTAGGGGAGTGAGATCTCATGCTTGATCCCCTTCTCTGTAAGAACACTCTCCAGTTCGTTGCTGCGAAATTCCTTGGCCCCGTCACTTTGCTAGATCTTCAGCTTCCTTCCTAACTGTCGCTGCGCGTGCGCGAGGAAGATGCGGAACACTTCCGGAGCTTTGGAGCGAGCGTCGACGTTGGCGATCCACACATGGCGCGAGTAGGCGTCGATGAAGGTGAGGGTATATTTCTCTCTGTTGATGCCGTCGAAGGTGAGCACGATGAAATCGCTGTATACTTTCTCCAACTTCTTGTAGCGGTTGGTGCTCGGCTCCAGGGAGGGGTAGGCGCTGTGGGAGAGAGCGGCTGTGGGGCAGACAGTGCAGGTGACTGGGTGAGGGGTGTTGTGCGGTTCTGTTCCGTCGAGGCGCAGCAGTGCTCCTGGCGGAAAGACTTTAGCGCGGAGGCAGTTGGCGAGGGTCTGGCGCGAGGGGTGTCCCAGCCGCTGGTGCCAGAGATCATCTTCGGCGCGGATGCCGGAAGTGCGCTTGTAGCGAGCGAGGTATTCTGCCGCTTCTGCTTCCGTGACTTGCGGGATCTGGAGTGGGGGTTCTTCCTCTTCTCCTGGTTCCGCTTCGTTTTCCAGCTCCTCTGCTTCTGCTTCTGCCGTTGTCTCCCCTTCTGCAGGTGCCGTTGTGAGGTAGAGGGCGAGGAAGTCGCGATCGGGAATGATAGTGAGTGGAGTCGTGGTGCCTTCAATGAAGCGCGCGAAAGGATCTGGGAGGGAGATTGGACCAAGTGAGTCCAGCAGAGGAGTTGGTGGTTCGTTCCCCTCCTCAATCTCCGACCAACGATCACGCCACCGATAGGGCGAGGAGGGAGGTGAGCGGGTGCGCGGGGGTCGACCGAGTGGGATGGCGACACGAGGGGATGGTTCTCCGCGCTCCGCTTGCATCTCGCGTTCCATCTCTTCTTCTTCTTCCTTGGTGATTGGCGCGTCGACGTATTCGTTTCCTCCCCATCCGCCGGTGTTGCCCCATCCTTCCGTGTTGACCGTACCGCTGGGCCTGGCTCCCCAAGCTCCAGTGGCGGATCCTCAGGTTGCTCCATCGCCTTCGTCTGGTTCGTAATCTTCATCTCCCCATGCGCCTCGTCGTGCTGACTCCTCGTCCCATCCAGCCGCGACACGTTCCTTAAACAATTTCTGTTTCTTTTCCGCCCGTGCCTTATCTTCTTCTTCCTTGATGCTCAGCTCTTCTGCTGCGTCAGGATCCTTCCAAGCCGGGTCAATTTCGTGGCGGTAAACTTCGCGGGTGTAGGGACGTGGTCGTCCATCGTCATCGAAGGTGGTGGTGTTGGCTTCTAGGATGAACCGGAGCGTCTCTCCATATGGTGTCAGTCGTTCGGCACGAAGCTGCCCGAAGTCATCGTTTGGTTCACCGAAGATACGATGAGTTGTTATTGCAAGCTCTTCTTGTGTCATGCCCGTAGGTTCTGCCTCGGCACTTTCCGCCTTCTGAATTGCCGCGTATTCCTTGTCAACTTGCTCTGTGCGGCTTGCCGTGGGTGTGTGGCAGGTGGTGCAGAGACCATTGATGTCTGGGTCGTGCAGGTTGATTTCGCGGGGATGAGGACTGCGGCGAACCCATGGTCGTCCGTCTGGGTGCTCCCACTTGCTTGTGTAGGCAAACTCGAGGGGAACGAGGTCCACGAGCTCGTCGGATGAAGCTTGGCAGGAAGGTACGTCGAAGTCAAGGATGTAGATTCCGTTGATCGAGCGGGCTCGTCCGAGGTATTTGAACGACTCGGGAGGGGTATCTGGAGGAGCGTATGTGAGGATAAGATCGCGTGTGGCAAGGTCCGTGGTGAGAATGACGCCGCAGTCGCGAAGTTGTCCTGCCGAGAGGAGATTGAAACGAAGATTTGGGACGTAGAGTACGTCGTTGAACGAGATGTGTGTGTTGCTGTCTCGTGCTTGTAGGACCACGATGCCTTGCGCATTGGCGCGCAGTTGCTCGTTGTTGGCGACGGTGACGTAAGTTGGGGAGGCGCGGCTCAGGTTCGAGACGTATCGCGTAGATCCCACCATGTGCTGTCCGCAGCAGCTGTCCAGGTACCAGGTGTTGTGGTTGTCGTTGTTGTTTCTGCGCAGAAGTAGCGCCAGTCGCGGAGTCACCAGGGTCGCCTTGTAGCGATTATGGAAGAGAGGGTCTTCATCCTCCTTCCATCCCACTGGTACGTAGTGTTGATCGTCATGCGGCGGGCTCTCCCGCAAGGTGATTGGCAAGTTCCAATCCTGCTCGTCTTCGTCATACCGGTAATAATAATCTTCAGTGAGGGGGTTATTCCAACCCTCTTCTGGTTCAAGGAGTCTCCCTTGAATCTCATTTTCCTCGTCAGGTTCAGCAGTGCGACGTCGGCGCGTCGTCATATTTGCGATGATATTCCTAGGAGCTCCTGATTGAGGTCCTTGATTTTGCTGAAGTTGATGTTGCGCAGGAGGACGAGGTGTCTGTTGCTGAGACTGAGGATGACGAGCATCCTGTCGGCCGACCCAGTTGTTGTGGTGAGTGGAATTTGGGTGGCGATAGTTGGATCGGGACTTGCATCGATCCGTTGAATGTCCGAAGACTTTGCATATTTTGCAATAATGGCGCCTTGGTTGTTGTCGCTCTTCACGGTTGTCAGCGTAGAAGGCGAGGCGCTCTCGGCGCGGCGCGGAGCTTGTTCTACTCGAATCCATGTCCTGCTGTTCGGACAGGAGTGCGGCGCATAGCGTGGCTTCTGAGATTGTCCCTCTCTGTCGGAGTAGCGCTTTACAGGGCTTCCACTCTGGCCCGAGTCCTTGAAGGACTATGTTGACGAAAATCTCTTCCGAGATTGTACTCCCATGCTTCGTGATCTGGTCACGGATGTTGCGACAGCGGTTAATATACGGATTCGCTTTCTCCCCGTGCCCCATCTTTATCTCCAACAGTTGCTGCAGAAGCCTGCTGGCGGTGACCGAATCCTTCGGCTGGTAAACTTCAACGAGGTGCTTCCAAGCTTCCAAGGCTGGAGCGTCGCTCTCTTTGTAGGAGCGAATGTTGAGTTGTTCCGCAGGCGTCATGTTGCGTAGCAGCACACTGTAGGCCATGAGGGACTCGCTGTAGTACTGAGCCCTGGCGACTTCGGTGTTTTCCACCGGTTTAGGGTAGGAGCCGTCGAAGTAATGGTAGATCTGCGCCGTTTGTAGGAGGAGCTCAAGCTCGAAACTCCATGTGTAGAAGTCCTTGCCGTCAAACGCGGCAGTGGTTTTGATTTTTGAAACGCTAAGAAAGCGTGTTTGCGCAGAGTTGATAGCTTCATCACTTGGACGGGGGGCAGTTGTTGTTGATTTGTCTGTGTCGAGGGAGAAGGTGCGCGCGGCGGTATCACGGCTTTTCTCAGCCGGTTGTCCAGGTTGTACTGGTTGGGAAGAGGTTCCCGCATCGCCTTTGCGCAGGTCTTGGAGTTCTTTCTCCATAGTTGAAAGTCGAGCGAATAACTGCTCGAGTGTGGCAGTGCCGATCGTAGTTGTCGCCTCATTTGTCGCAGCCGGGTTGGTTTGTCCTTCAGCCGTCAGATTGGCATGGCCTCCGGATCCTCCGGCCATCTTGGTCTTGGAAGGTGTGCCGCTCGCCAGATCTTGGTTCGACGAATTTCAAGGAAGTGATGATGCGAAGAATCCCTGAGTAGCTCTCATACCATGTTACAATCCCAAGTGGGACTTAGCGAAGGATCGCTCAGGGTTGATCGCAGAGTAGTGTTGCAGCGGAAGTTTTTGAATCTCAGGTCAGAGTGAATGTAAATGACTGAGTTGATAATAGCATGCATACATCGGGTTTATATAGGAATACAGGGGAATACGAAAAGACCTAGACTAGCCATGTACTCTAAGGGGTACATTCCCTTATTCTAGCCAAATTCAAACCGTGCGGCGCGGGAACCCGTTTCAAACCTGTTCCCGCTCTTTTCACTTCAAATGTTTCTGCCTGCATCAGTCTTGGTCAGACGGTTGTTGCGTCGCTTCGACTCTTCTGACTCCTCGACTTCGTACTCGGTAGAGTCGGCTCCTGCAGCATACAGGAATGCCTACTCATTCAATTTCATATCGTAACACAGCCCAAGACTCAAATCCCACCCCTGACGTAGCTAGAACTGACGCGAACCAGAGCCGCCGGCCGGTCGGCTCTGACGGTGCCCATCAAGCCTTAACGTCAGATTGGTTACTTGAGCACCGAGTGCCGTGCCGCACAGATTCCACCCACCACGCCCCGACTCACAAGTCACAACCCCAGAGGATGCTGCCCCTAAGGCAGTGAACTGCCCACTTGCTCCCATGCCCCCACCCACCCTCCCCACACTTCACCCCCATGCGTACTTACCTCTGCCTACCTTAGCCGTGCAGAGCGCCATGATGCTGAGGCTGCTGGGAAGTGGAGAGAGAAAGGGGAATTAGCAAAGGGAGAGACTCCTCTGTGGTCCAGGCAGGGTGCTACTCGGAGGGAAGGGAAAAAGGAGAGAGGAGGAGGTGAGTGAGAGGGTGGACTCCACTCTCCCGCCCTGCTCCAGTGCTCCCACCTTCAGCCTGCAGGGAGAAGAGGGGGGGTGAGAGAGGAGGGGATCAGCTTATCATACCTCACCTGTAACCTTACCACACCTGTTACCATACCTTACCTTGTACCATACCTCGCGCGCAGCTACACCTAGCCTAGCCTAGCCCCCCACCCCCACTGCTGCTTCTGCTGCTGCCGGTCTGCTACTCTGCTTCACCCTGCCGCTGCTGCTGCCCCTCCCCTACCCTCAGCGGCTGCCCTGCTGCTGCTCTGCTGCTGCCACCTGCTGCCCTGCTACAGCCTTCAGTGTACCTGGAGGGAGGGGAGAGGGAGGGAGGCAGGGGAGAAAGGGAAAGCAGTGAGAATGGGGAGAAGAGCAGGCGGAAGCATAAAGGCAGGCAGGGAGCAGAAAACGGAAGTGAGCATGGGGAGAAGACCAAGCAGCAGCATGAGGCAAGAGGGAAAGAGGCTCACCTTGTTCCAGACGACCCAATCCCGATACTCTCCCATCCCATCCCAGCCGAGTGGAGTGCTGCCCCCCTCCGCTCCCACCACTGCCACCTGCACGGCCACAGGGGAGGGGCGTGAGGGAGTGTCGGTGTTGACCCGCACACCCCTCCCCTCCACCTGCAAGGCACACACGCAGAGCTAGTCAGAGCGCGGTGGTGGGAGCAAGTTGAATGGGAAACTGTGACTTGAAATCCAGCACAAGGGAAGGGAGGAGGAGCCACTGGTTGAGGCACGGCTGCAAGCTACAGACCCAAGGGAACCTGAAAAAAAAAACCTGAGGGGTGTACCTTCACCTGAGAGGGTTACCTGAAGTGGAGGGGTCTGTGGCATGTGAACTGCGCTCAACCAAGGGCTGTTTCAAAGGGAAGGGCGAAATCACAACCGGCAAAGGAAATGGCAGAAAGAAAGCAAAAAGCCATGATGAGGCGGGCAAGGGTGAGGGCATGGAAGTGGGTGACTTAGCTGATAGCGTGAGGGCGAGGTCAAGGCAGCTGCAGCACCACCAGCTGCCTCCCTCCGCAGCAGCCCTCCTCCAGGTGCCTCCTCCCTGCACGGCCACAGGGGAGGGGCGTGAGGGAGCGTCGGTGTTGACCCCACACCCCTCCCCGCCACCTGCAACGCACACACAGAGCTAGTCAGAGCGCGGTGGTGGGAGCAAGTTGAATGGGAAACTGTGACTTGAAATCCAGCACAAGGGAAGGGAGGAGGAGCCACTGGTTGAGGCACGGCCACAAGCTGCAGACCCAAGGGCACCTGAAAAAAAAACCAGAGGGGTGTACCTGCACCGGAGAGAGTTACCTGCACCTGTGCGGGTTACCTGAAGTGGAGGGGTCTGTGGCATGTGAACCGCGCTCAACCAAGGGCATTTTTTCAAGAAGACGGTGCAACAGCAGATGAAACGAAAGAAACAGTATGGCAGGCAAGGGTGCAAGCATGGGGGAACGGGTACTTAGCTGATTGTGTGGTGCAGGCAGAAGGGATGGGTGCTTCAATGGCAAGTGGGCAGGGCGAGGCGGGGCTTGAAGGGACGGGCCTGCGAGGAAGAGGAGAAGGGAGAGAGTGATAGAGAGACAGTAAGAGGCAGGTGGGAGGAAGTGACTCTTATAAACGAGAAGACAGGGAGCAGTGTGAGTGCAAAATGACGGTGCATGTGAGGCCAACCACAACCCCACAAGAGCCGCTACCAACCTGCACCTGAACCTGAACCTGAACCTGAACCTGAACCTGAGGGGGAGTGGGCTCGAGTGGAGTGTGGTGGCAGTGGCGATACTGCAACCTCAACCGTTGATGAGGCAGGCGCTGCTGCCCCGCTGCCCGCGCTCCTGCTGCCCGCCCTGATGCTCCCCTCGCCTGCTGCTCGCCTGCTGCCGTCCCCCTGGCTTGTGAAGGCCTGGCTGGGAAGGGAGGGGAGGGGAGGGAGGGCGGAAAGGAAAGGCAGCCGAAGTAAGAGGGGTTGCAATGGAGAAAAGTGTCAAACACACGTGCAACAGCAGAAACGACAGTGCATGTGACGCCAACCACAACCCCACAAGAGCCGCTACCAACCTGCACCTGAACCTGAACCTGAACCTGAGGGGGAGTGGGCTCGAGTGGAGTGTGGTGGCAGGGGCGATACTGCAACCTCAACCGTTAATGAGGCCGGCGCTGCTGCCCCGCTGCCCGCGCTCCTGCTGCCCGCCCTGGTGCTCCCCTCGCCTGCTGCTCGCCTGCTGCCGTCCCCCTGGCTTGTGAAGGCCTGGCAGGGAATGGAGGGGAGGGGAGGGAGGGCGGAAAGGAAAGGCAGCCGAAGTAAGAGGGGTTTCAATGGAGAAAAGTGTCAAACACACGTGCAACAGCAGAAACGACAGTGCATGTGACGCCAACCACAACCCCACAAGAGCCGCTACCAACCTGAACCTGCACCTGAACCTGAACCCGAACCTGAGGGGGAGTGGGCTCGAGTGGAGTGTGGTGGCAGGGGCGATACTGCAACCTCAACCGTTGATGAGGCCGGCGCTGCTGCCCCGCTGCCCGCGCTCCTGCTGCCCGCCCTGGTGCTCCCCTCGCCTGCTGCTCGCTTGCTGCTTTCCCGTTGCCTGCTCGCCTGGCAGGGAAGGGATGGGAGCGCGGGGAGGGGAGGGAGGAGAGGGGAGGGTCGTGAGGAACGAGGTGAAGGCAGCGTGTCCCATCACCACACCACCCGTCAGCGCCCGCCGCCCATTAGCGCCCGTCACGTTTTCGCGCCCACACACCCCATCACCTTGCTACCCCGTCCCCACCCAGCACCCCGCACCCGCTCCCTGCTCCCTACTCCTCGAATCCCATGCCCCCCCCAGCTTGAGATGAGGAATGGCCAGTGCAGCGTGCGAGACGGCAGGAACAACAGGCAAGACAAGGGAACCTGAGGGGGCTGTAAGGCTTTAGGGGGGCTGAACCTGTACCTGATGGGTTCACCTGCAATGGGGGGTGGGGGTCTGTTGCTTGTGAGGCGGGCCGCAACCAGTGGCGAGTATTTCTGGGAGAAACGGTGAGCAGCAACGGTGGGCAGCAAGCGAGGGAGAGTGGAGGGAGGAGAAGGCACTTTGCTGGCGGTTGAAGAAGCGACGAGCGCTGATGCTGCTGCTGCCGCACCTGCTGCTCACCCCCACGCCAACGGACGGACAGCCGTGCGACCATTTCGCGCGGACGACGATTTCGCCGTGGTACGACGCGATTTCACCGGGGTACGTCGCGCGGACTACGATTTCGCCGGGATACGTCGCGCGGACGACGATTTCGCCGAGGTACGATGCGCGGACAGCCGCCTAACCGGTCGACGTAGACGGACAACCATCTCGCAGAGCAATTGTTCACGCGCGATCTGCCGGTCGTCGCGAGTTGAGGGCAATCGTCGCGATCGTCGCGAGCAGAGGACCACGAGTCGGCGACGGTCGCAGTGAGCATGCAACGTGCATGGCGACCGAGATATGCGACAGAAGAGGATAACGGAATCAGGAATGAAGCAATGACACGCGAAGCATTAACACGCGAAGCAAAAAGTCGCGAAGCAGAAATCGATGCAGCAACGCTTACATTTCGTTCGCTCGGGATATGTGCAGACGGTCGGCTTGATACGCGGTGCGGAGAAGCTGTGTGGATGGCGCGTATGGCGTACGACTCTGCCCGCGCTGCGTAACGACTCTGCCCGCGCTGACGACGGCGGATTTTGCTGCTAATGGCGGAAACCACGGCTGACGGCGGAAATCGCTGCTACGGCGGAAACCACGGCTGACGGCGGAAATCGCTGCTACGGCGGAAACCATGGCTGACGGCGGAAATCGCTGCTACTGCGGAAACGACGGCTGACGGCGGAAAACGCTGCTATGGCGGAAACCACGGCTGATGGCGGAAATCGTTGCTATGGCGGAAACCACGGCTGACGGCGGAAATCGCTGCTATGCGCGGAAACCATGGCTGACGGCGCACATCGCGGCTGACGACGGCAATCGCGGCCAGCGGCAAAATTCACGGCAAGCATAGAAATCGCTGCTGATGCCGAAGTTTGCTGCTACAACGTTGGAAATAAGCTGCTAACGGCGAGAATCGTTGTTGTTGAGATAAATGTTACCCGCGAGAACCGTTGATAGTGGCTGCATCGTTGCTGCCGATTGCAGAAATTGTTGTTCATGGCGAAAATTTCTGCTTACAGAATCGCTGCTAACGCCGAGATGTTGCAACGAGAGGACCTCCGAGCGTAAGGATTGCTAGGCTAACGACAGAAATCAGCTATGAACGCAAAATCACGCTCCATTCTTGCGCAGATGTTGGAATATGCAGGTTGCAGCGGCGAGAGAAGCGGAAGATGGAGGAGAAAGGAAGAATAATTGAGTTCCCTGCAACTGCATCCTCACTGCCCCTGCTTTCCACGCCCTTGTGAATGTTGAAGCAGCATTGCTTGAAAGAAACTCAGGTGCTGGACTCGGTTGAGATGGTCGCTGAATGGTTTCCCCGTGATGTGTGTCTGGTATCCTGGTTTCCGCTGATGCCCAACAGTAAGTGTTCAGGACAGCCTGAAGAATCCCAACCAATCCCGAGGTGGGACAAGCGCCAGAGGTGGAAGCAACGCCAACATGATTTTGCGCATGTGTTTTGCCGCCAGCGCGGGTTATTTTGGGAGAACGGCGGGGTGACGAAACGCGTAGCGAAGCTCTGAACGAGTTCTCAAGAAACGAGAAACATTGGCGACAAAATTACGTTTCGTTTAAGTGTGCTTTGAAGTATTTCGCTGGGACGATAGACCATCGCAAACGATCGTGAGTGTCGTCCCGCTCTCGTCAAGCCCAACGGTTCTGGCGAGGATTTCCGCGGGCTGGCGGATGCGCTCCACAGAAGTACCTGACACACCAGTTGGTGCGCGCAGACCCTGTGGGTTTGCGGAGCGAGAACTCGGGACGGGAAGGTGGTGATGTGCTCTAACGGTTGGTTCCGAGCGGCGCAATTTGGGGAAATTGCGGAAGGTCTTCATAGGCCCGATCCGACAACTACAGAACACCTTCGTGATCCAACGAACGAAATGCATTTGAGCAGAATTTTCTGTCACCTTTCTCTACAACATCATTCGGTATCAGAATCAGCACACGTACAGTCAAGCCGTAACTACAATCATGGTCTTAGCTACAAAAACTTAATGTTATCAGCATGCAAGCATACGGTACTAGCAAAAGCCTGATGCACATTGACCTCTGTCAAATGTTATTATAGGTTCTTAGGCTACAGTGAGTAGCACTCTAGGGAGTACAACACTTTTAGGGTTGCTATTTGTATCCCTTGTTTCCCTAGTTCACACATTTCCGTTGTTCGCTAACTTTGAGATGGTATCATGAGTAGGTGTCGATCCTCTCGCCTAGCCTAGCTAGCGCCCTAGCGCCCTCCGCACCCTTGCGCCCTCCGCACCCTTGCGCCCTCCGCGCCCTCCGCGCCCTCCGCGCCCTCCGCGCCCTCCGCGCCCTCCGCGCCCTCCGCGCCCTCCGCGCCCTCCGCGCCCTCCGCGCCCTCCGCGCCCTCCGCGCCCTCCGCGCCCTCCGCGCCCTCCGCGCCCTCCGCGCCCTCCGCGCCCTCCGCGCCCTCCGCGCCCTCCGCGCCTTAGCCTCCGCGCCCTCCGCGCCCTCCGCGCCATCTCCGCGCCTTAGCGCCCTCCTCCTCCGCGCGTTAGAGCCCTCAGCGCCCCTAGCCTGCGCCCCTAGCCCGTCGCCCAGGCGCCCGCCCTAGCCCGACGCCCAGGCGCCCGCCCTAGCCCGTCGCCCAGGCGCCCGCCCTAGCCCGTCGCCCAGGCGCCCGCCCTAGCCCGTCGCCCAGGCGCCCGCCCTAGCCCGTCGCCCAGGCGCCCGCACCAGCCCGTCGCCCAGGCGCCCGCCCCAGCCCGTCGCCCAGGCGCCCGCCCCAGCCCGTCGCCCAGGCGCCCGCCCTAGCCCGTCGCCCAGGCGCCCGCCCTAGCCCGTCGCCCAGGCCCGCGCCCTAGCCCGTCGCCCAGGCGCCCGCCCTAGCCCGTCGCCCAGGCGCCCGCCCTAGCCCGTCGCCCAGGCCCGCGCCCTAGCCCGTCGCCCAGGCGCCCGCCCTAGCCCGTCGCCCAGGCGCCCGCTTTAGCCCGTCGCCCCAGCCCGCGCCCTAGCCCGTCGCCCCAGCCCCGCAGGCAGCGCGCCGCGCGGGCAGCGCGCCCCGCGGGTAGCGCGCCCCGCAGGCGGCGCGCCCCGCGGGTAGCGCGCCCCGCAGGCAGCACACCCTGCAGGCAGCGCGCCCCGGAGCGCTTTAGCGCCAGAAAATAAATAAATAAATAAAAAATTAAACCCTAAAAAAAAAAAAAAAAAAAAAAAAAAAAAGTTTCGGGTGGGGGCCTGCAACTGTCAGCCGCGTTCCTGCTTGCCGGACGACCTGCACAGTTGCCTGCATCCCGCAGCCGTCAGTACTGCAGCCCCTACTGTCGCACGTACGTTCCACTGCCAGTGGCTCTACTAGCGGCAGCCGACAGCCGCACCTACGGTCTCTAGCTCCGGCCGTTCCTACCTCCAGCCAGCCCTAGCTCGCCGTTTCTAGCTCCAGCCAGTTGTGCTCCAGCCATTCTCGCTCCAGCCGTTCTCGCTCCTCGCTCGTAGCTCAGTTTGCTCCGTACTCCAGCCGTTCCTCGCCTAGTTTCACCTGTCGCTCCTAGCCTGCCGCTCCTGCACCCCGCTAGCTTTTATCATGGAGTCCACTAGGGTTCTCCAGCAGCAGGGACAGCAGCAGCGGCCGTTTCAGCAGTGGCTTCCGCAGCAGCAGGGGCGCCCTCAGCAGCTGTGGCGCCCTCAACAGCCGTGGGGGCCTGGTGGTTCAGGTCGCGTTGGCTGCAGCAGCGGCCCAGCCAGCTGGGGGGCTCGTCGCGGTGGCCGCGACGTCGGCCCCTGCCAGTACCGGATCCTAACCGGCCCTGGCGCTGGCACTACCTGCTGGCGTCCTGACCACTCTGCACAGCGCTGCTACAGCCGCCTCGACGACCTTTACCGTGAGCGTTTTGGGCCTGAGTCGGCTCCCCCGATCTGGCCCGGTCTGTTTCGTAGTGGTTACCCTGTGTTTGATATGTCTATGGATGCTGTTTATTCTGTCACGTACGGATCTCTTGGCTTACGTGTACCTAGCTTAGGACCTTTGCCTGTTGCTAGTGTCGGTACTTGTGCTTTTAGTGTAGGTGCTTGTGTAGTCACTAGCCCGGCCGTGACGACTGCTGTTGCGTCGCTCTCCTTCACGTTGGACTCCGGCACGTCTCAGTGCTTCTTCCGCGACCACACCACTGTCACACCTCTTTCGGCTCCAGTCCCAGTTGCCCTGGCTGATCCTACTTCAGGACCAGCAGTTGCTCGCAGCTCGACCACCCTCCCGTGCCCAGCTGTCCCCTCTGGTTTCCTCACTGGTCTCTACATCCCCTCGTTCTCTCGGAACTTGGTGGGTGTTGGATACCTTCAGGACCGGGGGATCACAGTCACTTTTCCTGCGCACGGGAGGACTGCGATCTGTACGGACTCTTCCACCGGGGCAGTTCTTGCCACGTTCACCAGAGAGCCCCACTCAGGTCTCTTCGTCCTGCACACTCCGCCCCCGCAGGTAGCTGCGTCTGGTCAGGTTGCTTCGTCCCCCCCGGTAGCAGAGTCCGGTCAGGTTACTGCGTCCCCACCGGTTGCTGTGTCCGGTCAGGTTGCTGTGTCCGGTCAGGTTGCTGTGTCCGGTCTAGTTGCTGCGTCTTGCTCGTGTCGGTCTTTCACCCACCGGACCGTCTTGTGGCACCACCATCTTGGCCACGCGTCGATCCCCCGCCTCCGCACTATGGCTGGTCACCGTCTTGTCTCAGGTCTCCCTCGCGTCTTCCCGTCGCTCCCTCCCTCGCCTGCGCCGCCGTGCACTCCTTGCGTCGCCGGCCGTCTTCGTGCCACTCCGCACTCCTCCTCCCTTCGTCCGGCCACTGCTCCCTTCCAGACACTCCACTTGGATGTCTGGGGCCCTGCACCTACGCAGGGACCTGAGAGGGAGCGCTACTTTCTGGTGGTCGTCGACGACTTCTCCAGGTACACCACGGTGTTTCCTCTCGCGAAGAAGTCCGAGGTGACTTCTACGCTGATCCGGTGGCTTCTAGCCACTGAGGGCACTCGTGGCCGTCGTGTCTCCTGTCTCCACTCTGACCGTGGGGGTGAGTTTCGCTCAGGCATTCTTGCCGGATTCTGCGGCGAGCAGGGCATCGTACAGTCCTGGACGCTGCCAGAGTCCCCACAGCAGAATGGGGTTGCTGAGCGCCGCATTGGCTTGGTCATGGACATCGCCCGCACGTCCATGATTCATGCCCGTGCGCCCCATTTTCTGTGGCCCTACGCGGTTCGCTACGCCGCTCACCAGCTGAACCTCCAGCCGCGCGTCTCGCGGCCAGAGGCTTCACCAACCAGTCTTTGGACCGGGTCCCCTGGTGTTGGGTCAGCTTTTCGTGTCTGGGGCTGCCTTGCGCTTGTCCGCGACACCTCTGCGGACAAGCTCTCGGCTCGCGCCGTCCCCTGTGTCTTCCTTGGTTTCCCGGTAGCCTCGGCCGACTGGTCTTTTTACCACCCGCCCCTCCACCAGTTCCTAGACTCCCGTGACGTCCGGTTCGACGAGTCAGTGTCCTACTACACCCGGTACCCCTGTCGAGGTCTCCCGGTTCCCCTTCCCCCCCTTTTCCTCGCACCCTCTCTTCCCCCTGCTCCCGCTCCTCCGGTACCCCCACCCCCCCCTGGTCCTGCCCCGTCAGGTGTGTCTCACGCTACCCCTCTACCCTCGGTCGCGCGTCAGGTAGCGGCTCCCTCCCCGCAGTCCTCCTCACAGTCCCCTTAGCAGCCTTCGGTACTTCCGCGACAGGCTACTGTGGACTCAGTTGGTTTTGGAGCTGGAGGTGCAGCCACTGGCGGTACTCGGTCCGGGGGTGCTCGTTTGAGGGGTTCTGGAGTTGGAGGTGCTGGCGCAGGTGGCGCTAGCCCTGGGGGTGCTGGAGCTGGAGGTCCTGGCACTGGAGGTGCTAGTCCTGGGGGTGCTGGAGCTGGAGGTGCTGGCGCAGGTGGCGCTAGCTCTGGGGGTGCTGGAGCTGGAGGTGTTGGCACTGGAGGTGCTAGTTCTGGGGGTGCTGGAGTTGGAGGTCCTGGCACTGGCGGTACTAGTTCTGGGGGTGATGGAGCTGGAGGTGCTGGCACAGGAGGTGCTGGTCCTGGGGGTGCTGGTTCTGGGGGTGCTGGTGCTGGAGGCGCTGGCACTGGAGGTGCTGGTTCTGAGGAGACTGGAGCTGGAGGCACTGGTTCTGCGGAGTCCAACGAACGAAATGCATTTGAGCAGAATTTTCTGTCACCTTTCTCTACAACATCATTCGGTATCAGAATCAGCACACGTACAGTCAAGCCGTTACTACAATCATGGTCTTAGCTACAAAAACTTAATGTTATCAGCATGCAAGCATACGGTACTAGCAAAAGCCTGATGCACGTTGACCTCTGTCAAAATGCAACACAGAACTCAAGAGAGGGAAAAGATGAAGTTATATTTTGGACAGTGCTGATCAAATTTTCATTACTTTAATTTGTTTTTATATAATCGACATGTGTCAATTTAAAACTTTCAATAATTACTGTATTAAGTTTTAACATGAACGGAAAACTTGTTGCATCCCCTGTTCAAATAACGGTAATACAAGAAATGGTAAAGCATGAATGTGGTTATACTATTGCACATCTAGTATGAAGTCTTGAGATCATTACCGGTTTGCTTCCTAAAATTTGAACCAGGTGTATATATGCGAGAAAGGAGTTCTTGATTCAGGCTTTACTACTTCGCGCCTCGATTTTGCCGCCAAATCTTCACCGGGGCTGTCAGAGGAGCCGTCCCTGACACCAACAATTCTGATCCTCTTCCCTTCCCAAACCGAAGACCTCCCCTTCCCTCCCAGCTTCCTCTTCCTCTTCCATTCCCTCTCGGCTTAGTCCTACTGTCGGCCCAGCTTTCAGTAGTCAAGACTCTTGAACTCCTGGTAGAGACTATCCGCCTGGAGCGACTGTAGCACACGATATTCACGGTTGGAAATGCTTCTTCACGATTCCGCCTTGTGTAGGACCATTGACTCTTCTAGTATTACGCTACACCTTAGTCACGAGTCGCGAGTCGTCTTTTTCTGATTTCATTATGACGCCATCCTTCGGATACAAATATAATGTCTGACAATGGAAGATAGGGTAGCAGGCTTATTAGGCAGCTCGAAGACGCAGGTGGGATGCGCGACCTTAGAATGGATTAGCGATTTCCAGTATACGTTTTAGGACGTGCGATGAATCAGCAGCAACCTTCAGATTGCGGCCTCAAGCCACCTGATGGGCCAGCGATCGTAACACGCGGTCCAGGTGGTCACCTCGTGGTCCTATTCTTTGATGCCGTTCTAAAACGCTGCTCACTTCCGACTGTGCTCGCCGATTTCACCTGTAGTCGGCTTTCGCTGTCGTTTGCCGAGATTGTCTGCGGTTCGCCGGGTGTCCCTGCTGTTAGTCGAGTTCGCTGTCACCTATCGCGGTGTTTCTTAGGCCTTCGACGACTTTCGGTGCCTTCGCCGAGTTCGCTCCCGGCGTTCCCCACGTTTCTCTGTCATTTGCCAATTTCCGCAACCGTCGGTTACGTTCGCCGAGTTTCGCTGCTTTTCGCCGAGTGTTCGCGAAGTTTCCTACCGTTCGACGACGTCGCTGTTGTGCACCAAGTCTCTATATTGTTCGTTACGATTCGCTGGGCTCGTCGACTTTTTGTCGCTCGCGAGCTTTGCTTTGAGAAAAGGTGGCGAAGGTTACAGAAGCACGGCGGAACGCAGAGCAACGCGTGCAAGGAATCTAAGGTAGCTGAACAGCGGTTGCAGAGGGGCGAACAATCTACATGAGAGCAGCAGTGTGAGAGACCGGCGACGCGGGTTTAGCGCTGCAGTTGCTAGTGTTAAACGCGGATTGCAGAGGAACGTGGATTTCGCAGAGAAACGCGGATTGCGCGGACAGTGGGTGGTATCGGCGGCAGAACTTATGTTTGACTGCACGCGAAGTCGAATCTCACTGGCATCAGCAACGCGGCACACTGACGGCAGCAGCGAGTCTTTAAAAGGGTGCGTATGCGTGGAAAGCAATTGGGGGGGCGAGCAGTCTAGGTCGCCGCGCGGCAAGTCTTAGAATTAGTCTTTTTGTTTATTTCGAGTCAGTTTCCTCTGCTGCTTCTGACGCTCTCACCTCTGTGCTTGTTCCTGTGCTGTTGCGAGGAGAAACGCGGATTGCGCGGAGAACGAGGAGGGTCAGACGAACGACATCAAAAACAGCAGCAGCAGCAACAAGGATACAGGGGGGAGATAGCGGGAGGCGGAATAGGGACCGTGTTACTGTGCAGTACGGTAAGCTCTTGACCGAATCTATTGGGGGGGTGTCGAATAGTCTAGGTCGCCGCGCGGCAAGTCTTAGAATCTTTTTTTGTTTCTTTCGAGTCCGTTTCCTCTGCTGCTTCTGACGCTTTCTCCTCTGTGCTTGTTTCTGTGTTGTTGCGAGGAGAAACGCGAATTACGCGAAGAAACATAGTTTGCGCGAAGAAACGCGGATTGCGCGGACAGTGGGCGGTATTGGCGGCAGCAGTTAAGAAACACACTGCAGCAGCGGCAGGACCAGAAGCAGGACCATCAGCAGCGGGGAAAGGAAGGAGCGGGGGGAGGGACTGTGTAACAGTGCACAATGGTAAGTTCCTGATCGAATAATCGGGGGGGTTGAAGAGTCTACGTCGCCGCGCGGCAAGTCTTAGAATCCATTCTTGTTTCTTCCGAGTCCGTTTTCTCTGCTGCCTCTGACGCTCTCTCCTCTGTGCTTTTTCCTGTGCTGTGTGCGCTGCTGTGGTTAGGCTGCCTCCTTGACTGAGGCCTTGACACTCCTGCCCGCCAAGGCGTGGTGATGCGTCGCGTCCCAACACTCCCGCTGAGCCATCACAGAAACCGGCTCATCATAGCACCAAGCTAGGTCGCCACGCGGCAAGTCGTAGGATCCAGTTTTGCTTCTTTCGAGTCAGTTTTCTCTGCTGCTTCTGACGCTCTATCCTCTGTGCGTGTTCTTGTGCTGTTGCGAGGAGAAACTCGTATAGCAAGGAGAAACGCGGATTGCGCGGAGAGTCAAGGATTTTCGATGAGAAAAGCGGTTTGCGAAGAGAAATGCGGAATGCAAGTAGAATCGCGGATTGCGCGGAGATAACGCGGATCGTGCGGAGGACTCGGATAGCGCGGGCAACGCGGATGGCGCGGGCAACGCGGATGGCGCGGGCAACGCGGATGGCGCGGGCAACGTGGATGGCGCGGACAAACGGGCTTCGAAAAGGTGCGTGTGCGTGGAACGCGAATGGGGGGCGCGTAGGGCGTAGGAGTCCGCCGCGTAGGTATCTTGAGTCGAGTGTTTCATCTCCCCAAATCCTTCTTTGTTTGCTCTCACGCATCTGTACCCTCTTTTGCCCTCTCCTACGCGTGCGCGCTCTGGTGTGCGTGCAGGGAGCATTGGTGGTGCGGCAAACTGTGTTGGTCAACACGTAAGCCTGGAGGAGCAGTAGCGGCAGGAGCAGAAGCAAGACAATCAGCAGAGGGGACAGTCTGGTAAGTTCTTGACTGAATCTGTCGGGGGGTTCGATCAGTCTAGGTCGCCGCGCGGCAAGTCTTTGAATCGATTCTTGTTTCTCCCGAGTCTGTTCTCTCTGACGCTTCTAACGCACTCACCGCCGCATGATGGTAAGTCGTTGGGGGGATCTATTGGGGGGAGCAGTCTAGGTCGCCGCGCGGCAAGTCTTAGAATCTGATTTTGCTTCTTTCGAGTTTCCTCTGCTGCTTCTGACGCTCACTCCCCTGTGCGTGTTGCTGTGATGTGTCGCCTGAGGCCCATGCACGAGGCAACTGTCCTGCCCGCCAACGGGTGGTGCTTCCCAGGGAGGGGCTCCGCGAATGAAGGAGGAACCACCATGGCAGTACGGTATGTTGTCGGGCGGGTTTATCTTGGGGGGCAGAGCAGTCTAGGTCGCCGTGCGGCAAGTCATGTTTTCCCCAAGTACTTTTCGTCTACTGCTCCTGACGCACTCTCTTCTGTGCTTGTTCCCGTGCTGTGTTGGCTGCTCTGGGTTGGGAATCGCCGTGTCTGAGGCTCAAGGATGCGCCGACATGCATCCCGGGAAGGGCCGGTGCGACCGGGAAGGGTGCGAGTGAGGAGTGACGGTGGAAGGTGCGAGTGAGGACTGAGGATCCGCCTTCTCAGAATGGTGAGTGGTGGGGCGGGTCTACTGGGGGGTAAGGCAAGTCATAAATTTGATTTATGTTTTTTTCTTAGTCCGTTTCTGCTGCTGATTCTCACGTGTGCTCCTATATGCGTGTTCTTCTGTTTCTGTTGTTATCTCTGCTCTGGTTCGGTCCCTCCTTGACTAAGGGGCATGGACACGACTACAGGATCGATGGGTGGAGGCAGGGGAGGGATCAGCAGCGGAATGCACGCGCTACAAGGCAGCATACTGGTTCCCGGTGTTTTGTGTCACTGTGCAGTATGGTAAGTCGTTAGCCAAATTTATATTGGGGGGTAAAAAAGCCTAGGTCGCCGTGCGGCAAGTCTTAAATTCGAGCTTTGCTTCATCCGAGTCCATTTCCTCTGCTGCTGACGCATTCTCTTCTCTTCTGTGCTTGTATCCGTGCTGTGTGTGCTCCTCTTGGGTGGGGTGTCTCCCTGACTGAGGCCCTGACTGCTGACAGTGCGTCCCAGGAAGGCGCGGTGCGAGTGAGGAAGGCGCGGTGCGAGTGAGGAAGGCGCGGTGCGAGTGAGGAAGGCGCGGTGCGAGTGAGGAAGGCGCGGTGCTAGTGAGGAAGGCGCGGTGCGAGTGAGGAGGATTGAGGATCCTCCTTCTGAGCCGGCTCAACACGACAGAACGGTGAGTAGCTGGGCAGGTCTATCCGGGGGGTAAGGCAGTCTAGGTCGCCGCGCGGCAAGTCTTAGAATCAATTCTTGTTCCTTCTGAGTCCGTTTCCGTTGCTGCTTCTGTCGCACTCTCCTCTGTGCTTGTTTCGGTGCTGTGTTCGCTGCTGTGGTTCCGCTGCCCCCTGCACTGGGTCCTGCCAGGCGTTGGTGTTTCCCAGAGACGCCGTTTCAGAAGCTGGCTCACCAACAGCATGGTAAGTGATTGGGTCGACCTATTGGGAGGGGTATGGCAGTCTAGGTCGCCGTGCGGCAAGTCTTAGATTCGCTTTTTGGTTTCTTCCGAGTCTTTTATTTGGCTACTTCTGACGTACTCTCCTTTGTGCTCGTTTTTGCGCTGTGTTTGCTGCTGTGGTTCCGGTGGTGCCTCCTGCACTGAGTCCTGCCAAGCGTTGGTGTTTCTCAGAGCGGTGCTGTGCGAGGGAGGACCTGTGCTCCCCAAATTTGGTGCGCGTGAGGAGTCGTCCCAGAAACTACCTCAGCACGACTGAGGGGGGTTTCCCTGACTGAGACCCAGGGACGCTCTGACGTGCTTCCCAGAGAGAGAACCCGCCTTCCGAGGCATCTTCAAACGGCGTTGCAACGGCAGAATGGTAAGTGGCTGACGGGTCTATAGGGGGGGTAAAGCAGTCTAGGTCGCCATGCGGCAAGTCTTAGACTCGCTTTCCGTTTCTTCAGAGTCCGTTTTCGTTGCTGCCTCTGACAAACTCTCCTCTGTGTGCTCTGGTGCGGTGCGGGTGCCTGTTGGACTGAGAGGCGTGGAATGGGCGTCACCGGGACAGAACGAGTTGCTCCCAGCGGTGGTGCGTCGGAGGGACGCAGTGGCGTGGCCTGGGCGAACACTGGCATGCAGAGTGAGGGAAGGAATCTTTGGGATTGAACAGGGTGAGTGTTATCCCCCTGTACCTACCCACGCTTGCCATGTTGTACTGTCAACTTTCTCCTTTGCCTTCCCGCCTGCCATGCTCCTCTCTGCTGGATTATGTCATGTTCCTGCCATGTTGTACTGTCAACTTTCTCCTTACTTTCACCTCGTTTCCACATGTCATTATATCGCATGCTCCTCGTAGAATTCCCAGCTAGAGTAATCCTCCATCTTTTTTCCAGTATTTCTCTTTGGCATTCGCCCTCCTCACTAACATCCCTTCCTATCTGCATCGCCTTCTGTCCTTCACAGGCCAATGGAAGGCAGCAGGAACAGCAGCAGGAGTAACAGTAGTGGTGATGTTTGGGGGGTCGGCTTAGTAGCCGTGGAAGTATAGGCGTACGTTCCCAATTAACTGCTTGTCCATGCGAGTGGTGGTAGATGGACTAAGGTGAAGGGATGGTGAGGCCTGGTAAGGTACTGGTAATGAGAGGTATAAAGATGCTGAGGCATGGTAAGGTATGGTACAGTAAGGTACACCCACCTCGACCAGGACAGAAGAATCACCCAACACAGCTAGCAAGCATGCCTAGTTAGATGCCGGTAGATATACCCAAGCAGGGAGATGGACACACAAACACATGTGACCAGAAAGAGAACCATTCAACCATGCCCTCCAGAAAAGGAGACATCCAGAAAAAACACAAGCGAAGCTGCACAGCACATCATCCCTTCGACTGCTGCTGGTGTCAATGATAGTGTTTCTTCTGCATCTTAGCATCTACAGTCCTCCCAAGCTAACTGGGGACACCGCTTGACAGCTGGATACCTGAAACCCACCCACGGCACCAGCATGTTCAGGCTGCGCAATCTGCCTTCCAATCATGTTCTGTTCAGTGGCTCACGAATGGTATCTGGTTAAGTGTGTTTTAGTGGTCCAGATGAAGTGAAGGTAAGGTCCTGATGTACTATCTTTGTATATATTGCATTGTCTACATGTCTAGCACTTATCCTATTTTGTTCAACAGATCTCATAGCTGACTATGGTCATAACTATGTTATACGCGATACACTTGTTTTTACAGAGAATCAAGCTCCGTTGCTTCGCGCCTCGGATTTACCGCCAATATTCGTCGCGGTTGTCAGAGGTGTCGTCTCTGACACCAGCCTTCCCTCCCTCTCCCGACCGACGGCGGTTTCTAGCAATTCAAGCACCTTGTTCCTCCCTGCTTGCCATGCCAGCCACATCCTTCCAGTTGACGTGCCAGTCACATTCTTCCAGCGATGGCTCTGTTTCTTCCTCTTACCAAACTCTCTTACCTGAGTCCCATTGTCGCCATACCTATCGATAGTCCACCTGTCGATGGTGGAGATTAATCCGCCTGAAGCGACGCCGGTTCGAAAATACCATTTCTATTCTCCTTTTACATATGAAGAGTTAGGCGTCGCGACTCGTCTATGACTGATCCATTTTCCAGATACCGATTGCGGTCCAACGACGGAGGTACAGCCTTATTACGTAGTTCTGAGAAGCAGGGAGATTAACGACCTTAGTGCGCGGTTCTAAGACGAAGGATAGATTCACAACCTTCTTACGCGCTGGTCCGAGTTCGCAGGACGTATCATGACCTTGATCAGAATCAGCTAGCAGTCTCCACAACGCGTTTTCACGGCGTACGATGAAGTCGTAACCTTTAGGGCGCTGTCCTAACCACCATAGCGATCTTAAAGCTCGCGTCTCAGATTTTTCTCCGTTTTACACGTTTAACACTTGGTTGGGTTCCGTGACTGGTTGACGAACGACAAAAAATGTGACGAGCTGGGGTGCGTTTCTGGCGGAACCAATCACGGACGTGCATTCCCAACCAAGTGTTAAATGCATGTAAATATGACACGCGGTTCAGCTGGTCACTCCCTGGACGTTTTCGTCGACGCCGTCCTACCATGCTGATCACTTGCGTCTGTGCATCCGGCCTTTCATTCAGCCGTCCCTTTCGCCATTTTCGCCTGGCGGTCGTCGGCTTTCGCTGCCGTTTGCCGAGTTCTGGCCCTGCAGCTAGTTGAGTACGCTGCGGTCGATTTTCGTTGCCGGTCGCCAAGTTCGCTCCTGTCGTTCGCCATATCCGCTACCGTTTGCCGACTGTCGCCGTTCACTTAGTGTCGCAGCTTTCCGCAGCGCTGGTACCGTTCGCCGAGTATAGCAGCCTTTTGAAGCGCTGCGACAGTTCGCCGAGTCTTCGCGGAGTTTCCTGGCGTTCGTCGTCTTCCTGGCTTTCGCTGATGTGCGCCGAGTTTGTCTTCCGCCGGTATCGCCGTCTTTCGCTGTCGTTCGCGAGCTTTGCTTCGATGAAAAAAGCCAAGGATATAGCAGAGCTTTCCTTCGATGAAGGTCGCAGAGCATTGCGACAGAGCGGTCGACCTTATAGCAGATGTGTGTGTGCGAGCAGTGACGCAGATCTACTCCAGCAGCAGCGGGTAAATGCGGATAGCGAGGAGAGCAGCAGCGCGGATTCGGAGCAGCGCGGATTCGGAGCAGCGCGAATTTGAAAGGGTGCGTGTGCGTGGAAAGCAATTGGGGGGTCGAACCGTCTAGGTCGCCGCGCGGCAAGTCTTAAAATCATTCTTTGTTTCTTTCGAGTCCGTTTCCTCTGCCGCTTCTGACGCTCTTTCCTCTGTGCTTGTTCTTGTGCTGTGTATTGCGAGGAGGAACGCAGATTGCGAGGAGAAATGCAGAATGCGCGGAGAGCGAGGAGGGTAAGACGAACGACATCAGAGCAGCAACACGGTAGCGGCAACAGATACGGGGTGGCGAAAGCGGGAGGCGGAAATGGGGACTGTGTTACTGTGCAGTACGGTAAGCTCTTGACCGAATCAATTGGGGGGGTGTCGAACAGTCTAGGTCGCCACGCGGCAAGTCTTAGAATCAATTTTTTTGTTTCTTTCGAGTCCGTTTCCTCCTGACGCTTCTGACGCTTTCTCCTCTGTGCTTGTTTCTGTGGATTGCGAGTTGCGAGGAGAAACGCGAATTACGAGGAGAAACGCGAATTGTGCGGAGAAACGCGCATTGAGCGGAGAAAACGCGAACTGCGCGGAGGAAACGCGGATTGTGCGGAGAACGCGGATTGAGCGAATGTGGGTGGTATAGGCTGTGCAGCGTGGTAAGCTCTTGAACGAATCTGCTTGGGGGGTCGAACAGTCTAGGTCGCCGCGCGGCAAGTCTTTAAAATCAATATTTCTATCAAGTCCGTTTCCTTTACTGCTGCTGACGCACTCTCCTCTGTGCGTGTTCCTGTGATGTGTTCGCTGCTGTGGTTGGGGTGCCTCCTTGACTGAGGCCCACGCACGCCTCAACAGACGTGGCCGTGCGTCGCGTGCCAGGAAGGTGCTCTGGCAGCAGCAGTCCGCCTGCTGACGCGCCCTCTGAACTGTCTCACGAACTGGCTCACCAGCGCAGTATGGTAAGCTGTTGAGCGGATGTATACAGGGGGGTAAAGCAGTCTAGGTCGCCGTGCGGCAAGTCATAGAAATCATTTTTTGCTTATCTCGAGTCCACTTTCTCTGCTGCTGCTGACACTCTCTCCTCTGTGCTTCCTCCTGTGCTGTGTGTGTAGCTCTGGTTCCGGTGCCTGCTTCCCTGACGCCCAAGCATGCGTCTGCAGTCCTGCCTGCCAAAGGGTGGTGCGTCCAGTGAGGATCCGCCTTTCTAGCCGTCTCAGGAACTGCAGAACGGTAAGTCGCTGGGCATATTTATCCGGGGGGGCCAGAGCAATCTAGGTCGCCGCGCGGCAAGTCATAGAGTGAAGCTTTGCTTCTTTCGAGTCCGCTTGCTCTGCTTCTTCTGACGCTCTCTCCTCTGTGCTTCCTCCTGTGTTGTGTTGTGTGCGCTGCTCTGGTCCGACGCTCACATGACTGAGGCCCGTGGACGCCCCAACACTCCTGCCCGCTAAGGCGTGCATCGCGTCTCAAGGAGGTGCTCCGCTAGTAACGACCTTTCACTGCGGAGGTGAATCTGCCCCAGGGTGGTTTGTCCCAAAGAGGGGCTCTGCAAGTGAGGATCCGCCCTTGGAGCCATTGGCTCTCCACGCATCATGGTACGTCGCTGGGCGGATGTATCATGGGGGGGAGAGCAGTCTAGGTCGCCGCGCGCCAAGTCATAGAGTCGGGCTTTGCATCTTCTAAGTCCGCTTGTTTCGCTGCTTCTCACACTCTCTCCTCTGTGCTTGCTCGTGTGTTGTGTGTGCCTTCTCCACTGAGGCCTGCGAGTCATGCCAAGGTTGGTTCGTCTCGGGAGAGGCTCTGCGAGTAAGGATCCGCCTTTTGAGCGTCTCAGAAGCTGCCTCATTACTGCAGAACGGTAAGTCGTTGCGCGGATATATGGGGGGGGGGGGGGGGGGGGGGGGGGGAGAGCAGTCTAGGTCGCCGTGCGGCAAGTCGTAGAGTCGGGCTTTGCTTCTTCCGAGTCGGCTTTCTCTGCTGCTTCTGACGCACTCTCCTCTGTGCTTCTTCGTGTGTTGTGTGCGCTGCTCTGGTTCCGGTGCCTCCTTGCCTGAGACCTGTGCATGCCCCAACAGTCTTCTCTGCCATGGGTGGTGCGTCCAAGGGAGGGGCTCTGCGAGTGGGGATCCGCCTTCTGATCCGCCTCAGAAACTGCCTCACCATCACAATATGGCAAGCCGTTGGGCGGATGTATCAGGGGGGCAGAGCATCTAGGTCGCCGCGCGGCAAGTCTAAGATTCGGTTTCTGCTTCGTCCGAGTCCCCTTTCTGTGCTGCTTCTGACGCTCCCCCCCCTGTGCGTGTTGCTGTGGTGTGTTGACTGAGGCCCAATCACGAGGCAGCAAGCCTTCCCCCCACGGGGTGGTGCGTTCCAGGAAGGGGTTCTACGAGTGAGAGAGGATCCTCTCGTTGAACACAAAGGCAATACGGTACGTTGTCGGCCGGGTCTATCGGGGGATCAGGGCAGTCTAGGTCGCCGTGCGGCAAGTCGTAGACCTGAACTTGATTTCTTCTGAGTCCGTTTCTGCTGCTGAGCCTCACGCGCTCTCCTCTGTGCTTGTTCTTGTGTGCTTTTCCTGTATGCTTGTTCTTCTGCTTCGGCTGTGTTATCTGCTCTGGCTCCGGTGCCTCCTTGACTACGGGACTCTGCTCTGCTCGGCTCTTCTCGGCTCTGCTCGGCTCTGCTCGGCTCTTCTCGGCTCTGCTCGGCTCTGCTCGGCTCTTCTCGGCTCTGCTCGGCTCTGCTCGGCTCTGGCGCATGGACTCGACTCGACTGCGGGATCGATGGGTGGAAGCAGGGGAGGGATCAGCAGCGGGAATGCAGGGTATACTGGTTCCCTATGACACTGTGCAGTACGGTAAGTCGTTCGCCGAATTTATCTGGGGGGGTCAAGGAGTCTAGGTCGCCGTGCGGCAAGTCTTAGAATCGAGTTTTGTTTCTTCCGAGTCCGTTCCTTTGCTGCTGCTGCTGACGCATTCTCTTCTCTTCTGTGCTTGCCTCCGTGCTGTGTTGGCTGCTCTGTGGTGGGGTGTCTCCCTGACTGAGGCCCAGGGACGTGTTGACAATGCGACCCAGGAAGGTGCGGTGCGAGTGAGGAGTGAGGATCCGCCTTCTGAGGGGCATCACGAAATTCGGCTCAACGCGGTGAGTGGCTGGGCGGGTCTATTGGGGGGGTAAGGCAGTCTAGGTCGCCGTGCGGCAAGTCTTAGAATCAATCCTTGTTCCTTCGGAGTCTGCTTTCATTGCTGCTTCTGACGCACTCTCCTTTGTGCTAGTTTCTGTGCTGTGTTTGCTGCTGTGGTTCCGGTGGTGCCTACTACACTGAGAACCATGGGTCCCACCAAGGCCTGGTACTTCTCAGGCACTGCCTCACCGTGGCAGCATAGTAAGCGATTAGGTTGGTGCATCGGGGGGGAAAAGAGTAGTCTAGGTCGCCGCGCGGCAAGTCTTAGAGTCAAATCTTGTTTCTTCTGATTCATTTTCCGCTGCTGCTTCTGACAGACTCTTCCCTGTGCTGGTTGCTGTGTTGTATTGGCTGCTCTGGTTCGGTGTTTCCCTGACTGAGACCAGGTACGCTCTGACGTGCTTCCCAACGAGGATTCAGGTGGTAGAGAATCCGCCTTCCGAGGGATCTCCAAACGGCGTATCATTGCAACGGCAGAATGGTAAGTGGCTGACGGGTCTATAGGGGGGGTGAAGCAGTCTAGGTCGCCGTGCGGCAAGTCTTAGACTCGCTTTCCGTTTCTTCAGAGTCCGTTTTCGTTGCTGCCTCTGACGAACTCTCCTCTGCGTGCTTGTGCTCCGTTGTACTGGTTGCTCTGCTTTGGGGTTCTCCCTGTCCGAGCTCAGGGACGCGAGTGAGGAGTGCGGATAATAATCCACCTTCTGAGTCGTCTCAGACACAGGCTCACCACGGCAGCATGGTAAGTGGCTGGGCCGATCTATTGGGGGGGGGGGAAAGGAGTCTAGGTCGCCGCGCGGCAAGTCTTGGAATCGCTGTTTCATCCGAGTCTGCTTTCTCTGCTGCCTCTAATGCACTCTCCTCTGAGCCCGTGATTGCAGTGCTGCGTTTGCTGCTGTGGTTCCTATGCCCTCTCGAAGAGGAACTGAGCGAGGGAGGATCCACATTCTGAGCCATCCCATCTTGGGCGGCTTACAGTGACCGCAAGGTAAGTGCTTGGGCGGGTCGGTTGTGGGGTTGAGGGCAGTCTAGGTCGCCGTGCGGCAAGTCTTAGATTCAAGCTTTGTTTCGTCCAAGTCCGTTTCTGCTGCTGCTTCTGACGCACTCTTCTGTGTGCATTGGTGCGGTGCGGGTGCCTCGTGGGTCGAGAGGTGTGGAATGGGCGTCACAGGGATAGTGTTGCTCCCAGCGATGGTGCGTCAGAGGGACGCATTGGCTTGGGTGCTCGCTGGCACTCAGATGGGCGTGCTGGCAGTGCTGGTAGTCCCAGGAAGGTGCCATGCGAGTGAGGCGTGGGGGTCCCCCTTTTGAGCCGTCTCAGGCACTGGCTCACCGGTGGTAAGTAGTTGGGCAGGTCTACTGGGGGGGCAGAGCAGTCTAGGTCGCCGCGCGGCAAGTCTTAGAAGCAAGCTTGTTTTCCTTCGAGTCTGTTTCTCTGCAGCGTCTGATGCTCTCTCCTGTGCTTGTTGCTGTGGTGTGTGCTCTGGTGGGCTGAGAGGCGTGGAATGGGTGTCACAGGGACTGAAAGCGTGGAGGCCTTGCTCCCGGGGGTGTTGCGTCCCAGGGGCGCACTGGCGTGGCTTGGTGGTCACTGGTACCGAGAGGGCACAGGGCAGAGGGCAGTACAGGCAGGCCGTCGCATGGGTGAGCGGATCATATCCTCGTCGTTGCATGCACGCTCTCGTGTGTCCCCAGTCGTACCAGACCACACACGCACACTTGCAAGGGAGAGCATGTGGAGTTTCAGCTGCATTGCAAATTCCATTCTATTCGTCGATGTTCCGGTCATTTCAACCATTTCAACCGCTTCCATTCTCTTGGCTTGCTGAAGCATCTTAGGACGTGCCGCTCCCAGCATACTCCCCCTTAGCTCCCCGTTTCCACCCCATCAGTTCCCACCCCATCGCTTTCCAACCCATCAGTTCCCACCCCATCTGTTTCCACCCCATCAGTTTCCACCCCATCAGTTTGCACCCCATCAGTTTCCACCCCATCAGTTTCCACCCCATCATTTTCCACCCCATCAGTTTCCACCCCATCAGTTTCCACCCGAAGTTTCCACCCCATCAGTTTCCACCACATCAGTTTCCACCCCATCAGTTTCCACCCCATCAGTTTCCACCCCATCAGTTCCCACCCCATCAGTTTCCACCCTATCAGTTTCCTTCCACCCCATCAGTTTCCACCCCATCAGTTTCCACCCCATCAGTTTCCACCCCATCAGTTTCCACCCCATCAGTTTCCACCCCATCAGTTTCCACCCCGTCAGTTTCCACCCCGTCAGTTTCCACCCCATCAGTTTCGACCCCATCAGTTTCGACCCCAACAGTTTCGACCCCATCAGTTTCCACCCCATCAGTTTCCACCCCATCAGTTTCCACCCCATCAGTTTCCACCCCATCAGTTTCCACCCCATCAGTTTCCACCCCATCAGGTTCCACCCCGTCAGTTTCCACCCCATCAGTTTCCACCCCATCAATTTCCACCCCATCAGTTTCCTTCCACCCCATCAGTTTCCACCCCATCAGTTTCCACCCCATCAGTTTCCACCCCATCAGTTTCCACCCCATCAGTTTCCACCCCATCAGTTTCCACCCCATCAGTTTCCACCCCATCAGATTCCACCCCGTCAGTTTCCACCCCATCAGTTTCCACCCCATCAGTTTCCACCCCATCAGTTTCCACCCCATCAGTATCCACCCCAACAGTTTCCACCCCATCAGTTTCCACCCCATCAGTTTCCACCCCATCAGTTTTCACCCCATCAGTTTCCACCCCATCAGTTTCCTCCCCATCAGTTTCCACCCCATCAGTTTCCACCCCATCAGTTTCCACCCCATCAGTTTCCACCCCATCAGTTTCCTTCCACCCCATCAGTTTCCACCCTATCACTTTCCACCCCATCAGTTTCCACCCCATCAGTTTCCACCCCATCAGTTTCCACCCCATCGGTTTCCACCCCATCAGTTTCCACCCCATCAGTTTCCACCCCATCAGTTTCCACCCCATCAGTTTCCTTCCACCCCATCAGTTTCCACCCCATCAGTTTCCACCCCATCAGTTTCCTTCCACCCCATCAGTTTCCACCCCATCACTTACCACCCCATCAGTTTCCTTCCACCCCATCAGTTTCCTTCCACCCCATCAGTTTCCTTCCACCCCATCAGTTTCCACCCCATCAGTTTCCACCCCATCAGTTTCCACCCCATCAGTTTCCACCCCATCAGTTTCCACCCCATCAGATTCCACCCCGTCAGTTTCCACCCCATTAGTTTCCACCCCATCAGTTTCCACCCCATCAGTTTCCACCCCATCAGTTTCCACCCCATCAGTTTCCACCCCAACAGTTTCCACCCCATCAGTTTCCACCCCATCAGTTTCCACCCCATCAGTTTCCACCCCATCAGTTTCCACCCCATCAGTTTCCACCGCATCAGTTTCCACCCCATCAGTTCCCACCCCATCAGTTCCCACCCCATCAGCCATCAGTTTCCACCCCATCAGTTTCCACCCCACCCCATCAGTTCCCACCCCATCAGTTCCCACCCCATCAGTTTCCACCCCATCAGTTTCCACTCCATCAGTTCCCACCCCATCAGTTTCCACCCCATCAGTTTCCACCCCATCAGTTTCCACCCCATCAGTTTCCACCCCATTTGTTTCCACCCCATCAGTTTCCACCCCATCAGTTTCCACCCCAACAGTTTCCACCCCATCAGTTCCCACCCCAACAGTTTCCACCCCATCAGTTTCCACCCCATCAGTTTCCACCCCATCAGTTCCCATCCCATCAGTTTCCCACCCCATCAGTTTCCACCCCATCAGCTCCCACCCCATCAGTTTCCACCCCATCAGATTCCACCCCATCAGTTTCCACCCCATCAGTTTCCACCCCATCAGTTTCCACCCCATCAGTTTCCACCCCATCAGTTTCCACCCCATCAGTTCCCACCCCATCAGTTTCCACCCCATCAGTTTCCACCCCATCAGTTTCCACCCGATCAGTTTCCACCCCATCAGTTTCCACCCCATCAGGTTCCACCCCATCAGGTTCCACCCCGTCAGTTTCCACCCCATCAGTTTCCACCCCATCAATTTCCACCCCATCAGTTTCCTTCCACCCCATCAGTTTCCACCCCATCAGTTTCCACCCCATCAGTTTCCACCCCATCAGTTTCCACCCCATCAGTTTCCACCCCATCAGATTCCACCCCGTCAGTTTCCACCCCATCAGTTTCCACCCCATCAGTTTCCACCCCATCAGTTTCCACCCCATCAGTTTCCACCCCAACAGTTTCCACCCCATCAGTTTCCACCCCATCAGTTTCCACCCCATCAGTTTTCACCCCATCAGTTTCCACCCCATCAGTTTCCTCCCCATCAGTTTCCACCCCATCAGTTTCCACCCCATCAGTTTCCACCCCATCAGTTTCCACCCCATCAGTTTCCACCCCATCAGTTTCCACCCCATCAGTTTCCACCCCATCAGTTTCCACCCCATCAGTTTCCTTCCACCCCATCAGTTTCCTTCCACCCCATCAGTTTCCACCCCATCAGTTTCCACCCCATCAGTTTCCACCCCATCAGTTTCCACCCCATCAGATTCCACCCCGTCAGTTTCCGCCCCATTAGTTTCCACCCCATCAGTTTCCACCCCATCAGTTTCCACCCCATCAGTTTCCACCCCAACAGTTTCCACCCCATCAGTTTCCACCCCATCAGTTTCCACCCCATCAGTTTCCACCCCATCAGTTTCCACCCCATCAGTTTCCACCGCATCAGTTTCCACCCCATCAGTTCCCACCCCATCAGTTCCCACCCCATCAGCCATCAGTTTCCACCCCATCAGTTTCCACCCCACCCCATCAGTTCCCACCCCATCAGTTCCCACCCCATCAGTTTCCACCCCATCAGTTTCCACTCCATCAGTTCCCACCCCATCAGTTTCCACCCCATCAGTTTCCACCCCATCAGTTTCCACCCCATCAGTTTCCACCCCATTTGTTTCCACCCCATCAGTTTCCACCCCATCAGTTTCCACCCCAACAGTTTCCACCCCATCAGTTCCCACCCCAACAGTTTCCACCCCATCAGTTTCCACCCCATCAGTTTCCACCCCATCAGTTCCCATCCCATCAGTTCCCACCCCATCAGTTTCCACCCCATCAGCTCCCACCCCATCAGTTTCCACCCCATCAGATTCCACCCCATCAGTTTCCAACCCATCAGTTTCCACCCCATCAGTTTCCACCCCATCAGTTTCCACCCCATCAGTTTCCACCCCATCAGTTCCCACCCCATCAGTTTCCACCCCATCAGTTTCCACCCCATCAGTTTCCACCCCATCAGTTTCCACCCCATCAGTTTCCACCCCATCAGTTTCCACCCCATCAGTTTCCACCCCATCAGTTTCCTGCCCATCACGCAACAGGCATGGTTGGAGCAACACCATCAATGTGCATGGAGCAGCACTAGAGGACAGAGGGGCAGGAGGGGAGGAGTGAAGGAGGGAATGAGGGAAGGAGGGAATAAGGGAAGGAGGGAAGGATTTTTTGGAAGCGAACATGGTGAGTGTAATCCCCCTCTCTCTACCCATGCTTGCCATGTTGTGCTCCACCCATGGAGCAGCACTAGAGGACAGAGGGGCAGGAGGGGAGGAGTGAAGGAGGGAATGAGGGAAGGAGGGAATAAGGGAAGGAGGGAAGGATTATTTGGAAGCGAACATGGTGAGTGTAAACCCCCTCTCTACCCATGCTTGTCAACTGTCTCTTTGTATGCCTTCGCGCCTACCATGCTCCTCTCTGCTCGTTTAAGTCATGTTCCTGCTTCTTACTTTCACCTTGTTTCCACATGCTTCTCCCTTCTATCGCATTTTCCTCGTAGATTTTCCAGCTAGAGCCAGCTAGAATATTCCTCCCATCTTTTTTCAAAATTCCTCACATTTTTCAGTATTTCTCTTTGGCATTCGCGCTCCCCATTAACGTCCCCTCTCTGCATCGCCTTCTGTCCTTCACAGGCCAACGGAAGGCAGCAGGAGTGACAGCAGTGGTGATGTTAATGGGTCGGCTTAGTAGCCGCGGCAGTAGAGGCGTTCGTTTCGTTCCTAATTAACTGCTAGTCCATGAGAGTGGTGGTAGGTGAACTAAGGTGAAGGGATGGTGAGGCCTGGTAAGGTACCGGTAATGTGAGGTATAAAGATGCTGAGGCATGGTAAGGTATGGTGCGATAAGGTACACCCACCTCGACCAGGACAAAAAAATTACCCAACAAAGGAAGCAAGCATGCCTAGCTAGATGCCGGCAGATATACCCAAGCAGGGAGACGGACACACACATATGACCAGAAAGAGACCCACCCAACCATGTCACCAAGAAAGGAGACATTCGGAAGAACGGTAGCAAAGTTGCAGATCATCCCTTCGACTGCTGCTGGTGTCAATGCTAGTGTTGCTTCTGCAGCCCAGCATCTTACAGTTCTCCTCAGCTAACTGGCCACACCGCTTGACAGCTGGATACATGCCACCCACCCACGCAACCAGCAAGTTGCAGTGCTGCGCAATCTGGTTTCCATTCATTAGGTTCAGTGGCTCACGAATGGTATCTGAGTTAGTATACTTTTGCAGTCCAGATGAAGTGAATGTAAGATCCATATATTGCATGTTTTACATGTCTAGCACTTACCCTTACAGAATTCTCATTGCTGACTATTGTCTAAACCGTGTTATACGCGATTCACTCTTTCTTACAGAGAATCAAGCTCCATTGCTTCGCGCCTCGGATTTACCGCCAATTTTCGTCGCGGTTGTCAGAGGTGTCCGTCTCTGACACCACCTCCCTCCCAGCCGACGGTGCCTTCGCAATTGACAATGACAACTTGTTCCTTCCTAGTTGCCATGCTAGCCACATTCTCCCAGCCGACAGTGCCTTCGCAATTGACAATGGCTCTGTTGTCCCAATTGACAATGGCTCTTACCAAACTGTCTTACTGAGTCCCATTGTCGGCTACCTATCGATAGTCCGCAAGTCGATGGTAGAGATTAATCCGCCTGGAGCGACGCCAGTTGGAAAAATACCCTATCCATTATTTCTTTACATATGAAGAGATAGGCGTCGCGACTCGTCTATGACTGATCCATTTTCCGGATACCGATTGCGATCCAACGACGGAGATACAATCTTTTTACGTAGTTCTGAGAAGCAGGGAAATTAACGACTGTAGTACGCGGTTCTAAGTCGCAAGGACGGATCACGACCTTGATACACGGTTCTAAGTTGCAGAATAGGCTAGCGTTCTCCAGAATCCGTTCTCAGGACATTCGATGAAGTCGTAACCTTTAGAGTGCGGTCCTAGACCACCATAGCGATCTTAACACGCAACTTTAGTTCGCGGTTCTAGGACGAAGGATAGATTAACAACCTTCGTACGCGCTAGTTCGAAGTCGCAGGACGGATCACAACCTTGATCAGAAACAGCTAGCAGACTCCAGAATGCGTTTTCAAGGCGTACGATGAAGTCGTAAACTTTAGAGTGCGGTCCTAGACCACCATAGCGATCTTAACACGCGGTCCAGCTGGTCACTCCCTGGACGTTTTCGTCGACGCCGTCCTACCGTGCTGGTCACTTCCGTCTGTGCATCCGGCCATTCATCCAGCCATCCCTTTCGCACTGGCGGTCGTCGGCTTTCGCTACCGTTTCCCAAGTTCTGACATTTGCCGAGTGTCGCTGCAGTTAGCTCGCTGCGGTCGATTTTCGTTGCCGGTCGCCAAGTTCGCTCCTGTCGTTCGCCACATTTCGCTGCTATTCGCCATGTTCCGCTACCGTTTGCCGACTATCGGTGCCGTTCGCCGAGTGTCGCAGCCTTTCGAAGCGCTGATACGGTTCGCCGAGTGTCGCTGCCTTTCGAAGAGCTGCTACCGTTCGCCGAGTGTCGCAGCCATTCTCAGCGCTGCTACCGGTCGCCGAGTGTCGCAGCCTTTAGCAGCGCTGCTACCGGTCGCCGAGTGTCGCAGCCATTCGCAGCGCTGCTGCCGTTCGCCGAGTCTTCGCGGAGTTTCCTGGCGTTCGTCGACGTTCGCTGATGTGCGCCGAGTTTCTCTTCCATACGTCTTCCTCCGGTATCGCCGTCTTTCGCTGTCGTTCTACGAGCTTTGCTTCGATGAAAAACGCCAAGGATATAGAAGGCCGGCGGAACGCAGAGCATTGCGACAGAGCGGTCGACCTGAGAGCAGCTGTGTGTGTGCGAGCAGTGACGCAGATCTACTCCAGCAGCAGTGGGTAAACGCGGATTGCGAGGGCAGCAGCAGCGCGGATTCGGAGCAGCGCGGATTCGAAACACCAGCATCGCGAATTTATAGGGTCCGTGTGCGTGGAAAGCGTTTGGGGGTTCGAGCAGTCTAGGTCGCCGGGCGGCAAGTCTTAGAATCATTCTTTTGTTTCTTTCGAGTCCGTTTCCTCTGCTGCTTCTGACGCTCTCTCCTCGGTGATTGTTCCTGTGCTGTGTATTGCGGAGAACGAGGAGGGTCAAACGAACGACATCAGAGCAGCAGCAGCAGCAACAACAAGGATACAGGGCGGAGAAAGCGGGAGGCGGAAGGGACTGTGTTAGTACTGTGCAGTATGGTAAGCTCATGACCGAACCTATTGGTGGGGTCTTTCAGTCTAGGTCGCCGCGCGGCAAGTCTTAGAGTCACTTTTCGTTTCTCCCGAGTCCGTTTCGTCTGCTGCTTCTGACACTCTCCTCTGTGCTTGTTCCTGTGCTGTGTATTGCGAGGAGAGAACGCGGATTGTTGGTGCAACCCTACGGTTTGTACTCGGCTTGTTGTCCGTGTGCGTGAATGTGTGTGTGTATGGAATGGTATGAGGGCATGGGATAATATATATTTCATGCTTATAATTGTGTGTGAATGTTGAGTCATGATGTCGAGTGTGTGTGTCGAGTCAATAGCGAGTTATCGCTAGACGCGTGTTACGCGGTCGTTTGTGTCTCGCGCGCGGTTTTTATTTTGTCGTGCGTGGTTTCTATTTTGTCCTGTGTCGAACGTTCGGCGTGTCGCAGGTGTGTGCAGCAGACCCATCAAGAACTCAAGGATGAGTTTGTGATGAAGAGCCCGAGCCTTGGTGTCAAGCCTCAAGTGATTTCGAAGCTCGCCAAAAGGGTACACCTCAAGATATTGAAGATAGTTACATTACTTTGTGTAGTGTAACATTTCACTTGGTGTAGGCCCTAGTGAAGGGTAGTTTCGAGACCCTTCGTGGTTGGGGACAGTGTGGCACTGTTCCACATCACTGTACCTCGACTCTTGGGGTTTGTAGGAGCTGGGAGACATTCCCAACTCGTAACTCTTCCTATCTTGTGTTCTAAGACTATAGTGGCTGCCATAGTACCGTTCGTTCAAACCGACACTGTGTCGTCAATTCTTTATCAAATCGTGCAATCTAAATTGCTAATTGTAGACGACGTGAAGACGCTCCAGATCCAATTTGAATCAGGTCATTTGCAGCTGTGAGCAGAACGCTATCAACGTTTGAAGCCGCTGTGCAGAAATCCGTCTGTGCTCTCTATCTTTCGTTTTAGGCACATTCAAGCCTATTGTGACTATAACACGGATTGTGCGGAGAAACGCGGGTTGCGCGGAAAAACCGCGGATTGCCGGCAGAACCCGGATCGCGCGCAGAACGCGGATTGAGCGGCGCAGGTTGCGCGGAGAAACGCGCATTTCGCGGACAGTGGGTGGTATCGGCAGCAGCAGCGCGGATTCGAAGCACGCAAGTGGCAACAGAGCAGCTTTGACAAGGTGCGTGTGCGTGGCACGCAAGTGGGGGGGCGCGTAGGACGTAGGAGTCCGCCGCGTAGGTGTCTTGAGTCGAGTTGTTCCGTCTACCCAAAGTCCTTCTTGTTTCCGTGCTGCTCTCACGCATCTGTACCCTCTTCTGCCCTCTCCTACGCGTGTGCGCTCGTGTGCGTGCAGGGAGGGAGGAGGATGGAGCATTGGCGGTGCAGAAAACTGGCTTGGTTCAACACGAAAGCCTGCAGGAGCAGCAGCGGCAGGACCAGAAGCAGGACAATCAGCAGCGGGAAAAGGAGGGAGCGGGGGGAGGGACTGTGTAACTGTGCACAATGGTAAGTCCCTTAACGATACCATTTGGGGGGTTGAGGAGTCTAGGTCGCCGCGCGGCAAGTCTTAGAATTGATTTTCGTTTCTTCTGAGTCAGTTTTCTCTGATGGTTCTGACGCTCTCTCCTCTGTGCATGTTCCTGTGCTGTGTTGGCTGCTTGGTTGGGGTGCCTCCTTGACTGAGGAACAAGGCGTGGTGGTGCGTCGCGTCCCAAGAAGGTGCTAAGCCAGGAGCGACCCGGCTGCTGAGGCGGCTCAGAGTCTGCCGCAGGGACACTCCCGCTGAGCCGTCTCAGAAACTGGCACATCATAGCAGCATGGTCAGTCATTGGGCGGGTCTATCGGGGGGGCAGACCAGTCTAGGTCGCCGCGCGGCAAGTCATACGATCCAATTTTGCTTCTTTCGAGTCAGTTTTCTCTGCTGCTTCTGACGCTCTCTCCTCTGTGCTTGTTCTTGTGCTGTTTCGAGGAGAAACGCGTATTCCGCGGAGAAATGCGGATTGTGCGGAGAAATGCGGATTGCGCGGAGAAATGCGGATCGCGCGGATCGCGCGGAGAACGCGGATACTGCGGGCAAACGCGGATTGTGTGGACACTGGGTGGTATCGGCCGGCAGCGCGGCTTTGAAAAGGTGCGTGTGCGAGTGTTTCATTTACCGGAACGCAAGTGGGGCGCGTAGGACGTAGGAGTCCCCGTAGGTGTCTTGAGTCGAGTGTTTCATTTACCGGAAGTCTTTCTTGTTTCCGTGCTGCTCTCACGCATCTGTACCCTCTTCTGCCCTCTCCTACTCGTGTGCGCTCTGTGTGCGTGCAGGGAGGGACGAGAGATGGAGCATTGGTGGTGCGGCAAACTGTCTTGCTCAACAACGTAAGCCTGCAGGAGCAGTAGCGGCAGGACCAGCAGAAGCGGCAGGAGCAGATGGAGGAAATTAGCATCTGGAAAAGTATGGTAAGTTATTAATCAAATCTATTGGGGGGATCAACCAGTCTAGGTCGCCGCGCGGCAAGTCTTGGAATCTATTCTTGTTTCTCCCCAGTCCGTTCTCTCTGATGCTTCTAACGCACTCTCCTCTGTGCTTGTTGATCCTGTGCTGTGCTGTGTTCGCTGTTCTGGTTCCGGTACCTCCTCCTCTGAGGTCCATGCACGCATCGACACTCCTGCCTGCCAACGGGTGG
The DNA here is from genome assembly GCA_947471745.1 of Closterium sp. Naga37s-1. NCBI lineage: Eukaryota > Viridiplantae > Streptophyta > Zygnematophyceae > Desmidiales > Closteriaceae > Closterium > Closterium sp. Naga37s-1. The sequence continues at coordinate 974,629 of CANJKZ010000161.1, read as the reverse complement.
TGCTCTGCCAGTGAGGAACCGCCTTCTGAGCCGACGCTCTCAGAATCATTCTGCGAGTGAGGAACCACTGCATCATGGTAAGTCGTTGGGCGCGTCTGTGGGGGGGGTACAGAAGTCTAGGTCGCCGCGCGGCAAGTCTTAGAAACGGATTTTGCTTCTTTCGAGTCCGCTTTCTTTTCTGCTTCTGACGCTCTCTCCCCTGTGCTTGTTGCTGTGATGTGTTGCCGAGGCAACAGTCCTGCCTGCCAACGGGTGGCACGTTCCCAAGGAAGCGCTCCGCGAGTGATTGAGGATCCGCCCTTACTGGCGTCTCGGGAGTCACTGAACCACAACGGCAATACGGTAAGTCGATGGGGGATCTATCAGGGGGGCAGTGCAGTCTAGGTCGCCGCGCGGCAAGTCATAGAATCGCTTTCTGGTTTTCCCAGGTCCTTTTCGTCTGCTGCTGCTGACGCACTCTCTTGTGTGCCTGTTCCCGTGCTGTGTTGGCTGCTCCGTGTCTGAGGCTCAAGGATGCGCCAACATGCATCTCAGGAAGGGCCGCTGCGAGTGAGGAGTGACGATGGAAGCTGCGAGTGAGGACTGAGGATCCGCCTTCTCAGAATGGTGAGTGGCTGGGCGGGTCTATTGGGGGGGTAAGGCAGTCTAGGTCGCCGCGCGGCAAGTCATAAATTTGAATTTGTTATTTTTCTGCTGCTGATTCTCACGCGTGTACTCCTATATGCTATATGCTTGTTCTTCTGTTTCTGTTGTGATCTCTGCTCTGGCTCGGTCCCTCCTTGACTGAGGCGCATGGACGCAACATGATTGATCAGCTGCGGCAACGCACGCGCTACAAGGCAGCATACTGGTTCCCGGTGTTTTGTGGCACTGTGCAGTATGGTAAGCCGTTTGCCAAATCTATCTGGGGGGTTAAAGAAGTCTAGGTCGCCGTGCGGCAAGACTTAGAATCGAGCTCTGCTTCATCCGAGTCCGTTTCCTTTGCTGCTGCTGACGCACTCTCTTCTCTTCTGTGCTTGTCTCCGTGCTGTGTGTGCTCCTCTTGGGTGGGGTGTCTCCCTGACTGAGGCCCTGACTGCTGACAGTGCGTCCCAGGAAGGCGCGGTGCGAGTGAGGAGTGAGGATCCGCCTTCTGAGGCGCCACGAAATTCGGCTCACCACGGCAGAATGGTAAGTGATTGGGTCGTCCTATTGGGAGGGGTAAGGCACTCTAGGTCGCCGTGCGGCAAGTCTTAGAATCAACCCTTGTTCCTTCTGAGTCCGTTTCCGCTGCTGCTGCTGACGAACTCTCCTCTGTGCGTGTTGCTGTGTTATGGTTGCTGCTGTGATTCCGGTGGTGCCTCCTGCACTGAGGACCGTACACTGAGTCCTGCCAAGGCTTGGTACTTCTCAGAACGGTGCTGTGGGAGTGATGGTCCGTGCTTTTCAGGGTTGGCGCTTCTCAAATTTGGTGCGAGTGAGGAGTCGTTTCAGAAACTGGCAGCATGGTAAGTGATTCAGTCAGTCTATTAGGGGGGGGGTAAAGCAGTCTAGGTCGCCGTGCGGCAAGTCTTAGAACTGATTTTGTTTCTTTTGAGTCTGCCTCCACTGCTACTGCTGACAAACTCTCCTCTGTGTGTGTTGCTTGTGTTGTATTGGTACCTCTGTGTTGTTCGGTGGTCTCCCTGACTGAGACCCACGGACAGTGCTGGCAGTGCGTCCCAGGAGGTGCCTTGCAAGTGAGGAGTGCGGGTCCGCCTCCTCAGCCGTCTCAGGCACTGGCTCACCACAGCAGTATGGCAAGTGATTCGGGCTGATTTACTGGGAGGCAGAGTAGTCTAGGTCACCACGCGGCAAGTCTTAGAATCGAGCTTGTTTTCTTTCCTGTGTGCTTGTTCCTGCGGTATGTGCTCTGGTGCGGGTGGGTGCCTGGTGGGCTGAGAGGCGTGAAATGGGCCTCACAGGGACTCAAAGTGGCGTGGCTTGGGTGCTCACTGGCAGTCAGAGGGAGCCGTGCGAATGAGGAGTGCGGGCGGGTCTGCCTACAAAGCTGTCTCAGGCACTGGCTCAACAAGGCAAGTGATTGGCAGCTCTAATGGGGGGGATGAAGCAGTCTAGGTCGCCGCGCGGCAAGTCTTAGAATCGTGCAGTGTTTTTCCTTCAACTCCGTTTCTTTCCTGCTTCTGACGAGATCTTCTCTGTTCTGTTTTTTTCTGTCCTTTTTTTTCCAGTGCGTGTTGCTGTGCTGCATTCGCTGCTGTGGTCTGCCTGACTGAGACCCAGGGACACGTCGACAGTGCGTCCCAGAGAGATGTTGTGCGTCCCAGTGAGGAGTGAGGATCCACCTGCTCAGCCGTCTCAGACGTTCGCTCACCACAGCAGTATGGTAAGTAATTCGGGCGGATTGTAGGGGGGGCAGAGCAGTCTAGGTCGCCACGCGGCAAGTCTTAGAATCGTGTTTGTTTTCTTTCGAGTCCGTTTCTTCTGCTGCTTCTGATTCACTCTCCTCTGTGCTTGTTCTTGTGGATTCTGCTCTGCCTGGGTGAGGGGAGCGATGAAGAGGAGAGTAAGAGGTGGCTGTGGGAGGAGCGGTGCAGCACATTACAGCCATCGCAAGGCGTGTGCATGCACAGGAAGGGTATGTCCTCAAGTGAAGTGGTGAGCCTCCTTCACCTCTGTCGCTTCTCTGGTATCTTTTGGCTTTCCATGGTCTGCTTGTCTGGCTTGGCTTTCCCCGCTGTTGTTCTTCCGCTGCCATTTTGCTTGCTGTAGTGTGTCCTCCCCTCCCTCCTCCCCCTCCCCCTTTTTGCCCTTTTCCCCTTGCTGCACACAACCCCCATTTTGCCCTTCTACAACCTTCTTCCCTGCAACCTTCTTCCCTACACCCTGCCCCTCTGCAGTCTCTGCAGCCGGACTGAAGCTGCGATGGCAGCAGAAGCAACAACTGGCAGTGCAAGGGGGAGCATGCGGGGTATGGGCTGAAGCAGGTAAGTTCCGTCCCTTCCCCATCATTTTACTTCTGGAACCGTCCATTTCTATCCTCCGTGGTTATCCTGCATTCAGTCATACCGTATTTGCTCTTGAATGTTTTGCCCCTGCCATTCTCTTTGCTTTCTCGGGCTCTGGATCCGTGTCCCTCCCAACATATTCCCTTTGAATCTGCTTTACTCCCCTACTCCCCCCCATCGTCCACCAGGGATGGTTCTAGCAACAACATCAACGTGGAGGCAGGAAGGGAGGAGGGGAGGAAGGAAGGAGGAAGGAAATAAGGGAATGAGCAGAGGAGGGAAGGAGGACACAGGGGAAGCAGGGAAGGACGGAGGGGAGGATGAAAGGCTTGCTTGGAAACGAACAGGGTGAGTAACATCGCCCTCGCTGCACCCACCCACCCATGCTTGCCATGCTATGTTGTCTACTGAGTCACTGCCTTCCTTCCAGCCTTCAAACCGCACTTGTGACATTCAGCTCACTTGTTTCCAGGCTATTCCCTCCCAAACTCATCAGTTGCACAAGTGCAGTGCCCCCTGCTTCCCCATAGCAGTCTCTGCTCCTCTGAGTCGTGTTCCTGCTTCTTTCTCTCCGCTCGTTTCCGCATGTTTCTCATACTGCATCACTTGCCCCTCGTATTCTTTCCAGCTGGAGTATTCTTATCCTCTTCTATTTTATTCCCCCCCGGTGGCGTTCGTCCTCCCATTGATCCTCTCTGCACCGACTTCTCCCCTTCGCAGGTCAACAGAAACCAGCTGCAACAGCAACAGCAGGTGTGGCAGCAGCAGTGATGTATGCAAAGCGGCAGTAAAATCATTGTAGCAGTGGTAGTGGGGCATGGTTCGTACCTAAATTGCTTGCAACTGCATGATAATGGTGCAAGGTGATGTAAGGTAAAGGTATTGTAGGGATGGTGAGGCACTATGGTGAGGTATGCTAAAGTATGACGAGGTATGGTAAGGTATGGTAAGGTGCACCCACCCATCGAACCCAGATCAAAAGAATCACCAAGAAATAGAGCAGGCATGTCTAGTCAAACATAGAGCAGTTCCATATCAAGAAGACAGACACGCCAAAGAGACCAATATGGGAGACAGCCACCACCCCTGACCAGAGAAGCAGGTCATGTGCGACCAAGAAACTTGTCAAATGTTGAACATTGATATGATAGGCTGTAGTGAGTTGCACTCTAGGGGGTACAACTTCTAGGGTTGCTTATCTGTACCCCATTCGTTTCTATTCCAATCATTCCGTTGCTAACCACTCTTGAGATGGTATCACGAGCAGGACCGTTCCTAGCCCGTTCCTAGCCTAGTGTTCACCCTCCGCGCCCTCCGCGCCTAGCTCGCGCCCTCCGCGCCCTCCGCGCCCTCTGCGCTTAGCTCGCACCTCCGCACCCTTTGTGCCTCCGCGCCTAAACCGCGCCAGTGCACCCTCCGCGCCTAGCCCGCGCCCTGCCCCTAGCCCGCGCGACGCCCGTAGGCTCTGCCCCAGCCCGTCGCGGCGCCCGTGCGCCCTGCCCCTAGCCAGCGAGTAGCCCGTAGGCGCTGCCTCAGCTCGTCGCGGCGCCCCTGCGCCCTGCCCCTAGCCAGCGCGTAGCCCGGAGGCTCTGCCCCGGCCCGTCGCGACGCCCGTGCGCCCTGCCCCTAGCCAGCGCGTAGCCCGTAGGCGCTGCCTCAGCTCGTCGCGGCGCCCCTGCGCCCTGCCCCTAGCCAGCGCGTAGCCCGTAGGCGCTGCCTCAGCTCGTCGCGGCGCCCCTGCGCCCTGCCCCTAGCCAGCGCGTAGCCCGGAGGCTCTGCCCCGGCCCGTCGCGACGCCCGTGCGCCCTGCCCCTAGCCAGCGCGTAGCCCGTAGGCGCTGCCTCAGCTCGTCGCGGCGCCCCTGCGCCCTGCCCCTAGCCAGCGCGTAGCCCGGAGGCTCTGCCCCGGCCCGTCGCGACGCCCGTGCGCCCTGCCCCTAGCCCGCGCGTAGCCCGTGCGCCCTGCCCGTTGCCCACGCGCGGCCCGTACGCCCTGCCCCCCGCCCTCCGCGCCTAGCCCGTCGCCCATGCCCCAGCCCTAGCCCGTCGCCCACGCCCCAGCCCTAGACCGTCGCCCACGCCCCAGCCCTTGCCCGTCGCCCATTTCCCACCGTCGCGCCCTCCCCCCGCCCTTTCCCACCGTCAAAACAGCCCTCCCTGCCCATTCCCACCGTCAAACCGCCCTCCCCGCCCATTCCCACCGTCAAAACCGCCCTCCCGCCCATTCCCACCGTCAAAGCCGCCCTAGCCCGCCCGATCCGCACCTACCCTCGGCACGTGGCCGGTTTCACCCCTCCTCCGCCCTGTTTCCCGGGCCCTCCCCATTCTCCCGGTCACTAGCCTTCACCTCAGCGGCTGGCAGCCGCTCATACCTCCGGTAGCTAGCCGTAGCGCCGAATCCTCCCTAGCTCCTAGTCGCTCCGTCCCTGGCGTCCCTAGCCGTTCTCCGCCTCACCTCGTTTGCTCCCTCCGCTATCGGTTCACTCGTAGCTTTCCAGCTGGCGTCTCTCGCCCTCAGTAGCCGTCCTCCTCGTTCTTAGCTCAACCTCCGCCGTGCTCCAGCCGCCTCGAGCATGTCTTCCGTTATGGAGTCCCGTCGCCTCCGTTTCGACGCGGAGGGACGCCCGATAGAGTTCGGCACCTGGCAGCGCCAGACCACGCGCTTCCTCACCAGCCAGCGACAGGACGGCGCCACTCTGTGGGCTCACGCGTCTGGTGCCCTACAGGCCCCCCCGTCCCCCGCCGCCCTGCCGACCACCCCGGAGCCGACCCCTACGGCCCAGGCGGAGTACGACCGTCGGGTCCTGGCCAGAGACGTGTGGCTCTCGCGTGACGCTGCCGCCGCTCTCACACTGTCGGAGCTTCTCCCCCCGACTGAGGCCGCCCACTTTGACCAGGTGGAGACAGCCCAGGGGGTGTGGGATGCTATTGTTGCCCGCTACTCCACCCCCTCCTCTGCCTCCCTCAGTCGCCTCCTCATGCCGTTTGTGTTTCCCGACCTAGGCTCGTTTGCGACTGTTTCCGACCTAGTGACTCACCTCCGCTCGCTTGACGCCGGTTTCCGTGCTGCCTGTACCGACGCACAGCTCCTTGTTGCTCCTCCCCCCATGTGGCTCACTGTGCACTGGTTAGTCACCCGCCTCCCTGACCGCCTTGCCACTGCCCGCGACGCGCTTCTTCAGAAGCACCCCACTGAGCTCACTATAGACCTCCTTCAGACTGCTCTCGGGACCATCGAGAGCAGCCTCCTCACCGTTGCCTCCGCCACTGATGCGGTGGCCCCCCGTCTCTTTGCGGGGTGTGCCGCCCCTCAGCTTCCCACTTTCACCTCTACCCGCGCTTCTGCTGCTGTGTCGGTCTCTGAGGACACCGCTGCCGTTTCTGCCGCAGACTGGCAGAAACGGGGCAAGAGTGGCAAGAAGGGCGGGAAGGGGGGAGGTGGGGGCGGTGGAGGCGGCGGTGGAGGTGGCGGTGGAGGTGGGAGCGGCGGTGGTGGCGGAGGCGGCGGCGGCGGCGGCGGTGGAGCACCAGGGGGAGGGGGCCTTGGAGGAGGTGCTGGACAGACAGGCCCACCCACAGGTGGTGGCCCGACCGGTGGGGGTGTTGCCCCCCAGCAGCAGCAGCCACAGCAGCACCAGCCACAGCAGGGACAGCAGCAGCAGCAGGGACAGCAGCAGCAGCAGGCACCGCAGCAGTTCCAGCAGTGGGGGCCCCCGCTGCAGTGGGGTCCGCAGCAGCACTGGGGTCCCCCACCGCAGTGGGGTCCGGGAGGCCCTGGGAGCACCGGCCGCAGCAGCAGCTCTTCCAGCTGGGCCCCTCGCCCCCCTCGCCGTGACGCTGGCCCCTGCACCCACTGGTGCCTCACCGGGCCGGGCAGCCCCTGTCTCTGTGGTCGCGACGACCACTCTGCCGCGCGGTGCTTCCGCCGCCTCGACGACCTCTACCGGGCTCGTTGGGGCCCTCTGGCGGTCACGCCTCGCTGGTCTCGTCTGTTAGCCCGTAAGATTGATGTCTTTGATCTGTCCATGGACGATGCGCGTCAGCATGCTTTGTATGTTGATGCTGACTTTAGTGCTGATGGATTGTGTGCTCGCATGTTCGTAGTTTAGCGTGCTTGCCTCCTGCTAGTGTAGCCTTGTGCCTGTCTAGCTTAGGTGCTTGTGTTGCTGCTCTAGGTGCTTGTGTAGCGACTGGGTCAGGTGACCCTCCGGCTGAGGCCTCTCTGTCGTTCACGCTGGACTCGGGCGCGTCTCAGTGCTTCTTCCGCGACCACACGACCCTTACGCCACTCCTCACACCTGTGTCGGTGGCTCTGGCTGATCCTACCTCTGGACCAGCCGTTGCGCGTAGCTCCACCACCCTCCCGTGCCCTGTGGTCCCCTCTGGTGTCCTGCGCGGCCTCCACATCCCCTCGTTCACTCGGAACTTGGTGGGTGTTGGATACCTCCAGGACAGGGGGATCACGGTTACCTTCGTGGGGGGTGGGCGGACTGCAGTCTGTACTGACGCTACCACAGGTGCTGTTCTGGCCACGTTCACCAGGGAGCCCCGCTCCGGTCTCTACGTTCTCCACACCGAGCGCTCCCCGGTCGCGTCCTCCCCTCAGGTCGTTGCGTCCCCTCCGGCCCAGGTCCCCAGTCCAGTTGCTGTGTCTAGCCAGGTAGTCGTGTCGAGTCCGGTCACTGTGTCCAGTCCAGTCGCTGCGTCTTGCTCCTGTCGCTCTCTCGCCCACCGCACCGTCCTGTGGCACCACCGTCTTGGCCACCCGTCGATCCCTCGCCTTCGTGGCATGCTCAGTCAGGGACTAGTCACAGGTCTCCCACGCACCTTCCCGTCGCTCCCTCTCTCGCTTGCCCCTCCTTGCTCTCCGTGCGTCGCCGGTCGCTTACGCGCCACTCCCCACTCCTCCTCCCTTCGTCCGGCCACCGCTCCCTTCGAGACTCTCCACTTGGACGTCTGGGGCCCTGCCCCGACGCAGGGGTCTGGGAGGGAGCGTTACTTTCTGGTGGTCGTCGACGACTTCTCCAGGTACACCACAGTGTTCCCTCTTGCGAAGAAGTCTGAGGTGACTGCTACGCTGATCAGGTGGCTTCTAGCCACTGAGGGCACTCGTGGTCGTCGAGTCAGTTGTCTCCACTCCGACCGTGGGGGCGAGTTTCGCTCCGGCATTCTCGGCGGATTCTGCGGCGAACAGGGCATCACCCAAACCTGGACGCTGCCAGAGTCCCCACAGCAGAATGGGGTTGCTGAGCGCCGCATAGGCTTGGTCATGGACATCGCCCGCACGTCCATGATCCATGCCCGTGCGCCCCATTTTCTGTGGCCCCACGCGGTTCGCTATGCCGCACACCAGCTGAACCTCCAGCCGCGTGTCTCGCGGCCCGAGGCTTCACCGACCAGTCTTTGGACTGGTTCCCCTGGTGTCGGGTCGGCCTTTCGAGTCTGGGGCTGCCTTGCGCTTGTTCGCGACACCTCCGCGGACAAGCTCTCGGCTCGCGCCGTCCCCTGTGTCTTCCTTGGTTTCCCGGTAGCCTCGGCCGACTGGTCTTTTTACCACCCGCCCCTCCACCAGTTCCTAGACTCCCGTGACGTCCGGTTCGACGAGTCAGTGTCCTACTACACCCGGTACCCCTGTCGAGGTCTCCCGGTTCCCCTTCCCCCCCTTTTCCTCGCACCCTCTCTTCCCCCTGCTCCCGCTCCTCCGGTACCCCCACCCCCCCCTGGTCCTGCCCCGTCAGGTGTGTCTCACGCTACCCCTCTACCCTCGGTCGCGCGTCAGGTAGCGGCTCCCTCCCCGCAGTCCTCCTCACAGTCCCCTTAGCAGCCTTCGGTACTTCCGCGACAGGCTACTGTGGACTCAGTTGGTTTTGGAGCTGGAGGTGCAGCCACGCGCCGTCCCCTGTGTCTTCCTTGGTTTCCCAGTGGACTCTGCCGACTGGTCCTTTTACCACCCTCCCCTCCACCAGTTCCTAGACTCCCGTGACGTCCGGTTTGACGAGTCCGTGTCCTACTACACCCGGTACCCCTGTCGAGGTCTCCCGGTACCCCCTCCCCCTCTTTTCCTCGCACCCTCTCCTCCTCCTGCTCCCGCTCCTCCGGTACCCCCGCCCCCCCCTGGTCCTGCCCCGTCTGGTGTGTCCCACGCTACCCCTCTACCCTCGGTCGCGCGTCAGGTAGCGTCTCCCTCCCCGCAGTCCTCCTCACAGTCCTCTCAGCAGCCTTCGGCACTTCCGCGACAGGTTACTGTGGACTCGGTTGGTGTTGGAGCTGGAGGTGCAGCCGCTGGCGGTGCTTGGTCTGGGGGTGCTCGGTCGCGGGGTGCTGGAGCTGGAGGTGCTGGCGCAGGTGGCACTAGCTCTGGGGGTGCTGGAGCTGGAGGTGCTGGCGCAGGTGGCGCTAGCTCTGGGGGTGCTGGAGCTGGAGGTGCTGGCACTGGAGGTGCTAGTTCGGGGGGTGCTGGAGTTGGAGGTGTTGGCACTGGCGGTGCTAGTTCTGGGGGTGCTGGAGTTGGAGGTCCTGGCACTGGAGGTGTTGGTTCTGGGGGTGCTGAGTCAGAGGAGACTGACGCTGGAGACACTGGTTCTGCGGAGTCCACTCCGCCTCCCCACCGCCACGACACGCGTCTCCAGGCTGCCCGTCGGCGTGAGCGTGAGGAGCAGGAGCGGTTGGAGAGGGAGTGGCAGGAGCTGCGGGTGCTGGACCTTCTGGAGCAGCAGCGGCAGCAGTAGCAGCAGCAGCAGCCGCAGCCGCCACCGCAGCTTCCTCTGGAGCGGCGGTTGTTCCCACCTGTGAGTGGCCTGCGGGCCCTTGGCCTTACCTCCTCTCCTCCTGTCCGCTCCCAGTCTCCTCCTGTGTTTGTCCCTCCGTTGCCTCCTCCTGACGACCGTCCGGCGGTCTGGTCTTCTCCTCCTCTTCAGTCTCCTCCTCCTTCTGTCCGTCACGACTTGATCACTCGTTGGCCTCCACGTGCCCGTCACTCGTCCCCTGTTACTGACCTTCACACAACCCTCCTTTGTTCGTCTCGTCGTCGTTCTCCTGTGTCCGTTCTCCCGTCTCCTCCTCCGTCCTCTCTCCCAGCCTTCCCCACTCCTATCTCTGACTACTACCGCGCTGTTCGTCCTGTTGCCGCACGTGTCCTCGCCACTCTTGTCACCGACTCTCGTTTCCCTCCGTCGTCTGTCTCGGCTCTTACTGCCGCTGTCGCTGAGTTTGCTGTCGCCAGCCGCCTTGACTACGCCACCCGTGTGGTGCCAGCTCCTCCCTACCGTCCTCTGTCCGTCGGGGGTGGTTTTGCCCTTGGCTGTGACGTCCTAGAGGACAGAGAGTCTGAGCTGGAGTACTGGGCAGCCGCTTCTCCCTCTGTGTTTGCCATGCTGCTCTCCCCTGAGGGAAACCCCGACGCCATTGACATACCGACTCCTCGCACTTACCGCGAGGCAGTGTCAGGGGCGTGGGCCTCTCAGTGGAAAGCGGCTATGGACTCAGAGTTGGCGTCTTGGAGATCCACAGGCACCTACGTCGACGCAGTTCCCCCTCCCAGGGCGAACGTAGTCGATGGCATGTGGCTCTTCAAGGTGAAGCGGCCGCCTGGAGCACCGCCGGTGTTCAAGGCGCGCTACGTGGCTAGGGGCTTCAGTCAGCGTGAGGGAGTTGACTTCTTCCAGACCTTCGCCCCGACCCCGAAGATGACTACTCTTCGGGTGTTACTCCACATAGCAGCGCAGCGAGACTACGAGCTGCACTCCCTTGACTTCTCCACTGCGTTCCTCCAGGGCCGACTGCACGAGGAGATCTGGCTGCGCCGTCCTCCTGGCTTCACTGACACCTTCCCACCCGGGACCCAGTGGAGCCTGAGGCGACCAGTCTACGGTCTCCGCCAGTCGCCCCGTGAGTGGCACGACACTCTTCGCTCCACGCTTCGTGACCTTGGGTTCAGCCCGTCCTCCGCCGACCCGTCGCTGTTTGTTCGAGCGGGTTCTACTCCTTTCTTTATCCTTGTCTACGTCGACGACTTGGTGTTTGCTACAGCAGACAGGGCAGCCCTGGCTCAGGTGAAGTCCGAACTGCAGAAGAGACACAAGTGCACTGACCTGGGTAAGCTGCAGCGTTACCTTGGCTTGCAGATCACCCGGGACAGAGCCGCTCGCACCATCACACTGACTCAGTCACACATGGTGCAGCAGGTCCTTCGGCGGTTCGACTTCCAGTTCTCCACCACTCAGCCCACTCCTCTTGCTGTTGACCACAGACTCACGGGCCCCTTTCCTGACGAGCCCTTTGAGTCCAGTGGACCCTACGCAGAGCTGGTGGGCTGCCTCATGTACCTGATGACTTGTACTCGACCGGACCTCGCCTTTCCCCTCAGCATCCTTTCTCGCTTTGTTGCGACTGGGAGACACCGTCCTGTCCACTGGACAGCTGCTGTGAGGGTGGCGAAGTACCTGGCGACTACATCAGGCATGGGGCTTGTGCTTGGAGGGACTCAGCCAGTGGCGTTGACTGGTCACTGTGACTCTTCCTACGCTGACGACGTGGAGACTCAGCGCTCGACTCAGGGTTACTGCTTCACTCTGGGAGCTGGTGCTGTGTCGTGGAGGTCTACACGGTCGTCGTCTGTGGCTACTTCCAGTGCAGAGGCAGAGATCTACGCGGGTGCCATGGCGGCACAGGAGCTTCGCTGGTTGACCTTCTTGCTCGCCGACCTTGGTGAGCGGCCTCGCTCTGCACCGACCTTGTACGCTGACAACAAGGCCATGATCCTCCTGTGTCGAGAGCCTCGACTGGAGAGCAGAGTGAAGCATATTGACGTGAGGTACTTCCTCCTGCGAGAGCTGCAGCGACGCGGTCAGGCACGCCTGGACTTTGTGGCCTCAGAGGCCAACACTGCAGACGTCTTCACCAAGGCCTTGGCGCTTGGTGACCACCACAGGTTCTGTGTGCAGTTGGGGCTTGTTGAGGTAGGCCCTCGGTTGCTGTAGTCCTGTTGCTTGCTCTGCTTGTTGTGCTTTGTATTTATATCCTAGTGAACTCTTGAACTGGCCTTGTGGCCGCTTGCTTGCGCTCGGAATTTGTGTGGTGTCCTTGAGATCCACCCTGGGCTTGCCTTGGTTCTTGCTTTGACTGGTCTTGTGACCGTTTGTTCACCTTGCTTGCTTTGATGCCCCTCACTTAGCCTATGGGGGTGTGTCAAATGTTGAACATTGATATGATAGGCTGTAGTGAGTTGCACTCTAGGGGGTACAGCTTCTAGGGTTGCTTATTTGTACCCCATTCGTTTCTATTCCAATCATTCCGTTGCTAACCACTCTTGAGAAAACTGTACTTCCCAGCCCAACCAGGAAAACAGCAGACACGGATGCTCATACGGTATCACCCCAACTGACACATGCTCGTACATACAGCATCACCCCGACTGGCACATGCTCATACATACAGCACCTCCCATCAACTGACACATGCTCATACAGCATCCACCTACAGACATAGAAATGGTACACCCAAATTGAGGAGACAATGCCAGAGAACTGACTGGGGAGGTCGCACAACAGGATGTGAGATACAACAGCCTGGACATGGACATGTACCATGAAATTGATCGGACATGCCAGGTGACTGTCCAAACAGGCTTTTCATGCAAAATCTAGGCCAGACAAGTGTCTGGGTCAATAGTGCCTGAAGAAAGAAACATCCAGGTAGACACTCCCAAGTCCTTCAGACTAATACAGTTTCCCATCTCATCTCACACTTTGACCATCGAGCAGCAGGTACAGCCAGCCAACCCTGAGTGCAGGTCCCTCATAACAGCAAGATGGGGACAACAAGGTAACAAGCTCCATCCCCTGCAGGTGGGGATAGCAGCATGGCGAGATGGCAGCATGGTGAGATGGCAGCATGGCGAGATGGCAGCACGGGAAGATGGGGGCATGGCGCGATGGTAGCTAGGCGAGATGGCAGAATGGAGAGATGGCAGCAAGGTGAGATGGCAGCATGGAGAGATGGCAGCAAGGTGAGATGGCAGCATGGCGAGATGGCAGCACGGGGAGATGGCAGCACGGGGAGATGGAGGCATGGCGCGATGGTAGCAAGGCGAGATGGCAAAATGGAGAGATGGCAGCAAGGTGAGATGGCAGCATGGCGAGATGGCAGCATGGGGAGATGGGAGCATGGCGCCATGGTAGCATGGCGAGATGGCAGCATGGGGAGATGGCAGCATGGGGAGATGGCAGCATGGGGAGATGGCAGCACGGGGAGATGGCAGCATGGCGAGGTGGGAACACTCACGTGCCTTTTGTGGTGCAGGATGCCTCTTCACATCCCTCTCGACCCCTACACATCCCTCTCTGCCCGTTCACATCCCTCTCTGCCCCTTCACATCCCTCTCTACCCCTTCACATCCCTCTCTGCCCTGACACATCCTTCTCTGCCCCTTCACATCCTTCTCTGCTCCTTCTCTGTCCCTTCACATCCCTCTCTGTCCCTTCACATCCCTCTCTTCCCCTTCACATCCCTCCCTGTCCCCTTCACATCCCTCTCTGCAATTTAGCATCCCTCTCTGCCCCTGCACATCCCTCTCTGCCCTTTCACATCCTTCTCTGCCCCTTCACATCCCTCTCTGCCCTTTCACATCCTTCTCTGCCCCTTCACATCCCTCTCTGCCCTTTCACATCCCTCTCTGCCCCTTCACATCCCTCTCTGCCCATTCACATCTCTCTTTGTCCTTTCACATCCCTCTCTGCCCCTTCACATCCCTCTCTGCCCCTTCACATCCCTCTCTGCCCCTTCACATCTGCCCCTGCACGAACTCACCGCCCCAAGGGGCTTCAGCTCCGTTCCCTCTCACTTACCCATGCAAGAAATTCAGTCCCTTTCACTTCCACTCACCCGCCCTAAGGGTTTCAGCCCCCATCTCTTCAAAACACCTATTCAAGGGCCTCAAGACTTGTACCCTCTCAATCACCCACCCAAGGGGTTCCAACCCCCTTCTCTTAGATTCAATAACTCTGGGGGTTCCGACCCCCTTCTCTCTAACTCACCCACCCGAGGGGTTTCAGCTCACTCAGCTTAGACCTCAGCGTAGACCTCAGCCTAGACCTCAGTGTAGACCTCAGCCTAGACCTCAGTGTAGACCTCAGCCTAGACCTCAGTGTAGACCTCAGCCTAGACCTCAGTGTAGACCTCAGTGTAGACCTCAGCCTAGACCTCAGTGTAGACCTCAGCGTAGACCTCAGCCTAGACCTCAGTGTAGACCTCAGCGTCTAGGCTGAGGACTTGCTGTAACTCTGCTGTGATTGGCTCATGGTTACTGTAGTCACTCTGCTTTGAGAACCAGGATTTCAGACTAGGGGTGAATGATGAATCAGAGCATGAGGGATCTCATGACGTGGCAACGTCCACCCCTCACCCCTGATAAGGGATAAGGTAGACGGTAAGGCTATATGGGCAGCAATGGGCACACGCATATGAGCCGAAAGGTCGGGGTCAACAGTGGTGGCGCAGACGAATATGAAGAGCACCAGCACGAACACCACTGATATGCCCGCCTGAGTGTGGGGGAGAGGTGGTGAGGGGGGCAGGGAGGATGGAGAAGGGAGAAGGACGAATGGAGAAGGGACGAGCGAGGGGTCTGCAATGGCGCAGACGAATATGAAGAGCTCGAGCACCAACACCACTGATATGCCATCCACCCCTCACCCCCCTTTCTTCCTCCCACTCCCCCCGTTCCCTCCCCACGCACCTGCCACTGGTCGGTAATAATGGACACGTAGAGCCCTCCAATAGCGGTGTAGGTGAGCGAGACGAGGCCTATAACGAGGATGATGGGCAGGCTCTTGGAGCCGATGATGTCCGTGAAGAGACTCCCTACCGCCGTGTACTCCGCTGTGATGGCGATGCCCATGTTGAACAGCATCAGGCAGGAGACGTACAAAGAGATGACGCTCGGGGGAGGGGGGGTCGAGAGGGGGGTAAGGGGGGATGAGGGATGAGGCTCCTCTGAAGGCCGTGTACTCGGCTGTGATGGCGATGCCCATGTTGAACAGCATCAGGCAGGAGACATAGAGGGAGATGACGCTGCGGGGCGAGAGACGGGAAGGAGGACAGAGGGGGGGAGTGCGTGAATAGGCTTCCTACGGCCGTGTACTCCGCTGTGATGGCCACGCCCATGTTGACGAGCATCAGCGCGGAGACGTACAGGGAGATGACGCTGGGGAGGGGGGAGCAATGGAGGGGGGAGCAATGGACGGGGAAGGAGGGGGGATGGAAAGGAACGATGACAGGAGGTAATGGGAACGATTAATTGGAAGGGAACGTGAGACGAAGACCTAAACCCTCCCAGACCCAACCCCCCGCATAACCAAACCCAATTCCCCCCGGCACGCACAAACTTTTCCAGACTCACAGGCCGAAGCGGCGGCGCGCAGAGTCCGCCATTGAGACACGACGGAGAGCACGTGATTTGACAGCACGAAACCTTAAACCCCGCACCATCGAACACCGCTACCCCACAACCCGTACTCCCGAACCCGAAATCTTACAGGCCGAAGCGGCGGCGCGCATAGTCCGCCATGGACACGACGGAGGGCACGAAGGGTCACCGAATTATATTTTCTAAACCCCGCGCAACGAACCCCAATGCCCCGCAACCCCCGGCACACCCGAGCCCCACTATCCCACAACCCCGTATTCCCGAGCCGCGCATACTCACAGGCCGAAGCGGCGGCGCACGTAGTCCGCCATGGAGACGACGGAGGGCACGAGGCGGTGGATGACCGCGCCGAAGTACGCGACTACGATGATAGGCAGGCCTGCTGATATCGAGTACATGATCATCCCCAGCGTGCCCGCGTACGCGCAGTACGACGGCGGCCCGAACAGCGCCCACGACCCCATCGCGCCCGCGTAGAACGACCTGCGCGGAGGGGGAAGGGGGACGGGGGGAGGGGGGAGGGGGAAGGGGAGGGGGCGAGGCGGAAGCGGAAGGGGGAAGGAGTGGTCTCTTAAGGCCAACGGAAAAGCGCTCATCGCGCCAATGGGAAACGAAAATGGGCAGGGCGAATATGGGCGAGGGGGCATTCGAATATCGGGTTTGGGGTTTACGGGAAGGTGACAGGTGGCATCGCAAATGGCACCTTCCCGCGATGTCCGGAAGGCACGCGCAACGAGCAGCACAACCAGCAGCGCCACCAGCACTGGTCGTGCGAACCGTGTCGGTTTGAGGAGCGCGCCGCTGCGACACGTGGCCGGCAAAGCGCTCACCTGCCGCATGCACAGTGCGTCGTTGCGACGCGTGGGCGCCAAACTGTTTACTTGTCGCATGCACAGCGCGTCGTTGCGACGCGTGGGCGCCAAACTGTTTACTTGTCGCATGCACAGTGCGTCACTGCGACGACCCGCTGCAGCTTTCCGCAAATGCCGCGCAATTGCCACGCGCGCCATTGCCTTGCCACGCGACGGTGCGCATGGTAACGAGATTACCACGCGATGGTCGCACGCGCCATTGTCATGCCACGTGACGGTGCGCATGGGCATGGACTTACCACGCGATGGTGAGCATGGACATGGACTTGCGCGCCGTGAGGAAGAAGTCGGGCGTGTCGGGGCCGCCCTGCTTCATCTCGCGGTACACCGCGAACGCGCACGCGCCCGCGCCGAACAGCACCACGGCCAGCACGCCGAACGTGTACGCGAGCACTTCCAGCGACGCCATGGCTCGCTAATTGCGATGCTCAAAATTTAATCTATTGAGTTAGTCACGCCAATGCGTCAGTGCAGCCGTTCACCCGCCGCTTCTTGGCGCTATATCGGTGTGTGTAATCGGTGGTGTTTTTTAATTTTCGGCGGTTCTTCAGGCGACTCCAAGAGAGAGGCGGAAACACGACGAATGAGAAACTTGTTACCTAGGAACCCAGGTTCTGCTGGAGAACCGTGGTTGATAAATAAAGTGGAGCGACCCAAGTCCGCCACGTGCAAAAAGCAGCTGAAAAATGGCGGCCCTGATCTACGAAAAGCGCAATCAACCAGAAATCGAGGGTGTATGTGTTCCTTGGCGCAATCAAGCACTGCAATGCACGCAAATGCAACATGGCTGAGAGGAGGGGGGCGGGGGATGGTCTAGACAAGGGCGGAAGACCTCAAGCGCGCGGGCCTTTCATGTCCACCAGACCAGACGGAAAAGGGGAACGAGAAGGATATTTGTCGAGGGGACAGGCGGAAATGACACGGGTGCGCACTGCGCACACCCGTGTAGCCTCTGGGGAACCGAAGAGGTGTTACTGTACATTGTGCACGTCCTGATGCCCGCGGTTCGATGTCCCAACAGAATCATACAGCACAGTGCCATTGAAGGGTGTACATTATTGACGCGTGCAAGGGACAGTCTTGATCCGACGGCCTACATTATCGAAAACCTGTAATCGACGGATCATACCATTGCTGCGGCAAGCTGTCACATGGTCACCAAATTACCTGATTTTCATTGGCTCGGCAGGGACAATTAGTCCCCTGAAAAAAAGGGGGACAGGATATTCATGTGAAGCCGACGTGGCGCCGCCAAACCGGCAGAGTAGCTGATAAAGGAACAAACCCACCTTAGCACAAGCACCGGTAAGCGCTACAAGTGTTACATAAATATCATATAATAGATGCACTGAACAAGATGAACCAGACCATACAGCATGACACTACACAAAACATGGCAACCCAAGTACTACCAAGTCGTAAAACATATACGACTTGTACTCAAATGTCTCAATAGATATCGCCCTTCGTTCTACAGCTCCCTACTGGTATTTCCTTCCCCCCTCGCCGTTTCTCTCCCCCTCCCTCCTCATGAACACCCCCCTCACTCGCCGCGCCACATTGAATGCCGACAGCGCCAGCAGAAGCCCCACTCCCAGCCCTCCGCGCTCCCCCACTGCGCCTGTAAGGGGTGGGCGGAACGAGGGGGACGGCCCCATCCAATGCGCTGCGCTGATGGACGCATGGGCTGTAGCGCCTCGGGTGAATGCCCCCCCCATGCTACCTGTAACACCAGTAATTCTAGTAGATCCAGCTGCAGCGTGACCTGACGCGACCTCCTCAACCCCGTCCGCCGACGCAATAATACCAATCGGAGCAGCAACCTTCATCGCCGAAGCTGCCGCCGAAGCAGCCGCCACGCCAGCAGTCACCGCCGGACCAGCACCGTGCCCACCCTCCCCTCCACCCCCACGGGCCGGCAGGAAGAACAACGGAGAGAGGCCCATCAAGCCGCCCACAGTGACTCCCAGGACAGCGCCGACGGTGGCGAAGAGCTGGGCCTTGGGGTGCTCGAGCTGGTGCGAGGAGAAGGTGGCTCCGGGGAGGAGCTTGGAGGAGGAGGACTCTATGGCCCCCCGGCACCACGTGCCTATCACGTCCGCCACTGCATTGCCCAAACCCGCAGCCTGATAAGGGAAGGGGGACGTCAGGAGACAGGGTGAATGGGGGGAATGAGAGGAGGACGACGACTCTATGGCTCCCCGGCACCACGTGCCTATCACATCCGCCACTGCGTTGCCCAGCCCTGCAGCCTGATGGGGAAGGGATTGTGGAAGGGGAGGCAGGGTGAATAGGGTGAGTGCGAGTTGTTTGGACTCAACTAACGAAGGGTCGTAGGGCATTATAGGGCGGTCTGCCTGAGCTTCAGCTGACTCAATGGGAGCAGCGATTGTCTGCTCTTCTCGCATCCCCTTTCCACGGCTTACCATGGGAGTGGAGAACCCGAAGGCAGCTCCGAGCGTACTCGCTATAAAGTCGCCTGATATGATCATCACCGTGTTCTCTGCAAAAGTAGAAGAATCCATAAATAGAGAACGTGACCGGGGGATTGGGATGGAGAGTGGAGGAGGAAGGGGGACGTGGGGAAGAAGGGATGAGAGGGGAGTGGGTGAGCATGCCAGAGTAAGTGAGAGAGAAACGCTGCAGGAAAAGCTCGGGGCTAACTAGCGTACAGTTCTTTTGAATGTGACGACTGCTCTTGACTGTCCAGTTGTTGAAAATTACCTTTGACTCATAAACATTGGACAACCAGCAGTCCTAGACGACACCTAATTTGTTCAGACTGAAACCACCCCATCCATGATTTAGCCCGCTTCCCGTTTCTCCCACCCACTCCCACTTTCTCCCCCCCTCCCCCCCCATCCCTCTATCCCACCCGTCCCCCAAGCGCTTACTTGTGAGTCCGAAGCCCAAGTTGCCTGCGCTCAGCGCCGCGCCGAGTCCAGCATGCCGGGGGAGGTGGGGGAGCGGGGGGGGGGGCGAGGGGGGAAGGGGAGAGGGGGTGGGGGAGGGGAAGAGATTAATGGAGGGAGAAACGGAAGGGAAACTAATCGAAGTAAGGGGAAAGGCAGGAAGGGAGGGGAGGGGGCAATATAATGAGCACGAGGACCCCACGCGTAACGTCAAACACGCACCGAGCGCCTCATCTTTGCGAGTAGCGCGAGCTGCGGGAAGTCGAGCGGGCGGTGCGGCGCGTCGATCTTGGCCTGCTGCTCTCACCACCGCTCACCACCGCTCACTATCACACACGCACCGAGAGCTTCCTTCTTGGCGAGCAGCGCGAGGTGCGGGAAGTCGAGCGGGCGGTGCAGCGCGTCAATCTTGGCCTGCTGCTCTCCCACGTACTGCTCGAACTCGCCCTCGCTTATCACCCCGTCGTGATGCGCGTCCGCGTGCTCAAACTCGTCCTCCGCCTCCGAACAGTCCGCTGCGCGCACACAGTCACGCACACGCACACGCACACAACCGAGTAAGCGTTTGAGTCCAAGGAGCACGTAGTAGATTCTACCGCTGGCACCGACTGCCGGTGCTGACTACCCCGTCGTGATGCGCATCCGCATGCTCCAACTTGCTCTTCTGCTCGACTTTCCAACACTCGCGCATTCTTGGGACATTTTTCTTGTAGAGTCGACTCAAAGACAGTCCGCGTACCTCCCGGGAAGAGCGCCGTGAGCAGCACTTCGCGCCCCTGCGGGCTGAGCTGTCGCACGAGCTCGATCGCCGCCACCTCGCCGATCGTCGTTCCCTCCTTCACGCTCGATGCCGCCGCGCGCTCCGCGTCCTCGTTACTGAGCGCTTCTTTGGTTTGCTGCTCGTGGTGGTGGTGTTCGCGAAAGTCGTAGCCTCGCGGCTTCGATAAGAGCCGCGCGACGTCCGCCACGACCGCCCGCTGGTCCGGCTGCTCCAACAACGGCGCTCCCGCCGACGTCCCCGCGAATGCCGCCGACACGGACGGAGAGGAGGCGCCGAAGGCATACACTGTCCATTTGCCATCTTGGTCGTTTGCTTCGGCGCGGTATGGCTGTAGAGTTTGTGGGCCGCGTCGTAAGAAGCGGGAAGGAGAAAGGTTTTTCCGCAAAATCGCAGCGGAGGGGGAAGTACGATCTAGGGGCGCCAACCAGGTGTTTCTAAGAGAAGATGTCCGTGCAGGCGCTGGTCTATTTGCTATGCCGCATTCCGCTGCGGCAAAAGGTCCTAATGTCGCGATCGTGGCTGTCATGCTGGCTGTACTTTCGAAGGATGCGCCAAGGAGCGATTGCTTATGGTGCGGCAATCGCTTGTAAATCGTCTCTAGCGGCAATAAGTCGCATCCAACGCAGAGTGCCTTTTCCAAACAGGTAGCGGAAGAAGAAAGTCTGAATATTTCATACAATCATGTGCCGGATTCTCGAACAAAACAGGAAATCAACGCAAAGCATGGACTCCCCCTTTCTGTCCCTCGTCGAATGCAAGCTTTTAGCCCTACACAGGCGCTGGGCTGGGGAACTGGGAACAATCGATGGGATCGAGCACAAGTCTCGATTGGGAGGGCTGTGGCTAGCATCGTCTGCTCTCTGCGGTAAGAGCGCAGATTCGGAGTCGATGCGCGCGCATTTGGAAGAAGCTACACGTGCGGACAGGCGAAGCGTGCGAATTGGTAACAGGGGGTGCGTACGAGCTGCTGAGGTGTACCGCGGAAGAAGGGAAGCTACGCTCCTGCGACGTTGCTGATTAGCTGAGAAAACATTGACTAATTCGCTAAGACTTTCGCATCTAGGATTCACCTGGGATTGGAGGATCTTTTCTGCAATTGTGGACTAGAATCTGGGATCTTTTTGGGCCAACAAGGCGCCGTGACGTGTTCAGGGCTTCTGGAGCGTCTAAACGACAAACATGACACGACATAGCCACGCTGGCTCGTGTCCTGATCCACGCTGGATCTCCCACATGTCAAGTCAGAGAATCATCACTTGATTGGAACATTTCAAAAGCTTTCTTCCGAAGCTCAGTGATACTCCAAACCTAGTCTCAACCAATTATCACTCTCCCGTGCCAATCAAAGCTTGCCCCCACATCGCGCACCGATACCGCGGGGCACCAAACATCGCTCCTTCACGCGCCCATCCACCTTCCGCCAAGCACCCGAAAGCCCCGCCAAGCCGCACCAAGCCTGGACATTCCCCAACCCCACCGCACACCTCCAGCGCACTCACTCACCCGAGGAAAGCTCTGAACAACATTTGCAGCAAGCAAGAAGTCCTCCTTACCTTCATCGCACCCACCTTGACTACTACTCAGACTAAACACGCCGAAGAATACGGAGCAGGAGATTTGCCAGGTTAGACCTGAGTTGTTGGATAAAGTTTTTTTTTTGCGTACGCTTCACTCGCTTTTTAACCGCCGACATTAACAACAGTTCGGCGTATCATCCTCACCAAGCATGGCTACCACGCTAAGCCACAGCCTAGCCATACAAGCAATCAAAATAGTCCCCAATCGACGTTTTGCCACCTTGTCGCCTAGATTCAAAAGTCCGGCCGGCCGCTTCCAACGTCGCCTTCGCCGCTCGCCCACCCTCCGCGCGTCGCAAGAGAACAGCAGCAGCGCGCCGAGCGGCGGCGAAGGCGGCGCGACATCCGTGGAGCTCCTGGAGCCGGAGCACGAGGTGCAGCTTGCTGAGGTGGCGCGCCTGCTCTCCGTCGCCACGTCACCCTCGGGGATTGACGGCTCCGGAGGCAGCGTCGCGGGCCTGCGGCTCGGCGAGGCCGCGGCGGGGGAGCTCGTCCGGCAGCTCGATACCGCTGGGCGCGCGGCGCTTCTCACGGCGCTATTTCCGGGATGTGCGTGTTTTTCTCTCTCCTCTGCAGTGCCTCGAGTGTCGGCTGTACAACGTTGCCGTTCCCCTCCCTCTCCATCCGCATTCCCGTTCCCGTTCCCATTCTCGTTCCCCGTTCCCCGGTACCCGTCCCTGTTCCCACTCCCGTTGCCCGCGCAGCGACGGAGAAGCACGACGCGGCGCAGGAGTTCCAGGCGGCGGACGCGAACCATGACGGCGTGTTGGACGCGCGCGAGTTCGCGACGTACGTGGAGGCGCAGAACGCCAAGATGGCGGCCGCCGACCGCCCGCTCAACCTGCACCAGCTCGGCCTGCTCGCCACGCGCTCCGCTATAGGTGCGACCCGCCCCGCGCTTCGCCATAGGTGCGACCCGCCCCGCGCTCCGCTACAGGCGTGCGTGGTAAAGGCTATAGAAGGCCGATGGTTGGACACGCCGAAGCTGGCTCGAATTCTGCGTTTGCAATTCAAGCAGAGTAACCACGTACCACAGAGAAGAACATGACTCAAGACGTTTGGCCCGGGCCCCCCCTGGGGTTTGAACGAATGTCGTTCCAGAGGTCGTATGTGAGGGCTTGCGTCCGTGCCTCTCTCCCATCCCCCATTCACCTCTACCTTCCTTCTCCTCCCTTTTCCCTCTCCCCCACTCCCTCCTCTCCTCTCCCTCCTCTTTTTCTCCCCCCTCCATTCCACCTTCCCCTTCCTTCCCCTCTCTTCCCATGCTGCAGGCAACATCGGGTTCGGCGTCACAGGTGAGAGAAATGGCGGGTAGAAGGGGTATCGGGAGGAGGAGAGAGGAGGAGAGGGGGAGGGATGAGGGGTAGTGAGGAGGATGGGGAGGGGAAGGAAGGGAAGGGGAAGGAGGTGTGGTTGGGCAACAATTGCTGGCCTGTGAGGAAAGCATCAAGGGGAGGAATCTGGCTGAAATGAGAGCAGTGGGGAGTGAGGGGAACGAGGGAAAAGCGGGATTAGGTAAGGATGGGTGGGAGAGGAGCAGGTGTAGGGGGGAGCGGAGGGGAGGGGCTGGGCAATAGAGTGCATGGTGGAGAGTAATCATGGGTCAACAGTACGATGGCACGGTGAGCGCATGGTGCACAGTGGAGAGTGGAATTGCAGTTTATCGTTCTGAACTGTTAACAATGCATATTACGATGCACCTTGAAATGTGCACCTAAAAGGGGTGGCAGTGATGGCGCTGTGGGTCAAGCATTCACAAATGGTAGCTGCTTGGAGTCTTATTGGGTAAAACCCTCACTGTTGGCATGTGGCTCACTGTGTTTCTGTCCCGCATGGCATGGCATGGCATGGCATGGCAGACAACACCATCATGCTCATCGCTGGAGACATCATCGA
Organism: Closterium sp. Naga37s-1; assembly: GCA_947471745.1. Classification (NCBI taxonomy): domain Eukaryota; kingdom Viridiplantae; phylum Streptophyta; class Zygnematophyceae; order Desmidiales; family Closteriaceae; genus Closterium; species Closterium sp. Naga37s-1. Next base: position 951,181 of record CANJKZ010000161.1, on the reverse strand, counting down.
GGGCACTCTGGGCGCAGCCTTTGGCATCTCTACTCTCATGGTGCGTCGTCGCATCATTCCATGTGCCCCCTGAGGGTGGCGTTCACTCGTGCATGTGCCGTGAGCCCCTCGAGATTGGTCCCCATCAGTGCATGGCGCCCGTTGTTGGCTGCTTCTCACTCGTTTTCTGCACCACTACTCTCATGCATCCCTGCTGCCCACCCTCATACCACCATCCCTCCTCTCCATTCCTCACCACGCCTATCTGCGTATCCCCCGTTCTCCCTCTCTCCCCTTGTTACCCCGCCCTTCCCCCCCATCTCCCCCCCCTTTTTTGAAGGCGGCGGGGCTGGGCAATGTGGTGTGGGACATAGTGGGGACCGTGTTCCACGTGTACATCCTCATTAATTCTCTTGCATCCTCATGCATCCTCATGCATCCTCATGCATCCTCATGCATCCTCATGCATCCTCATGCTTCCCCCATTTCTTCCCCTGCAGGCGGCGGGGCTAGGCAATGCGGTGTCAGACATCGTTGGCACAGTGTTCCGCGAGTACATCGAGGGCGCTACAGGCCGATTCCTGCCGGACGTCAACTTCTCCTCCAAGCAGCTCGCGGATTCCCGCGCGCGGCTGGCTGAAACGGGCGGCGCAACTGTCGGGGTGACCATCGGATGCCTTATGGGGCTGGCGCCCCTGCTGGTGCTGCCTCAGAGAACGTGCCGCCCGGGGGGTGAGGGAGGGGACGCAGCATCTGCTGCTAGGGTGCCTGTGCCAGTGGCGATAGTGGCGCAGGTGGCATGTGAGGAAGGGTTTACTGCTGCAACCGCTGCTGTTGGTACTGCGGATGAGGCTGTCGAAGTGAAACTTGGGGATGTAGGTAAAACTGCTAGTGCTGGTGCCAGTGCTACAACTGGTGTTGCATTCACCCAAGGCGCTACAGCCCATGCGTCCATCAGCGCAGCGCATTGGATGGGGCCGTCCCCCTCGTTCCGCCCACCCCTGGCAGGCGCAGTGGGGGAGCGCGGAGGGCTGGGAGTGGCGCTGCTGCTGGCGCTGTCGGCATTCAATGTGGCACGGCGAGTGAGGGGGGTGTTCATGAGGAGGGAGGGGGAGAGAAGGGGTGGGAAGAGAGTAGGAGACGAAGAGCGTCAAACTTAGGTAAACCCATACTGTACGGGGGAGATTTGTGTGATGATTGTTAGGTACTTAAAATTGCAAGAACATCTATATATGCTTTATATAGTTTTCAGCGAGAGTAGTGTATGGAATGGAGCAGGATACAAAGCAGCCTCAATATCGCATTCCCGAAATCTGTTCTCTCCGCACCATTTGTAGATTTTGGCTGTTAGCGTGCGTATCAAATTTTTGTCAATTTGTGGACGGACTCGCTTGAGCCAGGTGGGACGTGTTCCCTCAAATCTTGGAAGGGCCACCAAGCGTGCGCGTGTGTGAGCCGTCGAACAGCTAGCAAAGGGGCACCACGGGTCGATGACATGGACGCAACAACGGTAGCAGCCGACTTTCTGCCACGTTGCTGGACTGACTTGGCAAGGTGTGAACCGAGTTGCTGCCACGGATGGACGAGGCTTCACAACGAAAACCAGATCCTTCCAGCCAACCAGCATCGCTCACTCTGATTCTCTCCCACCAATGTACAAAATGTTTTTGGTTTGTGACTCTGACAGATTGAAATTATTTATGGGAAACCCCACCCATCCCGATGATCCTTCTGATTTTATAAACAACGCGGGAAATCAAAACTCGTTGCAGCAATCATATGGCAGCAGCAAAGCTGTCTTGATTAACTCTACTTGTACCACACAGCATCTGAGAAGAGGGTTCCAGTTTCAGATTTTACTGCTGCATCAATTACCCATTTTCCTGAATTGCAGGCCAGAGAAGAAAAACAAACTGATTTCTCCTTTGCCCGATACTGAAACCACATGGCCCAACCATCGTGGAGTCTTTCATGGGAGCACCAACAAGAACACCAGTGAAGATGTCAATAATGGACCTTCCGAGCGATCTCCGCCACAAACTCGCGGGCCTTTCCACGTCAACAAGCTCCATCACCGTCAAATTGCATCTGCGCTTCGGGTATTTCTTCTTCGATTGCTTTCCGCGGTTCGGAGGTCGTTGGCATGCCAAATTTCACTGCACCACCAACCAACCTCCCCCGCCTTCCCTTCCCTTCCTCGCCAAGTGCGTGACCACTGTGATGAGCGCGCTGAGCATGAAGCATCGCTCATTACTTCGGTCCCACTCCTTGCCGATCAGTCCCGTCATCGTGCAAGTCATCGTGCTAGCAACAGAGAATACGGCAGTTGCAAAACCATCACTGTGCATACAGACCCGGCTTGCGCAGACCCACGCGCACCAGTGCAACTAGACCTCATTCTGTTTGCTTGCCCCCTACCCCACCTATTCAAGCGTCCTTGTTTTTACAGCTTCTGTTTGGCGCGCAGCGCGCATTGTTTTGGAGCGTATCACCTCGCTTGTGCTCACAACGCTGCCGCACCGGTGTTCGATTGGGAGGGGTGATACGGAGGAGCAATGAGTCGCATTTAATGTCGAGCATTGATCATCGTCATTCCAGAAACCCGTTCCCTTATGCCACTCTCACAGTCTCGCCCTCCGCGAAATCCGTGCGTGAAACATTCGACCCTGAGCTCCCCTACATGTAGCCTTGGTCCATTGCAAGGCTCGTCAGTAGTACGCACTGTATGTGCTGCATCTCTGTTCAATGGCCGTGCTTGTTCGCGTCGCCTGCAAATGCTGCCAGTCACGCATCGAACCATCTCCCTATTTGTAGCGCTGATCATTCATAGAATCTCTCAGTGGTGAAGCGTAGTTTCCCTTCTCGAGAGGAGCGCTCATTGCGTTGTAGAAGGTGGAGCCAGAACTCACTATATATTACAGAACTCGCCCTGTACTTCTCATCGCCAAGAGTTCTGAGTCTAGCGCCTGAGTTACTAGCTTTTCGGATTTCTCGAAAGTCGCAATCAATAGCTTCCCGTAGGACTGATTTCGAACAAGTGGGATTAGCGGCATGGATCTGGAGCATGTGGCGATGAAAATGGCCGTCGCCGGCCTCACCGCGAAGGATCCCTCGGCTGTTTCGCTTCCCTCCTTCGCCTCCATCGCATCGTCGTCGTCGCATCAGCATGCGATCATGAGTCATGCGTGCGCCTCGCACGCCCATCATAATAGCGCCCTCAGATCGCACGGCGTTACGACGACGGTGTGTCGCGGAGCCGTGTGCGACTGTCACGGCGTCGCACGCTCGTGCCGCGCGCAACGCCCCATGCGATCATGGGCGAAGCGCCGGTGCTCCGAAACCATGCTTTCGCCTCACCAATCCTGCGGCGTCGCCTGCTCACAATCTTCCAGACCATCCTGCTGCGGCGCCGCCTGCGGCGGTTGCCACGGCGTGTCCTACGGCGCGTCGCGCGGCTGCGCGAACCACGCAGCGGCGTCTGCGGCGCCACATGCGGGATCCGCCGAGGGTTGCCTGGGTCATCTATCCGGATGCGGCGGGTACGGAGCCTCGTTTCAACCTCAGCCTATCAAACGGCGGCGCTCGCTGTTGTCACTTGCCAGCTCATCGGCGTCCACGTCACCCCTGTATGACGAGCATCAACATCCACATCAGCAGCTACTCTCAGCGCAGCACGCGTTGATGAATCTCGAGAACTTCGACGAACCCCGCTCCGCGGCAGGCGGCGCGATCGGCGCTACGAAGCGGCCTAGCGACGCGAGGGGCGCGCCTTTGCGACATTCCGGCAGTTTCTCATCCCGCCGTCGCCCAGGGAGCCTGCGGCTCAAGGCGATGTGGCGATCTGCGAACACCAGCCCGGTAACTTCTGTAACAACCCAGTCGCAGTCGCCCACTGCGAGCGACGAGATTGGCAGCATCAGCGGAAGGGGACCGGTGGCTAGAGGAGTGTGGGGTGGTGGAGCTGGTTTCGAGGGAGTTGCAAGTGGTGGCAATGGTGTGACAAGGTTTGGAGGATTCCCATCAACGTGCTCGGCTCCCAACCTTCACGCGCTGGCCCAGACGCTGAAGTCATCTTCGTCACAACCACACCCGATACAAGCTCACCCAGTGCTACAGTGTCAGCCCTCATACAACAAATCGCTGCCAGCGCAGCAGCAGCAGGCGCTGATGCAGCAGCTGCTTCAGCTTCAACAGGCGGATCCGTCACCCTCACACTTTCAAACCCGGAAATCGGCTCACCCATCCGGTGCCGCTGGTGCAGCCGCCACAGCGGATACAGGCGGAGTAGCAGGAGCAGCAGGAGCATTTGGAGCAGCTAGTGCTGCAGTGTCAGCCATGGCTCAGCAGCTTTCCGCCTCTACGCTTCACAAAACCCAGCAACCCCATCAGCCTGCCTTACAGCCCGCCCACCATCGGCCGCTGTTCGACAGCCTCTGGGTGGACGACAGCGACTCTCTCGCCTCGCCTGCATGCGCCGTGGGGGCTCCGGCTTTCAGCAGTGCCGGCAAGCGGTCGTGGGGGCGATCTGTGAAGGACACGTGGCAGCAGCAGCAGCAGCAGCAGCAGCAGCAGCAGCAGTTACAGTTGCAGCAGCAGCAGCAGTTACAGGTGCAGCAGCAGCAGCAGTTGCATAAGGAGTTACAGGTGCAGCAGCAGCAGCAGTTGCATAAGGAGTTACAGGTGCAGCAGGAGAAGAAGGCAAGCAAGGCCGCCGCTGCTTCTCTCGTAGCCAACGACGGGCTGGCTCAGCTTGAAGCCTTCATGGAAGCGTCCATGGGAAGAGCAACGCATTCCAGCATTGCTCAGGAGGAGGAGGACCTGAGATCGCTCCAGGCTGTGGTGATGGGGCTGGAACATGCATGCCTGCAGGAATTGGATGCTGCGGGGGGAGTGGACAGGGAGGTTGGGGAGGAGAAGATGTCGGGAGGGGAGGAGGGGAGGATGGAGGAATCTGGAGTCAGTGGTGACTATGCCGAGTATTTTGCTGCTGCCGCCGCTGCTGCGGCTATTGCTGATGCACCGGCTGCCATGAATGAGCCTAGCGGAAGTGAGCATGCTGCTCCTGCTCAAGACAAGCGCGCTGCTTGTGAGCAGACATCAATTGATTTGGACCTCAGGCTCTAAAAGAGGGGTGCTGCTGATGTACTTACCGTATGTGCTTTCAGTATTTCTTCTTGTGGTCCTACCAGTTTTTGCCCAATGCGGGTTGCATCTTTTGCCTTGTGCTGGCTGTAGTTTCTGCTTGCTGTTAGCCTTACCGTAGCATTTTTCCCATGCTGCTGCTGCAGTTGGGTTTCAACCCATGTATGATACGTATGATGTTGTGAATTGGACTGAACTATGTGGGGAAACTTTCTGTACTTGAGAACAAACAAGCAACGCCAACAACCAAGGTGGTGCAATGCAAGTCCTTCCACAATGCAACCTTGCAGACTGGGTTAAAATCACGGCTCCTCTAATCATTACAAACTTGTGGGGGAGCCACATCGCTCTCCCAACCCCACCACTGTGACTTCTACCCCCACCTCCATCTGCCTTCCACCATACACTGAGGCAGAACCCCATGCACTGAACTGCACTGCACTCCACTGCACTTCATTTTGCGCCATGCCAATCATTACAACATGCGAACCCTAACCATTCAGGCTGTATACTGCCCGGAACGTCGTTGCTGCTGCAGTCCTCGTTGTCTCCACTAAGCGACTATCCTTCAAGAATCATTCTGCGGCCCGCGTTGTTTGCTGTATCGGACCGGCCAGATTTGTTGCTGCTCATTCATTGACAAGGCTATTCTGGCTCCCCTGACACACGCCCAGGGCCAAGGCGTAGCTTTTGAGTCAACTCCGAGAAGTCACCACGGTAGCGCTGCTGCTCACTCAATGTACAAGGCTATATCCCTGTTCCCATGACACACGCCCAGAGCAGGGCATAGCTGTTGAGTCGACTTAGAAAGGTCACCACGGTAGCGCTGGTGCTCACTCGTCCAGCAAACGGTTGCGCCTCTCCTGGAAACACAGCAACAACAAGGGATGGGGGAGCGGGGCAGGGAAAGAGGGGCGGAGACACGTGAGAGGGGTGCGACTGAAATGACACCTATTGTGCTACATGATGGCGTGTGTAGTGCCACCCTGTGCGCGAGTTAGCGGCGCTGCTTCCTCATCATCACACCACAACCCCACAGCCGGCCGCATGTATCGCACCACACCTCACAGCCCCGTACCTTGGCCGCTTGTCGCTTGCTCCGAGCAATGTTCCGCCTCACGGCTGCCTCTTCACGCGCGAACTTCATGTCCTCCTTGTTCCACGCCTTCTGCTTTCTCGCCGCCTCCTCTCCTCCCGCGCTTCCCTCTCCCGCTCTAGCGCCTCCTGCCGAATCCTGTTCACCTTTCCTCCTCTCGTGCTCGCCTTCCCTTCACTCTTCGCGTCGCTCTTCCCATCACCCTTCGTTTCATTCTTCCCGTCATCAATCCCGTCGACCTTCTCCTCGGGTTGCGTCTTGCTCTCCTTCTCCTGCTTCTTGCACTTCTCCGCTTGGCTCCGGCTCTCCCGCCCCCGGGGGCCCTGCTTGAATCCTGAATGACTCCTACTCTCTGGACCCATCATTCCCATAGCTTCACGAGGATCCGAGAAAAAAAGCTAGGCTTTCTTGCAGCCGCTACGGTTAATGCACTAAACTGACGGTTGAGGTTTTTCGCCTTGCACCAAAGTGGCTCGGAAACGGGTGCTTGCCGACAGACAGTTTAATCCGGCGACACGAAAGTCGAACACTGATCACTGATGGTACGCTCTGGATAACCTAACTGAACACGATGAGACACCATACGGATGCCTAAAGGCATATATAGCATATACCCATGGCAAGGCTCGTTGCGTGACTCCCACGAGTCGCACTGGCTTGCGACGACGGAAACTGGCCGCGACACGACAATCTCGAGGCATAATGTCACGGGAAGCTGTCAGGCGTGTTTGGGCGAAAGAAATGGTGGAGTGCGAGTACACGCAACGCACCATACCGGGGTCAAGGAGGGGTCTAGGAGGGCCTGGAAGGGCTCTAGACTCGTGAAGGGTTCAACTGCTTGTACCACGAATCTTCTCCGGATATGCGTGTGTGTAGATTAGCAAGAGTTGCGTGGGCGTCACGTTTCCCGTTGTTCTGCGGTTCAGGGGGATGAAATTTAGGGGTTTGGGAGTCCTACCGTATGCTGCAGGCTACCGACATATTTAGTGAAATCGAGCGACTCAATGGCGAGTATTCCTGATATGTCAATTTTACGAAGCGCATTACAAGCGACTCGCATCTCGCATTTCTGAAATGCAAAATGCGACATTGAACTGGTCGGAGAGGCAGACGCCACTTTCAATTCAACCCTCCCAGACAGTCGGCCAGCAGTTTCAAACAACATTTCCTTCACGGAATAGCACCGCGAAAAGAAATCAACTTCCTGGGACGATAGCCCGTAGAGGATAAAAGGGATACGCAACTTGCAACACTATCATAATCTCCAGGAACTAATTGTGCTGGGAAATCCTTAGCATCGCTTGTCAAGCAGGCGCTGAGACCCTGGAGAAAGATGGTTCGTGTGCTTATCTTAGCTTCTCAGACTCTCTCGGTTCTTCTCTACTCTTCTCTCGCTGTCGCGTTGGCAAAGGATATTCCATCCAATGCAAGCATAGGTATCGCCATCATCTCTCCCCAACCAAAACGCGTTGATGTTCGCCATTTTGTGCCACGCTTAGCAGCTTTGCTTCAGCGTTCCATGAACAAACGCAATACAAAAAACCTGAGGCCCTGCGCCATTTCCGAACCTCCCGACCCTTAAATACATCCAAATGAACGACTTTCAAATATGTCATCCTTTCCGTTATTTCGTTGTAACAATTCCAGCCACAGTGATGCACGAGTTGGCAAGGGAAATAGCCGTTCCTCCAGGACTCAACTGGGCCAAGGGGAGGTTGTGCTCCGACGATGGCATGGGCACGGGTTTCAGAGGGGTGATCTGCGATGACTATGGGTTCCCCATATCCATGTGAGTGAACACGTAAAAATCATCTGAGTAATCTTTATTCGCTGGGTATAAATTGGGGTTGTCTTATAGCATGGTTACTGCCATCTCCTTCGTTACAATCACATCCCAAACAGAGCACCAGTGATTCCAGATGGGGAGGTTGGAAGAGGCTTCTCTCAACTACCAACAGCCCTCGCTAAACTCACAACCGTTACACTTCTGTACGTCTCCAACATTCGACCATTTGTAACACATTCATAATGCTGGGTTTTGTTTTTCCACAATCACACACGTGCAAAGATTTGCTGGGGAGATTTGACATTTATTAAGCCGCCTAAAGTATTGTACGTTTTTCCCAAGACCACACTCGCACTCACAGCCGCAATCAAACACACACTTACTTTCCGCTTCCCTCCTACCGTCCAGCTCCTTCAACGCCTTCCAGCTCAACGCCAAGCTCTCCTCATTCGCCCTTGTCGTCAAATGCATGCCCCGCCTCAAATACCTGTCAGTCCCTCTCCTCCCACTCACCTGCTCCTGCCAACCTGTTCCGGGCAACACTTTATACCCATCTGCAACATTGTCATTCACTCTAGAGTGGCTTACCATGCCAATCCATTCATGCATGTACTCTAGAATCCTCCAATGTGTGCTATTCCGGATGTCTTCTCAGGGACTTGTCAGTCAACTCACTCTATGGCCTCATACCACCTTACCTCACCCAGTCTGACTCCATCGAGTTCCTGTAAGTCAATAATCCTTCTTTCTTCTTCCTGAGCTTATCTCATCCTCTTTCCTCTTCCCATGACTCCAGTCTCCCCCTTGCAGTCGTCGAAATCATTCAATCTCTTTTATTTCGGTCTCATCCCTTCGCTGCAGATCCCTCTATGCCAATCAACTGACAGGACCCATCCCCCCCTTCTCTCCCACTCTCAAGTCACTCCAAATCCACCATAACTTTCTCTCGGGCAGGCTGCCCGCTGCCCGCCACCTCATCGACTGTGATGTCAGCCACAACTGCCTGGTTGGTGGGAATTCTGCCACCTGTCCCATCTTTCCACTCAGAGGCCACGTGGCAAATGCACAGTGGCTAAGAGGACGTGTGCTTGTAAAGGGGGGAATGTGTGTGTGCCTGTATATGATAGTGATGATGGGGATGGGAGCAGCGAGGGGGTGGAGAACGCAGGAAATTCTCCAGACGCATGGGTGTGTTCCAAATGCCCCGTGGGGACGTTCCAATTCGCCAATACCTGTGGTAAGGCTCAATTCCAGCCTCATTTATGTTGCTGCACACCCCTGCTGTTATCCCGCACATTGGCTCACCCTATATTTGTATGAGCAGTGTCATGCAGGAAGCTGTACTTCACTCAGTGCTACAGGAGATGGACCAAGAGCAAGTTCTCCTGCTAACAATCTGCTGCAATGCGGAAACTGTGCAGCAGCAACTACCTCTGCTGCTGCCACTGTTGAACCACATGCTCTATGCTAAGAGCAGAAGTTATGAATCTTGTAATCAGTAGCTACAACCATGTTGGGCATCCACAATTACTGTGTTGCACAGATGTATGAGTACTCGGTGAAATCGAAGTCAGGTCATCAATGAAGAACGTCATCTAGAAAACCAAGAAAAAAACAGTCAGCCCCCCAAATGCCCAAATCACTGCCATGACGTGGCAGTCGCAAGTCACGCCCACGACACCAAAAGAGGGCAGAGACACAGATGGGAGGTGGGGTGAGGTGAGGGGAGCCACCTGCAAGCACAGATGATGACAGGAGTGACAGGCATACAAACGACAGTACAAGCGCAGAGCAGCACACACACCACCCAAACCCGGCAGTAGCTCGCAGCTACCAGCTCCTCCCACCACCCCACCACACCACCACACCCACCCCTCGCAACTCAACCAGCATGCATCTTTGCACCCAGCCACACATCACCACCCAGACACAACTTGCAGAAGCATAACGCATGGCCACCTCTCTCCTCTCTCTCCCCTCTCCCCCCACCTTTCGCCCCTCTCCCTTCCCCTCATCACCACTGCCTCTGCTCCCACCTCCTCTCTCCCCCACTCCTCCAACATCTCAGCTGCTGCTGTCGTTTGACTCCACACCCAACACCCACCACCACCCTCCCACCCCTCAAGTGATAACATCCTCTCGGTCTGCCTCCTCCCCTTCCCCAGCCGCTCCCTTCTTACTCCTCCAACACCCACCACCCTCCCACTGCTCAAGTGAACACATCCTCTCGGTCCACCTCCTCCCCGTCCCCAGCCGCAGCCTTCCCACTCCCAGCCGCCGCCTTCGCCCCAGCACCCTCAGCAGCCGCCGTCGCAGCTGCCGCCACATCCAAATGACTGAACTCCAGGAAATGCGTCGGCCGGTGCGCCTCATGGTAAAACTCCCTGGGAGGGGAGAGCGAAAGCCGGTACCTCATCCCAGGAGAGTGTTTCACCCCCATGAAGTTGTAGTTCCACACGCCTGAATCCGGTACCATGAAGAACCCGAGGAAGCGATCAGACAGCAGCATCTGGCAGCGCTCGTAGTGCGTGGGTAAATACCCCTGCGGCGCACTCCCCGACACGTCCTTGTTCTGCCTCCCCCACTCGTACCCCGCGGGCGTCAGCTTGTACGCAGCAAGCGAACACGACCCGGGAGTGAATGAGCACGTGACGACAATGCACCTGTCTCCATCCCACGACCGATTCCCCTCCAACATCCGAGCGTGCTGCGTCACATCCTGGGGGTTCAGCTGCGGCGCCTCACTAGGCTGAGTATGCACCCACCCCAGCGGCTCCAAGTCCTTTAGATACTCGTGCTCAGGCAGCTGCTGGGGGAGGTACACCTGCTGATGCGTCCCCCACTGCGGCACCAGCACCATGCACCGGATCTCCTTCACCTGGGGATTATCCGGCGGGCTGACCCCGTACATGTACGCGGCGACCTGCGTCCGCAGATCCGAGATGCACACAAACCGCTTGAGAAGGTTCTTAGGGAGAATGTAGGTGAACCCGGTCTCTCGGAGGTCGTCAGAGGCCACATAGATGTGACCCACACGCAGGTGGAGGTTCCCTGCTGAGATGGCTCGCACGCGCCAGTCAGTCTTGGAGGCAAAGGCTGCCTGCTCATAGGGCGAGGTGGTGGTGACTATGAGCTCGTCCCCGTGCTTGTTCGTGCTGCGCGTGGTAACCGCCGTCAGCTGCGCGCCGCCCGCGCCGCCCTCCTTGGCCTGCTTCTCAATCTCCGCGATCTGCTGCCGCTGGATGGACGGCGGCGCGATCTCCGCGCCGAGAATAATATCCCGGATCTCCGACTGAGTCAGCGCGGACACGTTCACCGAGCTCTTCTTGGCGTAATCCGCGAGAATCAAATCTTTCAGCGCCACCTCGCAGCGAATCCACTGTTCATCCGTGAGCGTCGGCCACACGTGGTGCGCCTGGGTGACCACGCTCTTGTCGGGCCGCAGCAGCATGCGGGCCTTCTCGTTGTTCACGTGGAGAGCTCTCAAGATGAGAATGAGGCGGGAGAAGGCGGTGTAAGAGGAGATGGAGCGCAGCCAATCGTCGTAGATGTTGAACAGCAGCATCTGAGGCTCGGTCGCCTTGAGAATCAAATCCCCAAACTTCTCGATCTTGAGGCACGCCTGGAAGGGCAGCTGCAGCTCGGACCCCTTGATGACAATGTTGGGGAAATCCAGCAGATGCACCTCCAGGGGATCAAGCATGCCCTTCCGAGTCACAATGATCTGCCGCGGCTGCTCCTCCACCGGAAGAGACCGAATCAGCGCCGCGACTTCCTCCGCGGTTTTCCACTTCGCCAGCTGCCCGAGACGCTTCTGCCCCGCCCAGACCGACGTGTGGATGATCTTGAGGAAGAGCTGCCCGGTGCGCGGGTTGAAGATGAAGATGGCGCCGTTGATGGGCTTGGTGGTCAGGTTGCCCTCGAACGTCTTGTGGATGGTCACGCGGTACACGTTCGTGTCGTCCACGAACCAGATGATCTGGTTGGAGAAGAGCTCGCCGTAGTTCTGCGAGGAGAGGTACGGCTCCGTGGGCTCGGAGGAGTAGAGCTGCAGGCCCTTGCGAATGCGCTCCCTCAGCACGTAGAGAGCTGGATTGGCCTTCATGATCTTCGCCATCGCCTGTGAGAACGGGGGAAGCAAGGGGCGGGGAGGGGCGAAGCAGGGCAGGGTGGGGTCAAGGCTCGGTGGGCTCGGAGGAGTAGAGCTGCAGCCCCTTGCGAATGCGCTCCCTTAGCACGTACAGCGCTGGATTCGCCTTCATTATCGTTGCCATCGCCTGGTGGTAGTGGGGGGGTTGGGGAAGAACAGTTTTTTCGAACTTCATGATTACTGAAAACGACCAATGTGTTCTCGCAGCACGCAGAGCGCTGGATTCGCCTTCATGATCTTTGCCATCGCCTGTGAGAAGGAGGGGAAGGTGGGGACGATGGGGGTGGGCGATGGAGGACAACGCAATGAGGTGGTGACGGCAGAGACGTGGTGAGGTGGTGCAGCAGGTATCTGCGCGGACGTGAGGTCATGCGGAGATGACCAACAAACAGCAAAGGAAGGGGTAGCGGGGGAGGAAACCAGAAAACGAATTGGCAGAGGGAAGCAAAAGAGTCTAAAAAGGCAAGAGACCAAGGCACATCCCCACCCAAAATCCCAGCCTCAGCCCCTCTCTCTTTCTCAAACACACTCTGTCCCAACCCCCTTCTGTCCCTTCAACCTCCTCTCCGCCCATCCCTCCCTTGCTCTCTCACTCTCTCACCTTCCACCCTTGCAAGCCCTCACCTGTGCCAGCAGCGGCTTCATGCCGGGAATCCAGTTGCCATAGATCGACCACAGATTGTACGCGAGGTCGATCCCGATCATCACCCCGGCCGGCGACGGGTACAGGCTCATGTTATCCGTCGTGTAATCCAGGAACTTGGCTCTGGTGTACCGCTCGATGTCGTGCAATCAAAGGCCCTCTCTCACTCACATTCCCCCTTTCCCTTGCAACTGCTCACCTGCGCGAGAAGAGGCTTCATGCCAGGAATCCAGTTGCCATAGATGGACCACAGGTTGTACGCCAAATCGATCCCGATCATCACCCCAGCAGGCGACGGGTACAGGCTCATGTTATCCGTCGTGTAGTCCAGGAACTTGGCTCTCGTGTACCGCTCGATGTCATGCGAGTCGTAGTCGCCCCACCGCAGCTGCACGTCGATCCAGAACTTGTCGGTGGCCTTCTGGTCAAAGGCGTCCTTGGAGTCGGCGACAAGGGAGGGCTTGGACACGGGCCACTTGTACGCCGCGAAGAGCAGCACGTCGGCACACGAGGAGTTCATCTTGTACGACTTGCGCGGGTGGATGGTCTCCTTCTGCACCGTCTCGATCTCCAGTGCGTCCAGCTCCTGGTCCAGCACCTGCGAAAGGGGCGGATGAGAGAACCAGAACGGGATGGGGAAGGTGAAGAGGAGTTCATCTTGTACGACTTGCGCGGGTGGATGGTCTCCTTCTGCACCGTCTCAATCTCCAGAGCGTCCCGCTCTTGGTCTAGCACCTGGGGTAGGGGACAGAACCAATAAGCGGTGTGGGAGGATTGGGGCGAGGAGGAGCGGTGGGGACAGGGGAGGTGAGGAGGAGTTCATCTTGTACGAATTGCGTGGATGGATGGATGGTCTCCTTCTGGGCTGTCTCGATTTCCAGTGCATAAAATTCCAGATCCAACACCTGGGGTGGATGAGACAGGCAAATGAGGGGGAACATGCATTTGACAAACGTGGAAAGTCAGATCAAGCAACACTCTCTTGGAACGTGCTGAAATTACAATCAAACCCAGGAATGGACGTCCCTTCCCCCTCCAAGGCGCACCTGTCAGGCGTCTGCTAGGTGAGCCTCACCTTCCAAGCCTCACCTGCCCCCCCGCCAAGCCTCACCTGCCCCCCCGCCAAGCCTCACCTGCTCCCCCCCTAAGCCTCACCTTCCCCATCCCCCCCCCTCAGGTCACTTGCTAATCCACCCCCCCCCCAGCCTCACCTGGCAGATGTCCATGACGACGCTCTCGTGCACCTTCTGCCACAGATGCCCATGCAGCCCACCACACACATAACCGAAACAACCCACCACCCTAACCTGCCCACCTTCCCCCTCCCAATTCCAGCCTCACCTGGCAGATGTCCATGACGACGCTCTCGTGCACCTTCTGCCACAGATGCGCGCGGAAGATCTGAATGAGCGAGATCTTGAGCGTAGGTATTTTCCCGTGCATGAAAATCCCCGTCAGGTCCAGCTGCACCTGGAACCCCACATACACGTTCGCCCGGTTGATGGTCGGCGACCACCACAGCGCAAACCGCCTGTTCGGGATCTGGTTCAGCCCGGACCGCTGCGCGTTCGTCAGCTTCTTGTACTTCATCGACTCCTCGAACCCGGACGCTTTCTCCCAGAACAGCCCCTCCCACGTGGGGAAGTAGGTGCCTTTAAACAGGGTGTGCTCCAGAATACCCTCGACTCCCCCCAGCGCCTGAATCACGTCCGTCCGGTAGTTATTCAGGTTCCACAGCTTCCCGTCGTGCCGCTGGTGCGTCCACCAGAAGGGGTTCTGCTTCGGGAACTGGTACTGCTGGAACCCGGTTCGCACACGCCACCCCTTGTCATACGCCAGGGTATGCCGGTCCTTCTGAAACAGCGTGTTGATTCTCGGAATGCCCCGGTCCCACGAGTCCTCCAGATCCTCCAGCGTCAGCCGTCGATTCTGCGCCTGCGCCTCGCTCCTCTTCAGCGCATACTCCGCCCAGACCCGCTGGCTATCCACGAATTCGCTCTCCCACGGCTGGATATACCGGTACAGACTCGGGATCAGCGCCCCCTCCTCGTGACTCATCCCCGCGCGGAAATGAGTGACGCCAATGTCCGTCTGCTTGCTGTACAGCCGGTCGCTCTGCGGGATGAGAATGTGCCCCATGGACAGCATGCCCAGCCCGCCCAGCTCCTTGGGCGAGTAAAACACCACCGGCGGGAACCGCGAGGGCATCTTGGAGTTGAGCCCGATCTTGACGCGCGTCTGGATCTTGGTCTCGCACTTCACCAGCAGGTCCAGGAGCTCCTCGGTGTGCACGGTGGCCTCGCGGAAGTAGGTCATGAGGCCGATCAGCGCCGTGTTCCACTTGTTGGCGATCTTTGTGAACGTGGTGGAGCCAGAAGACATGAGGATCTGCCGGACTCGAGTCTCGAAGAGTTTGAGATGCTCGTCGTCCACGCGGAGGAACGCCTGCGCCGTGCGCTCCTTGGTCGCCTCGTTCTGCAGCGCCCACACGCCGTCCTTCTGCCCGAACGTCTCCCCCGCCGACATGCGCACGTGCGGGAGGATCCGGACCTCGAACCCGGACATACTGAACAGCAGGTTGGGGTTATCCTTGGAATACACCGACACAAAGCTCTCCTCCCACTCCAGCGTCGTGAGGCTCCGCGGCAGCCGGTTCTTCACCTCCCAGAACGTGGCCCGCCCGAGGTTCACATCGTGCTTCATGAGGCGCATGCGGGCATCCCTCGGCCAGCACTTCTTGTTGTTGTACCCGACCATGTTCTCGTTGTTCGGGTCGGGGTGCTCCGTCAGGTAGCGCTGAATCAAATCCCGCGCCTCCTCGTGCGTGAACACGAACAGCATGTGGAACCGGTCGATGTACCGCGAGTACAGCCGGATCGGGTGCCGCGTCTCCGTCTTCACCTCCCGGAAGGTCAGAAACTCGTTCGGCAGCTGCGGCGGGCCGGCGACCTCGCTCGCGCGGGTGAGACCCAGCAGCAGGAGATCCAGCACGAGGCCGTAGTACTGCGTGATGAAGGACGCGAACTGCAGCCCGCGGACCAGCCCGTACGTGTTGGTGTGAGACATGTCCTTGAAGCTCAGCACCACGTTGTTCTTGGCGGTCATGTAATCCGCCAGGTTGTGATCGCAGATCAGCCGCAGCAGCCTGTTCAGGAGCGTCAGATCCACCTTCTCGAACAGCTTCTCAAACCGCGACTGCAGCAGCACCACGCACTGCCCGTCCTCCGTCTCCCACACATCATGCAAATTATTGATCCCCTGGCACCACTTGTACACCAGCAGCGGCGGCGGCTCCGTGTCAGCCGGCTTCACCCAGTTGGGAAACAGCCGCCTCTTATCCGCCTCGTACCACAGGTAGTTATCCAGGTACGCATCCGTGATCTTCTCTAGAGGCTCGATGTCGTAGACCGGGACCAGATGCGTGTAGAGGTCGAAGAACGCGATGCCGACCTCCTTGAAGGCGCGCTGGGTGAGCAGGTGGCGCTTGATGCGGGAGAGCGCCTCATGCGGGTTGTCGTAGGCCTGCTCGATGAGCCCCAGCTCTTCCCGCTGCTGCTGGTTCAGCCGCACGCTCGCGCTGTACGGCTCCTTGAGGCGCTCCAGCGCGAGAATCAGCAGCTTCGTGTCGTGCTTGTAGGAGAGAGGGGGGAACGGGATGGGCTGGAACTTGCGCGACTCGAGCCAGTGCACCGTGGTGGTGTAGATCGCGACGGCCTCTTCGGGCGAGAGGTACGGGCCGTCCTTGAGGTAGTTGTGCTGCCGCTCCTGCTCCGCCTTGAGCCACAGCCGCGTCAGCCGCCCCAGGTTCTTCCTCGAGACCGTCTTGTCCACCGTCGCCCCGCGGCGAATCCGCTCCCGGTTGTAATGCGCCACGTTGGTCCACCAGTCCGCCTTCATCTTCACGTACCGCAGGATCATGCTCTCGATGGGCGCCGGCAGCCCAGGCACCTTCCAGGGAATGTTGGCCTTCCAGCACCGCCACGCCTCCGAGAGATGCTGCAGAATGGTGCGCGACTTGTTCTGCTTCACGCCCTCGGGCATCATGTCGAGAATGTCGTGCATCACGGCTGCCCTCAGCTCCAGGTCATAGTGGCTCTCCACGCGCTGCTTCGTGAGAGTCTTCGCCACGCCCTTGCTCGCCCGCCCCTCGAACTGCCTCGCGAGAAGGTTCCCCAGCCACCGCTCCAGCAGGGGCACGATCCCGCGCAGGAAGAACAGCCACACTCGCCACACCGGCGCCCAGAACCCGCACCCCGGGCCCTTTCCCACCGGCCCTGTGTTGAATCGGTAGTAGATGAGGTGCTTCAGGTCCTTGCACATGCGCACCTGCCGCATGAGCCGGTACTTGTACCGATACATGCCGGTCAGCTGCCCCACGTGGGAGAAGATGTACTGTAACCCGTCCGCGAGTTGAAACGCGTCCACGTTCCCCAGCCGGTACTGCACGTGCGCGTCCACCACCAGCTTCGTCAGCCGCAGGATCTCCCGACATAAATGGAAAGCGTTGCCGAATCGGGACTTCTTCCGCTCCTTGGTCGTGAGAGTCTTCACGGGCTTGAGATTGAAGTTGTAATCCAGATGAAGGTAGTGCAGGCTCTTGCGGTGAATCAGCAGGTTGAGCATGTTGTGCCCCTGCCGGCACACCTGCAAACCGGCCTCCACCCAGTCCAACTCCGTGGATTGAAAAAACTTGGTCTGCTTCAGCGCGCGGAACAGATCCCTCTTCTTGTGCGACTTGGGCGGCCGCTTGTGCAGCTCGTTGAGAACCCACAGCTTCAACAGCTTCTGGTAGCTCACGCGCACCTTCACCGGGTGGTTCGGAGGGCAGTGCTCCTTGAACCACCCCGCCACCAGCGGGATATCCTCTGCTCTCCTGGTCCTCCCCGACCGCCGGTTGAACGGGTACGGCGCCCACAGCAGCGCGATGCCGGCTGCTGTGGCGTCGGTGTAGAGAGGTGTGGAGGAGAGGAGCGGCTCGACGCCCTCGGGGAGGGTCCATTCCTCCTCCTCCAGGTCCTCTTCCAGGGCTGCGCGCGAGGCTCGGGACTCGGATCGGTAGTGCGGGATGGGGTGGATGAGCGGGTCGTAGTAGAAGGCGGGCAGGTCTGGGTCCTCTGACTTGATGTACATGACCTGTGGGAGGGGGAAGTGGGGGTTGGGGGGGGGAAGGCGGGGAGGAAGGGGGGGGAGAGGAATGGGGGAAAGGGGCGGGTGGGGGGAAGGAAAGACATGGGTAGAGTTAGTGATAGAAGGCTGGAAAGTCTGGGTCCTCCGACTTGAGAGGGGGGTGGGGAAGAGGAAGCGGGGCGGGAGGAAGAGACGGGAAGAGAAAAAGGGGGGGGTTGAGGAAAAAGGGGGAAATGAAGGGGCAGGGGGAGGAAAGGGGGGGGAGGGGGAGGGGAGGAGAGAGGAAGGGGCGAGGGGGGGAGTAAAGGGAAGGGTGGGGGGGGAGAGAAAGGGGGGAGTGGTAGGGAAAGGGAGGTGGAAAGGGGGGGAGAACGGGGGCGGGTGGGGGGAAGAAAACACAAGTGTAGGTATCGACGGACGGGCAAGCGAGAGAAGGCAACCAAGGGCACGGGTTTGCAAGTGGAGACGGGAGTGTGGGTAGGGAAAGACAACTTGATGCACATGAGTGCAACAGCAGCAAGATTTTTACCATCAGCAGCAGCAGCACTAGCAGCGAAGGCTGGAACAGGCTCTCACTCATCCGCTTCTCTCTCGCACCCAGCCCACCCCCCTCTGCCACCTCTAACCCGCACCCACCACCCTCCCCCATGCCATGTCCCCCTCAAACCCAGTCCAACCCCTGCCCCAACCCCAACCCCTGCCCCAACCCCAACCCCTGCCCCAACCCCAGCCCCAGCCCCAGCCCCAGCCCCAGTCTCTCCAGCCGCCTCACCTGCGGCGTGTGGTAAGCCTGCACGGCGACCTTGCGCGGGCGGCTGTTGTAGAGCCAGGGGAACGCGATGCGGTACTCGGTGCGGATGGGCGTGCGGATGATGAGCTTGCCGATGTCGTTGAACTCGTTCCAGTCCTCCTCCGCCTCGGGCTTCTCGCGGAACAGCGGCTCGAACTTCGGCCCGCCCGGGATGCACATGTTGAGCGCCTTAGCCGTGAAGAACGACTTCAGGTCGAACAGGTAGAAGTAGTTCTCGTCGATCAGATCCGATAGAAGCTGACCCGCTAAGCGGAAAAGGGTTGCTTGGATCGGGACGCTCAGCTCCCACTTGCGGTAGCTCGGCCCGTTGACCAATCGCGTGTTGACAAGCGGCTTGGAGTCGTAGAACCAATCGTAGACCGCCGAGTCCTCCTCCTCGTCGAGCTCCAATTGGACGGCATCGAGCGGGTCCACGTGGAGCACGTTCTCGGCGTAATCCAACGGCGGCTCTTCGTCGTCGAAGGGCGGGAAGCGCATGCGCTTGAAGTGGCGGCGATCGCGCTTCTCGCGGCGCATCATGATCCACATGGTGCCCCACTGCGCCATGTACACGGACGGAATCACCAGCGGCGTCTCGTTCACGAACGTGATGGCGCCCGTGATGTGGTACAGCACCTTCACGTGCCGCACCTGATGGGCGGACGGGATGAGAGGGAAAAAGAGAGGAGATAGAAGCAGAGGATATTAGCGGGATGGCACAGCAAACGGAAAGATAAACGCATTCGTGAGACGGCAGTGACCAGATCAATGGATGAAATCGATCAGAGGGAAAACGACGGAAGACTGGGCTATGGAGGAATGAAAAGAAGACAGGAGGCGATAAAACTACAGGAACAATTCAAAATTGATGAAAAAAAAAAACAATTAGGAAATGGAATCTACAAATCCTGGAAAATAGTGCATGACTTAGCCAAAGCAGAACACTAAGAACTAATTACAGAAATTATAACGGATGAGAGGAGCAAAGAAAGAATGAGAAAAAGCAAGCCCACCTGCTCCCACGGCATCGGCATGTTCTCCAGAAGCTTCAGCACCGCATGCGGCACGAACTTGAGCGCGCCGAGGTACACGCGCTTATCACGGCGGAACTTGCGCGAGCTCATGTCGCCATGATCGCGCACGATCTTGCGCACGTGCTCCGGCGGCATGTCCTCCTTCTGGTGCTCCACGTACCCGAACCGCCGCTTCTCCGCGTACCGCTTCTGGTTCAGCTGCTGCCACTTCCTCGCCTTCTCCTCCAACGCGGCTTCAGAATTTGGAGGTAACGCATGCTGCTGCTGCTGGCCGCTGCTTCCCGGACCGGAATAAGGGTAGCGGCCCGCCATGGCTCCTTGAAGTAAAAACGACGGTAATTCTGGAAAGACGGCGACCTATAAAAGTCTAACTAAACGGATGACGACTAAAAGAAAAGGAATGTAAAGAGAAAGAATTTGCCAAGATAAGCTGGGTCACCGATCTCAAGTCTTGGAAAAACGTAACCCCGATTCAGATCGCAGATCTGATAGAGGTCGACGCTAAAACTAGGCCGTGACGTAATCTTATCGCAATGTCCATTATCCTGCGTCTAGGCGACAGCCTGATCCGGATGGCGCCATGTTCACGCAAGGTTAGGAGATGACGCGCTGGCGAGAGCAGCAAGAAACCCTACCAGCAGCACAAAGGCCAGAAGCAACCTAGAGAATATCTTGTTGCAAGAGGATAATGTGAGCTAGGTCTATATCTCCTTGTTTCTTCAGACCGCATGAAAACGTGCTCTATCCTTTTGCACCATGCTTGACTCCTCAGTGGTTACCCTCTGCATGCAGACTGTGGCGGGTAGGCCGAAACAGCAGCCTGAATCAACCAAGCAAACACTCGACTTTTCGTTGATTCAATTCAAAGAGCTGCGTTACACACAGTCCAATGTGAAATTCTTACGCTTCCAGAAAAATAACTGTAAACTGAAGTTCTGCAGAAAACACCAGCAGTGAGTGCAGTGATGTTGGGTCACACTCGCTTTACGGCACAGCTGTGGCGTACCTCAACCCCGCGGCACACCACGTCAGCTAACCCCCCCAACCCCCACCTCACCGCAAGCAAGCAGCACTTGCCCTCCCGCAGCTGTAACATTTTCCGCCAGGCTGGAAAATCTGCCCTCGCTGAACGCGCAAGCCCTGTTCCCCTACCCCCACCCCACCTCCCCTCACAGCGCATCTCCCCATTCTCCCCCTCCCTTCCCTCGCGTTTCTCCCTTTCTCATCTTACCTGCGCCCTCCCTCAAAGACCCAATAGCAGCATAACTGCGATCCTTTCGCCCTCCTTTCTGCCTTTACCCACCGCTCCTACTCCTCCCTTAGTCGCACGTGTACTACTCCACCCGAACAGCCACAATGAAGGTTGTCGCGGCTTACCTCCTCGCGCTTCTCGGAGGCAACGCGAGCCCCGCCGCTGCCGATATCAAGGGCATTCTTTCGTCAGGCATGTGCTCGCTAACGCTCCCGGCCTCGCGATGCGCTTTAGGGTTTAGAGCTGACACGATTTACATGGAATTATTCGATACACGAGAGGCCTGAAGTTTATGTGGAATAATCTGGTGGGAGCTTTGATCGTTGGACCCTTAGTTTTTCGCAAATTTCGAGCGCTCAAGCTCTCCAGATGTCCATAACCCTAACTCGTCCGCCTCCTTCTCCCTCCCCGCCACACCCCTTTCCCCCACTTTTCCGTCGTGGCCCCGCCAATTTTCTTGTTCCCGTGATCCCGCAGTTGGCGCTGAGGCTGATGATGACAGGATAGGTCTGCTGCTGAAGCAGCTGGAGGGCAAGGACATTAACGAGGTCATCGCGGCCGGCCGAGAGAAGTTCGCCGCGGTGCCCAGCGGTGGCGGCGTTGCCGTTGCCGCTTCAGGCGGTGGCGGTGCCGCTGCTGCTGCCCCCGCTGAGGAGAAGAAGGAGGAGAAGAAGGAAGAGGAGAAGGAAGAGTCTGACGACGTACGTAACTTCCGTTTCATCTCCAATGCTGTTTTGTTTGCTTAATCTTCTCCACGTTGTCCCCCCGCCCCTCCCGTTTCTCTACTTTCCATATGCTGGATGCTGTTGTCCCTTTCCCTTCAAGCCCCGTGCTTTTCTCCTTGCGAAGCGCGTAGTCGTAGCTATCGCCAAGAAGCGTGACCGATTTAGTTAGAGCGAGACAGCGACGTGCACAGCTTGTCTCCGGGAAATTATAATCAGGAAGGGGTTTAGCATCTCAAGACCGACTGAAGGCTGTCTGCGTAGCCCTAGCAGAACCACAACGTTGCTTCTCGCTCGGCAGACAGGGGTTTTTTTCACGAGAGTTGGAAGCTGGTAGTATATGGATCCGAGCAGCCTTACAGTGGAGCGGGGAGCAGTTGATGGTTATTTACTTCGAGTAGATGACATTACTGGTCGTTTACCTTTCGCGCAGGCTTTTAGCAGTGATCAATTAGCTCCCTAGCAACCCGTGGGTGGTTCTTCTTATACCAATTTTGATTCCATGTGCCTTGCCCCTCTTTTACGATGTGCAGGATATGGGTTTCAGCCTGTTCGACTAAGCAAGCTCTCCACTCGATTTGCTCTGCACATTGTCCATCCGTTTAGGGGTCTCCAAGCCTGAGACCCTTGTCCGATGTCACTGATGGAATGAGCATTATTTGTGCAACGTCCAGGAATGTATAGCACTTCATCTCCCACTGTTGAAAGTGCTTGGGTGAGAGCGGGGGAATGTTGAGCATTTGGGCGAATATCAAAGTCAAATAAAGAATAATCAAACTTCTGAATCAGCTACGGTAACTGGCTCTAGGGACTGGAAATTTTTGAACTTGGTACAGTACTCTGCTACCTGAGGAACTTGTCTGGAATGGCAAATGGTGTCTACTGACTCGCTGCAGCATCTCAAACAGTCAGCCGCTTAGCTTGGAAAGAATGCATCACCTTCATCCTCAAATCCCTCTCCAGATTTGCTTTCCGCTGCTCATCTGCAGTGATTGTCTTGTGATGCTCCTGAGATTCCATCACAGCCTTGCCTGCTGCAGCCAGCTTCGGCATTGAACCCCAATCAGGATCTTCAGGCTGTGAAATGTCAGCAGGACCATCCAGGAGCACAGTGTCAAGCCACCTTCTGTCTCTCTCCTCAAACTCCTGGGAACAGATTTGAATCTCTGCATCTTGCTTCATTGCTTCAGGTTCTATCATTGGGAGGGGCTCCCAGTCATCTGGATGATCTCCATCCCTCTCCGCCTTCTTGCTCGTCTCCCTGGCAGCCTGCTTTTCTGCCTTACGTTGCCGCTTCTCCTCCCTCCTCTTCCGCCTCTCCTCCTTCCGTGCCCTCTTCTCTTCCTTGTGGCGCCGCCTTTCCTTCTTCCTTGCCTTCCTCTCGTCCCTCGTCTCCATGCCCTCCCACTCTCCTGCAGAGCCTGCTGAATCCGTCACGCCCTTCTTCACACAGGACTCATCTTCAGACGAAATGTCCATGTCTTCAACCTGGTGACTGGAGTCTTGCTGGTCGGGGCTTCCGTAGAACTTGTCCTGTCCATGAGAAGCATCTTCTAATCCACAAGCTCTTGCAGCCAAGGCTTTAGAAGAGGCTTGCGCAGAACTGCAGCCAGCTTGAGATATAGCACTAACAAACCTTCCACCATCAACATCAACTTGTGAAGTTGCACCTCCAATATCCTGCGAAGATCCAGCAGGATGTGCAGCAGCAGCACACTGATAGCTTTCAACCTGAGCAGTGACAGGAGTAGCTACAGCAGTGGTCTCAGTGCTCTGAGGCTGTCCTGCGTGCTTAGCTTCGTCGCATGGCCCTTCAAAACCCAGGCGCGTCTCAGGCTGGCTCTTCCGGCTGAATTGAGGAGAGGAAGGCCTCTTGAAACTCCTGAAAGCAAAGACGAGAGAACATCAGCAAGAATTTTCAGCCTGAATTGAGACATAATGCATTGAACAGGTCGCTTCTTACCTTGGTTGGATCTGAGAACGCCATTCTCGACGACATTCGAATCTTGGGGGAGGTGATTGGGGCGGTTGCGTATCTTGTATGTCGTGGAACTCAGCGTTGATTCTTTTCTCAAATCCAGGAGGGTAGGTAATTTGTCGTTCAATGTTGACGTTCAGTTCAACCAGTGAATCCGTCCCATTCCGCGAGCAGTTGAATCCAGGTGGGTATGATGTCATGCTGGCAGAATTACGCTGGTTAGAGTTGTTGCTTCGGAAGGACCTTCCAGTCCCCTCCTTCTTGTATGCTTTTCCTGACGACCATGATTGTCGCGGGTTGCAGTTATTACGTTGTAAGTTGCGACGCCATTGAGGCTGTTGCTGAAATTCAGAGGATCGACCAAAGCGACGGGTATCCTTGGGTGGAAATCGATCGCTGTGACGGTTTCCATGATGGTTCGAGAACCTTCCACGCTTGTGCGCATTGAAATCCCGTCGTTCAACTGCACTGAGGGAGCGCTTACTGAAAAAAACAAAATACACAGTAGAGTGTCAGCAAAATTGGCCACTGTGCGGGAAGATCGTGATGAATGATGAATCCTAAAAATATACCTTCTCCAGCTTTCGTCGTGTGCGTGAAAATTATTTCTTCGGTTGCATCTCTGTAAGTCTGCATCTCCGTCGATCGTCGGAACCTCGTGGTCTTCTTTAGGCCCGCGTTCCTTTTGAGCATCCTCAAGGATATCTGACGAAAGCCTTGCAGCAGCTTCCAACGCCTTTTTTCTCGCATCTCCTACCTCAGTAGGCTGAATGGAAAGACAGACGAATACGTAAGTTGCATTAATATGCACAGATTTAGTTCGAGCAAAGAAACACCACAGTCTTACAATTAATCCATTCTCCTCGGCGAATTCGTCCAGAAGTTTCTGCGGAATCCCGTGCTCATTGCGATGCGCGTTACGGAGGATTCTCCACAATTCCTTCATGAAAGTAGTCGTGTGATTCTCCAGGAACCCTGTCAGCTGTATCTGCATGCGTTTGGGATCCACCTGCCATAATGAAACATGAAATATAGCATAAGGTGTGTTTCACTGAACAAAGCACGGCCCGATCGCATTTCATAATCTGTAATAGAGCACATACCACAATATTAGAAACAAATATCGTAGAGAAAATCTTCCCGCGCAAAGAAAGCTCACCTCGTCTTGGAGTAGACTACAAATGAAATTGATTAGAACCTCATCTTCAACTCCAAGGAGCTCAGTCACTCTTCTAGCAATCCACGGGTAAATTACTTCCTTTTTCACCTTCTTCATATCAACCTGCAAGAAATGATCCATCAGGTGACAAACAAGCCCATACTACGTCGTATTGCATGAGTAAAGGATATGGCTTACAGGTTTATCAAATATTTTTGCGAATCGCTGTGTCTTCAGGAGCTTCGTGTCTTTGTCCGAAAATCTAACATCCTGATCAGCGCTAGGCCCTCGCCACAGACCCTCAGCCATGATGCTGCTTACACCAGATTGTACGACGAACTCTACTGATCAAAGACACCACACGGGCCTCAGTGCAGTGCTTTGGTTTCTGTTGACAGTCTCGTGCATCATGGATGCGGTTGATAGCGATGGTGGCTTGGCTCTGCTGCGGCAATCCGAACTTCATAAAAAAGTCGGAGATGATCCAATTTTTTCTCGAGGTCTCCGTGTCGCGCATTGATCATGGCTTCGTCGACATGTTCGAGGGGAGCACCTCTGAAACGGGATGTTCATCTGAAGCATCAGAATTGACAGTACACTCGTGGTACACTGTCTATTCCATGACAGCAATATCTCTGAAATATGCACAGCCAGCAGCAGCTAGGCTGGTGGAGAGTCAAACATTTTGTTATCTTGCAGACATTTCATTACCACAAGATGAGATTCAAAACAATAGACATTTTAGCTACAAACTTACCGCGTCACTACCAAAGGCAATCAGAAAGTCAGATGAGTTTCAGTCCATCCGCGTATGAACCATACAATGTGCCCTCATTGTTGCTCACCTGGTGATCATATGTCCTACACTAACTCAGGGAATTCCCACACCACACCCAATCAGTGAGGTTCACATCACACTTAGCTCACTCACATAGCTACTGCATCTCGCTAAGGCTTTGACGTTGACCAGAAGTGCATAGGTCTGCTGATCCCCACTTGGATCTGAACAAAAAAATCTGCAGCACCACCCCACATGTTGGTCTGTCCAAATGAGTAGCGTAGTGCTCAGTAGTAAGGGCTTAGGTGGTGTAGATGTCAAAACATATTGTTCTGCTTATTTCACTCTAGGTTGTGTAGGGTTCTTTCCTTAGAGGGTACAACAATCTCTCTCGATAGTCCTTGTACCCCCCCCTTACCTAATCGAACTCACTCATCTAGCTAGTAACTCTAACATGGTATTAAGAGCACAATGCTCCTTAGGACCGAAATTTTAAAAGGGCCCACCACTACTATTTCGACCTGCTGCCCGAGTCGCGCCCCTAGGAGAAACGCGAAATGCGAAAACGTGCCCTAGGCGAGACGGTTCCCTTTTCTGCCTAGACGCGATTTTCTGTTCCTAGTCACGTGCGACCCCCCTGACCGAGCCCTAGCTGCCCCGTGCGCCTCTCGCGCGGCCCGTCAGCCCCTACGCCCGGTCCCCCCCTCGTTCCTGCTGCTGCGCGCGCCACTCACGCTGCCCGCCAGCCCCTAGCACGCACCTGATGCGCGCTCCTCGTAGTGCCGCCCCGCACGCACCTGTTGCGCGCCCCTGGTTTGCACGCCCACAGCCCACGCGCGCCTACTGCTACTACGCGCTGCCCATCCCGAGCTGTCACTGCTGCTGCTACTGACGCTACTGCTGCTACAGCTAGTGCTACTCACTGCTGCTGCTACTGAAGCTAGTGCTGCTACAGCTAGTGCTACTCACTGCTGCTGCTACTGAAGCTAGTGCTGCTACAGCTAGTGCTACTCACTGCTGCTGCTACTGAAGCTACTGCTGCTACAGCTAGCGCTACTCACTGCTGCTGCTACTGACGCTACTCCTGTTACAGCTAGCGCTACTCACTGCTGCTGCTACTGAAGCTAGTGCTGCTACAGCTAGTGCTACTGCTGCTGCTACTACGGCACTTGCTACAGCTGCTACTGACTGAAGCTACGGCTCCTACAGCTAGTGCTACTGCTGCAGCTCCTACTCCAGCACTTGCTACAGCTACTATTGACTGAAGCTACTCCAGCTACAGCTAGTGCTACTGCTGCAGCTCCTACTACTGCACTTGGTACAGCTGGTACTGACTGAAGCTACTTCTGCTACAGCTAGTGCTACTGCTGCAGCTCCTACTCCAGCACTTACTGCAGCTGCTCCTGACTGAAGCTACTGCTGCAGCTCCTACTACTTCACTTGGTACAGCTAGTACTACTGCTGCAGCTCCTACTACTTCACTTGCTACAGCTAGTGCTACTGCTGCAGCTCCTACTACTGCACTTGCTACAGCTAGTGCTACTGCTGCTGCTGCTGCTGCTCGGTCTGCTGCTGCTGCCCGAGCCGCCCTGCTACTGCTGCTACTGGAGGGAGTACTGCTGGGAGTGGTGGAGGTGCGGCCTCCCACCCCCACCGAACCGCCCTGCTGCTGTTACTACTGCTGCTGCTGCTACTTGTGCTACTGGGAGTGGAGGAGGTGCTGCTGGGAGTGTAGGAGGTGCTGCTGGCGCTGTAGGAGCTGGAGGTGCTGGACCTACTCCTGACAGTCACTGTCTGTCATGGCCACTTCCGCGGCAGTCGCTGCGGCCAGGGGTGGACAGCAGCGGGCACTGCTTCTCCCGGACGACCCCACCCCTCAGCAGCTTCGTGAGTGGGTTATTCAGCGAGGTCGTCCTGGTGGTGGAGGTTATCGTTATGTTAAGACCGCTGCTCTTGGTGTTAGTGAGTCTGCTGCCACTCCAGGTGTTAGTCAGTCTGCTGCCACTCCAGGTGTTAGTGAGTCTGCTGCCACTCCAGGTGCTAGTGAGTCTGCTGCAGCTCCAGGTGCCCGTGAGTCTACCGACGCTCTAGTTGCTAGTGCGTCTACTACCACAGGTCCTGCCTCAGCTGAGGTCTTGCACACGTTCACGCTTGACTCCGGCGCGTCACGTTGCTTCTTCCGTGATTGCACCACAGTCACACCACTCACAGCACCTGTCCCAGTCTCACTGGCTGACCCCTCTGGGGGCCCAGTGGTTGCGAGAGCCTCCACGGTCCTCCCTTGTCCAGCAGTCCCCTCCGGCTCTTTGTCAGGTCTCCACCTCCCCACGTTCTCGACGAACTTGGTGAGCAACGCTGCCATTCAGGATGTCTGGGTTGATACCTTTATTCCTGGAGGGCAGCGTGTGGCGATCTGTACGTGCTCCCGGACTGGCCGTCACCTGGCTACGTTCACTCGACAGCCTGGGTCTAGTCTGTACACACTGACCACTGCGTCTGCACAGGTGGCTGAGTCAGGTCAGGTAGCTACGTCGAGTCGAGCGTCTGCGTCAGGGCAGTTAGCTGCGTCTTGCTCGTGCCGAGTACTCACGCACGAGACTCAGCGCTGGCACCACCGTCTTGGTCACCCCTCCCTGCAGCGTCTGCGCCGCATGCACTCCCGGCTCCTGGTCACTGGCCTCCCTGAGACCCTGCCCCCCCTCCCGCGCTCACTTGCGCCGCCGTGCCTTCCTTGCGTCGAGGGGCGGCAGCGCGCCGCTCCTCACTCCTCCGAGTTTCCTCCGACCACTGCTCCTCTGCAGACTCTCCACATGGACGTGTGGGGCCCGGCCCCCGTCGGTGGAACGGACCAGGAGCGCTACTTCCTGCTGGTGGTTGACGACTACACACGCTACACCACAGTCTTCCCCTTGCGGCGCAAGGCGGATGTCAGTGGTGTCTTGATCCGCTGGATCCGTGCTACTCGTCTCCAGCTGCACGAGCGCTTTCAGCAGGACTTCCCAGTCTTGCGTCTGCACTCTGACAAGGGTGGTGAGTTCTCCTCTGGCGTCCTTGAGACGTTCTGCCAGGATGAGGGCATCCGCCAGTCGTTCACGCTTCCGGCCTCTCCGCAGCAAAATGGGATCGCTGAGCGTCGCATTGGCCTGATCATGGAGGTTGCTCGTACCTCCATGATCCATGCGGCTGCTCCCCATTTCCTGTGGCCGTTTGCGGTCCGATACGCCGCGCATCAG
Source organism: Closterium sp. Naga37s-1 (assembly GCA_947471745.1). NCBI lineage: Eukaryota > Viridiplantae > Streptophyta > Zygnematophyceae > Desmidiales > Closteriaceae > Closterium > Closterium sp. Naga37s-1. The sequence continues at coordinate 922,312 of CANJKZ010000161.1, read as the reverse complement.
CTCAACCTCTGGCCCCGTGTCTCTGCTCCAGAGACCTCGCCCACACTCCGTAGGACGGGACAGCCTGGTGATGCGTCGTCGTTTCGGGTCTGAGACCGAGGGTGCTGCCTCTGGGGGTGCTTCGAGTTCGAGTGCTGACTCTGGGGGTGCTGCAAGTCCTTCTGGTGTTGGTGTCGTCGGAGCTCCTACCGGAGGACCTGGAGCTACTGGTGCTGGAGGTACTGGAGGTACTGCTGGTGCTGGAGGTCCTGGAGGTGCTGCTGGTGCTGGAGGTCCTGGAGGTGCTGGAGGTACTGGAGGTGCTGCTGGTGCTGGAGGTCGGGGAGCTGCAGGTGCTGCTGGTCCTGGTGGAGCTGCTGGTGCTGGAGGTACTGGAGGTGCTGCTGGTGCTGGAGGTCGTGGAGCTGCTGGTGCTGGAGGTACTGGAGGTACTGCTGGTGCTGGAGGTCGTGGAGCTGCTAGAGCTGCTGGTGCTGGAGGCGCCGAAGCTGCTGGGGCTGGAGGTGCTGGAGGTGCTGGAGGTCCTGGTGGAGCTACTGGTGCTCTTCGCCACCTTCTCAGTCTTCAGCCAGGTGCTACTGGCTTCCCTGTGGCAGGTACTACTCCTCCGTTGCTGTGTCCACCGGCGGACCAGTCACAGCCGCCGCTGCTACCACACTCCCCACTGCCTGCTCCTGCTCCTTACACTGCGGTGTCAGAGTCCCTGACTGAGTGTCGAGAGCCTGAGACTTGTGCTTCCACCCCTGAGCGTCGAGAGCCTGAGTCTAGCTTTGACCTTGAGCCTGAACCTAGAGCTGCTGTCCGTGCTCGTGTTCCTCGTGTTCGTCGTCAGCGTGCTCCGGCTGTCCCCGGCACTCACGATATGACACTCCGTCCTTCCTCTGTTCCTCAGCGTGTTGTCCTACCGTTACCTCCTGCGTCTTCTTTGCCTGACGTTGCTGACCCTCCGTCTGACCTTACTCGTGCGTCCAGTCCGACTGTTACTCGCCTTCTTGCTACGGTTGTGACGGACCCTACGTTCTCGTCTCCTGCTGCGTCTGCCCTAGTAGCTGAGCTCGTTGACTTTGCTGCTGTGTACCGCCTAGACTACCTTGCGAGTCTTGTCTCTGACCCACCAGGCGGGCATATCAGTGGTGTTCGTGCTGGTGCTCTTCATATTCGTCTGTGCCACCTTCGACGCGCCCCTCGGTCCGCTCCCCTCTGAGCCCGTGGACCTCACGTGGAGCAACCCCTATGGGCTCGCGTCCATTGCAGTCATGCCCATCTCGCTCATCTCCTCCACGCTCTTCAGCGAAGCCATGTGGCAACGGTGAGCCATGTAGTGTCATGTAGTGCTATTACATGTAGGACATGGCTGTGACTACTACTGCTCTCAGCCGCATCATCCCACGTTTTGTCTCTCTCTCCCACGCGCATCACCTGGTGTCCCTCTTTCCCCCCACTTCCCGTACCCCCTCACACCAGCTGCTGGGTGTCAGCCAGTCGTAACGCGCTGCTGGGGGAAGCAGCACCTGGCCTGCCCCCTCGGGCCACCCACTAAGCTGTGCGGCCACTTCTTCCTCTCCCCCCCCCCACTTCCCACACCCCCTTCCACACACACCAGCTGCTGGGCGTCAGCGAGTCGAAAGGCATTGCTGGGGGGAGCAGCGCTGGCGTCGGTGGCCGTCACCATCGTTGTCTTTCTCTTCGGCTTTGGAGGTATGTGTGCCCTCCTGCCCGCTTCCCTTGCTCCCTTACTGCTTCCCCATTGCTCCTTCCATCCTCTCCCCGTGTCCTAGCTGCTCCCGCCTGCTCTCCATGTTAGCCTCCTGTCCCGCTGCTGCCCTTACTCCCATCCCCCCCATCACCCCCATCACCCCCATCACCCCCATCACCCCCATCACCCCCATCACCCCCATCACCCCCATCACCCCCATCACCCCCATCACCCCCATCACCCCCATCACCCCCATCACCCCCATCATCCCCATCACCCCCATCACCCCCATCACCCCCATCACCCCCATCACCCCCATCACCCCCATCACCCCCATCACCCCCATCATCCCCATCACCCCCATCACCCCCATCACCCCCATCAACCCCATCACCCCCATCACCCCATCACCCCCATCACCCCCATCAACCCCATCACCCCCATCACCCCCATCACCCCCATCACCCCCATCACCCCCATCACCCCCATCACCCCCATCACCCCCATCACCCCCATCACCCCCATCACCCCATCACCCCATCACCCCCATCACCCCATCACCCCATCACCCCTATCACCCCCATCACCCCCATCACCCCCATCACCCCCATCACCCCCATCACCCCCATCACCCCCATTATCCCCATCACCCCCATCACCCCCATCATCCCCATCATCCCCATCACCCCCATCACCCCCATCACCCCCATCACCCCCATCACCCCCATCACCCCCATCACCCCCATCACCCCCATCACCCCCATCACCCCCATCACCCCCATCACCCCCATCACCCCCATCACCCCCATCATCCCCATCAACCCCATCACCCCCATCACCCCCATCACCCCCATCACCCCCATCACCCCCATCACCCCCATCACCCCCATCACCCCCATCACCCCCATCACCCCCATCACCCCCATCACCCCCATCACCCCCATCACCCCCATCATCCCCATCACCCCCATCACCCCCATCAACCCCATCACCCCCATCACCCCCATCACCCCCATCACCCCCATCACCCCCATCACCCCCATCACCCCCATCACCCCCATCACCCCCATCACCCCCATCACCCCCATCACCCCCATCACCCCCATCACCCCCATCACCCCCATCACCCCCATCACCCCCATCACCCCCATCACCCCTATCACCCCCATCACCCCCATCACCCCCATCACCCCCATCACCCCCATCACCCCCATCACCCCCATTATCCCCATCACCCCCATCACCCCCATCATCCCCATCATCCCCATCACCCCCATCACCCCCATCACCCCCATCACCCCCATCACCCCCATCACCCCCATCACCCCCATCACCCCCATCACCCCCATCACCCCCATCACCCCCATCACCCCCATCACCCCCATCATCCCCATCAACCCCATCACCCCCATCACCCCCATCACCCCCATCACCCCCATCACCCCCATCACCCCCATCACCCCCATCACCCCCATCACCCCCATCACCCCCATCACCCCCATCACCCCCATCACCCCCATCACCCCCATCATCCCCATCACCCCCATCACCCCCATCACCCCCATCATCCCCATCATCCCCATCACCCCCATCACCCCCATCACCCCCATCACCCCCATCACCCCCATCACCCCCATCATCCCCATCACCCCCATCACCCCCATCACCCCCATCACCCCCATCATCCCCTCCCCCCTCTCCCTCTCCCCCTTTCCATCTCGCCCTCTCCTTCTCCACCTCTCCCTCTCCCCCTCTTCCTCTCCCCCTCTCCCTCTCGCCCTCTCCCTCTCCCCTCTCCCTCTCCCCCTCTCCCTCTCCCCTCTCCCCTCTCCCTCTCCCCCTCTCCCTCTTTCCCTCTCCCTCTCCCCCTCTCCTTCTCCCCATCTCCCTCTGCTCCTCTCCATTTCCCCCCCTCGCTCTTCTCAGGTCTCCTCGCCGTGTGGGGAGGCGTGTGGCAGCCGAACGAGGATTTCACCAACACCAACACCATCCTCTTCTCGCTCTTCAACGACACCACGTGGATCCTAGTCATCGCCACCGTGCTCGCTGTCGTCATGTCTGAGTCCGCAGTCGACTCGCTGCAAAACGCCATCATTCCTTTCCCTCTCTTCAACCACTCCACACCCCTGCATTCCCCTTCCACCCCTTCCATCCCATTCCCCAGGCCTGCTCGCCGTGTGGGGCGGGGTGTGGCAGCCGAACGAGGATTTCACCAACACCAACACCATCCTCTTCTCGCTCTTCAACGACACCACATCGGTAATCCCGGTGATGGCGGGTGTGATCCCCGGGAAGTGGTCCCGCTGGGCTATCACGCCATTCTCCGTGGGCTTCGGTTGCCTGTCTGGGATCGCTTCTCTCTTCATCTGGACGCAGATCTACTCGGTCAAGTACGACATGTCGTATTCTGATTCGCTCTACCAGGTGTTTCTATACGCGTACGACTACCCTCCCTTCCTCATGGCTCTCGGGTTCTCGGTTGCGGGGATGGTGGTGGGAGCGGGGTGTGAGGCTGTGGCAAGGGTTGTGCTCAAGAAGGAGTACCCCGAGTTTGACCTGGGTTCGGAGGAGTTGCCGGAGGTGCAGGGCGGTGAGATGGTGGATGCAGGCATGGAGAAGCTGGGTATGGGTGATGGTGACAGTGCTGGTGTGCCTATGGTTTCTAACTCTTGATTGATGAGATGCTAAGTATGGGTTGTGATTGCGGTGGCACTGTTTAGTGTAGCTGGCTTGGGGGTTTAGATGGTGAACGTTTGGAATAAAAACAGTAGGTGACAATATACCTAGTCTCATGGGTTTTGTGTTTTGTCCATACTCGTTCCCCTGGAAATCCGTTTGGATTAACCCAGTACTGTGCAAAGCAAAGCAGTGGTGATGCAGGAGGCATGTGGTGGACATGGATGGAATCATGGAACCCAATACAGGATTGTGTTGGAAACAATTAATTGTAAGCGCCTCTGTCGTGTCGAAACACCAAGTCAGAAGCGAAGCAAAGCATATCAAAGCACTGGCGAGTCAACCCTCGGAGGTTGAGCAGTTGCTGGAGGTTACGCGAAAGTCAAAGGTCAGCAACCTTTGACCTGACAAGTACAGCACGACAGCAAGGACACACAACTGACTCGCTACAGAGCAGTTGCCCGAGTCGTCACTGTATCGAACCGCAACAGCAACAGTAAAGTAGTTGCAACCGTATCTCTTCGTATTCCTTGTACTCTTATATAATCTTGTATCTCTTTGCTTTAATCAATCTACTTTGCCCTCACATACTAGCGCAAGGTGGTTCACAGACTTGTCATTAAACGCTTCCGCTATTACATCATTCCTACTCTGAGTTTAGTCCTGCAAAGATCCTAAGGGCTTTTTCTCAGCCCAACATGGTATGAGAGCTAACAGGGCAAACTCAACTACTATCAAGACACCCACAACATCAGAAGGCATGGCAACGCAAAAGGAGAGAAGCTCCTCTAACGGCTCTCCCGGTACTACTCCTACTCCACCTCCTGCCTCTGGCCTGCAGACAGAGGAAGGCACAGCAACAAGACCGGCAGCTACGTCTACTGAAACTCCCGCAAATCAAGCTGCGGGCTTCGACCCAAGCATGATGGAGAAGTTCTTCTCCTTCATGTCCTTCTACGAGCAACATCAACAAACGGCACCTGCGCAGTCAAACATTAGCAACAACAACAACGACGTCACGCCCATGAGCCTTGATGGTTCATCCTATGCGCGCGGAAACCAGCAGCAACCTACCTTTGCCCCGTATGAACCTCAGCGTGGTTCAGTCAGCTTCATGCCGCGCCAGCGGACTTCACTTGAGCAAGAGAAGACACTGGACGCACTTCAAGTTCAGTCGCAGTTTGCACACGTCCTGAAACTGCAGACATCAAGACCGTTCGACGGAAAGGACTTCTTCACCTGGTCATTCGAATTCGAGCTGATGATGGAGGGCGCGCAAATTCTAGGCTTCTTCGACGGGTCCCTGCCATATCCAACACACGGGACACAATATGACAAGCAGCAGTACACCTATCAGTCAATGATGGCGTACACAATTCTACTACGCAACGTCACGCCAACCCAACAGCAGAACATCCGGTCTTATCGAGGATACGGCAACTCCGCCGAACTCGCGTACAACCACCTGAAGAACCTGTATCAGGCAACAGACAGCGTCAACCAGAGTCGGTTAATGGCGCAACTGACAACAGTGGAAATGAAACCGGGCGAAAAGGGGATGGCGTATATTAGTCGCTGCCGCGAATTGCGCGACAAACTCCTTCGATGTGGAGGATCGATATCAGAAGACGCCTTTGTCACAGTTGTTATCGGAGGTCTTGGTCCACACTGGCGCTCCACTCGCGCCATACTCCGAGCTCACGGGAAGATCTCCGAAGCAGCACTCTGCGCCGAAATTCACGCCGAGCAGCAAGACATGGACCTGCAAGAGGAGCGGCACAAGAAGAAAACGTCAGTTCCCGAATTTGCGTTTCACACTCAACGGCGCTACAACAACAACAACAATCGGCATCAACCAATACCCGTACCTCCGTTTTGTCATCTCTGCAAGACTTCAGGACACCCTCGCACACACTGTCCGAATCGACAGCAGTCAACACCGCCGCAGCGCCAACTTCGTCCTTTGAGCAGTCAAGTAGCGTCCACGCAAGCGAATCCCACAAGTCAACTGCAGCCCTCAACGACATCGCCGTCAACACAATCTGCACAAGGAGCAAGAAATATCGTCAGCTGCATGGCAAGATTGTCAGACTCCTGCATCACTGAATCACCACCGTACTATTCACCAGAAGAACAACTCGAAGAATCCACTCCTCGCCGCGAGACACTGGAGCCGAACCCGACATACGCAGCCATTGCCCAAAGTGAGCCGTCCGGGAAAGGTACTTGGTTCTTGGATAGTTGCTGCGGGCAGCACATGTGCTCTTCGGGACGTTTCGTTCAGCGCGAGCACCAACTTCAACGCGAAGTCGTCATTACCGTCGCCAACAATCAGAACATGCGCACACGACGACAAGGCGTGGTTCAACTTCAGTCAAGGGAGACAAACGTTATACTGCAGATGTCAAAGGTCTTAATCGCGGAGGGACTCGGCTACAACTTACTGAGCGTCAGCCAACTGATGGCAAAAGGCATCCACCTCGAAGCAGACAGCACAACACAGGAGTTCAAACTGTACCACGGGAAAGGAGGCCTTTACATCGGCAAGGCCGTGCTGAAGAACAACGTGTTCGTCCTCGACTTCGTTCCAGATTTAGGCACCGCCGACAGCGACGGAATCGTCACCTTCACCTCCTGGACGCACCCACCGGATCTTGATCCTGACTTCAGCCCCGAAGGTTTCTGGTATTCGCACACCATTCCCTGAGGCAGAACGAACAAGAGCATTAGCAACGATTCAACACTCGGCAGCAGCAGAGACAACAACGGCAGCAGCAGAGACAACATCGGCAGCAGCAGAGACAACAACGGCAGCAGCAGAGACAACACCAGCAGCAGCAGAGACAACATTGGCACCAATCGCGAGTCCTTCAACTGCACCAGCCCCAATCGACGACGACACCCCACCGACTCTAGCGCAGCAGCTGAATCCAACTCCTCGAGAAGTTCACCGAAGTACGAATCTCACCGCCAGTTTTTATTCCAACTCCGATCTGTACAGACGCTCACCCGGACATCGCGCCGACGAAGATCTCTGGCATAAAAGAATGGGACATCCGAGCAACACGACATTAAACAACACGATACGAGCAGGCGTTCTTGACAAAGACTCACTACTTCTACCCGACGGCAGAGAACTTCGACGAATGAGAGGAACTTGCTTCACCTGCCCAGAAGCCGACTTACCGCATCAGCCCTTTGTTTCTCATCACAATCCGAGCGCACCAGCTTACGCACCACTTGAGAAAGTGTACAGCGACATCCTGTACAACCGCGAACCTGGACAAGAAGCATACAACTACACCATCACGTTCATCGACGCCGCCACTCGTTATGTCTGGCATCTCAACCTTCCAAGCCGCGATATGGCCTTCGAAGCCTTCGTAGCCTGGCTCCCAGTAGCAGAACGGGAATCAGGACTTAAGCTGAAGAGCTTTCAGTCCGACGGGGGAGGAGAATACACCTCACAGAGGTTCAAGCAGTACTTGGCAGAAAGAGGAATCCAGCGGCTCATCTCCCTTCCCTACGCCCATCAACAGCAAGGTGTGGCAGAAAGAATGAACAGGACCCTTCAGAACACCATGCGCAAGCTGCTACGTGGCATGCGGCTACCCAACCACCAGTGGCCCGAAGCAATGGACCACGCCGTGATGCTGCACAACTTGCTTTCGTCATCATCGCTTCCGAACAACGCATCACCGCATCTGCTGTGGACAGGAAAACTGGGCAGCACAAAAATGTTGCGGAATTTCGGCTGCATGGTACAGTACCGACCCCCAGCTGCACGCGCTGGCCGATTCTCACAACGCGCACAGTGGGGGCTACACCTGGGCATCGAAAAGAATTACAACGCGTGGAAGATTTTTTACGTCCACTCAAAGGAAACAGTAGCAGCACGTGATGTCATTTTCTACGAGCGACTCACCCTTTCAACGTACCTGTACAACTTGGAGACTTCACGAGATGTCACAGGCGGATTTCGTGGGGACCGAGCCTTCGCTTCGGCAGAAGATGAAGCTGACCTGGACGAGCAAAACGTGGAAGGAGCCTCGGAGGAAGCCGGACCTCTCCCCTACTGCTCGGTTGATGTCCCGATGGACGACGAAAATCCACGCGACAACATCAACGCCGAAGTATACTATCACTTCGCCGACAACGGTTACGTTACACTTGCACAGGTCAACACCGACGAAGCAGAACGCGTAGGACCAAATTTCAACCCTACACCAGAAGCGGGAGATGAAGCAGTCTATCCCGAGGACACAACACTCCCCCGCTACACACAGAGTGGACTCCAGATACTTGGCCTCGTCACCGCGGTTCACGGCGCAACCATTCCTAAGGAGCCTGCTACAGTTCAGCAGGCTCTGGGGGGGGAGCATAAGGAAAAATGGCGCGAAGCCATGGACAAGGAGCTGAAAGCACTGGAGGAACGCAACACCTGGAAAGTTGTTCCCATCGGAGTGGCACGAAACAAGACTATACTCACCGGGAAGTGGGTCTTCCGTGTGAAGACAAAGGCGGACGGCACCATCGACAAGTTCAAAGCACGCTGGGTCGTACGCGGCTTCGACCAAGAACATGGGCACGACTTCACTGAGACGTTCGCCCCAGTCAGCCGACACACTGTCAAACATTATATATGTTATAGTTGTGTAGGCTATAGTGGGTTAGCCTTCTAGGGGGTACACTACTCTAGGGTTTGGTACTTGTACTCCCATTCCCTTTCTAGTTCATCATTCTCATTCATTCTTAGTTTCTAACATGGTATTACGAGCCTAGGTCGTAACCTAGGACCGACTGATAGGGCCCACCGTTTCCGCTTAGTCGCGCCCGAGCGCGCCTCGCCTAGTCGCGCCCTCGAGCGCCCTCCTCTCACCTTTACTGTCGCGCGCCCTAGCGTGCCTCTTGCGATCGGCCCCGCCCAGCCCGCACGCCCTAGCGTGCCCCACGCGATCGGCCTCGCCCTCCTCACACGCCCTCGCGTGCGACCCGCGCAGCCCCACGCGCGTAGCCTGCCCCGCGCACACCCTTGCGTGCCTCGTGCGGCCCCGAGCGCTAGCTGCCCCACGCGCCCGTGCGCGCTCCTCACGAACCGGCCCCGCCCTTCCTCGCACGCCCTTGCGTGCCCCGTGCGACCGGCCCACACCCACCCGCGCGCCCTTGCGTGCCCCTCGCGTACCGGCCCCGCCCCGCTAGCTCGCCCTTGCGTGCCCCGTGCGACCAGGCCCCGCCCCGCTAGCCCGCCCTTGCGTGCCCCGTGCGACCAGGCCCCGCCCCGCTAGCCCGCCATTTTGTGCCCCGCGCGGCCCGGCCCCGCTCTGCCCTGCACGCCCTCGCGTGCCCCACCTCGAGTAGCCGCCGCCTAGCCGAGCCGAGCCGCCCCACCGAACCGCGTCGCCCGGCCCGAGCCGCGCCGCCCTACCGAGCCGCGCCGCTGTTGCTGTCACTGCTACTGACGCTACTGCTGTTACTGCTGCTACTGCTCCTACTGCAACTATGGCTAGCCCTGCTGTGCTCGCTTTCGATGCTGAGGGCCGCCCACTGAAGTTTGACACCTGGCTCAATGACTTGCACCTGTTCCTCCAGCTCACTGCCAAGGATATCTCGCTGTACGATCACGCGCTAGGACTCGCTGCTGCCCCTGCTACTACTGCTGACAGTACTGCCCGCTCACAGTGGCAGACTCGTGACGCCCACACTTGCTTCGCTATTCGCAACTCCCTGCCGATCGATGAGCGTTAGCACTTTAGCCAGCACAAGACTGCACAGGCACTGTACACTGCTGTAGTGGCACGCTACTCCTCACCTGCCTCTGCTGCGCTAGGCCGTCTCTCGCTCCCCTACCTGTTCCCAGACCTGTCTGCATTCTCCACAGTCGCTGACCTCATCACGCACCTCCGCACTAGTGAGGCCCGCTTCCGTGCCGCTATGCCCGCTGAGTTTCTTGCCAAGAACCCCCCCCCGCTGTGGCTCACTCTCTACCACCTGGTCACCCGTCTCCCTGACTCTCTTCGTGCGGTCAGGGACCACTTCCTCGCTCGCTGCCCCACTGAGCTCTCCGTTGATCTGCTCGAGAAGGAACTGCTTGCAGCTGAGACTAGCATAGTCGCTGTAGGTGCCTCTCGTGGCGACCCCCGCACCCCTTTCTTCGAGGGGTGTTCCCCTTCCCCCCTTCTCACCTCTGTCGCCTCTGCTGCTGCTGTCGACCTCGTTGGTACTGAGCAGGTCGGGACTGCGTCCACTCCGAGTTGGCGCCGCAGTGGCAAGGGCAAAGGGGGCAAGGGAGGCGGCGGTGACGGCGGGGGAGGCGGTGGTGGGGGCGGTGGCGGCGGTGGGGGTGGTGGCGGGGCTGGAGGGGCTAGTGGCAGCAGTGGGGGTGGTGGCGGCAGCGGCGGAGGAGGTCGCCGGGGTGGGAGCGGTGGTGGTGGCGGCAGTGGACGCGGTGGCGGCAGGGGCGGTGGTGGTCGAGGTGGTGGCGGCGGAGGTGGAGGTCGTGGAGGCACTGGCGGTGGCCAGAGCCAACTGCAGACTCCGTCGTCCCAGGAGCTTCGTGAGTGGTACTCTCAGCATGGGGGGGGGGGTGGCCTTAGCTGCACGTACGTCATTCGCACTGGTGACCGCACTGGTCAGACATGTGGGAGGGCGCACACCACGCAGCGCTGCTTCTCCCGCCTCGACGACGCTTGGCGCACTCAGTTTCCTGGTGCCACTGAGCTGCCCCGCTGGGCTGATCTGATGAGGAAGAACATTGATATCTATGCTCTTGACTTTGATTCTATTTCTTGGTGCCATGTATGTGTTGTCTGCTAGTGGAGAGAGTGACCAGTACCTGCGTGTTCCGCCCGATCCGGGCATTCGGACCAGTGAGGCTGCCGCTCTAGGTGCTAGTGCGTCGGTTGCCCCAGGTGCTGGTGAGGCTGCCGCTCCAGGTGCTCGCGTGTCTGCTGCCCCAGGTGCTGGTGAGGCTGCTGCTCTAGGTGCTCGTGAGTCTGTGCCCCCTGGTACTGAGTCTACTGAGGCACTGCACACCTTCACACTGGACTCAGGTGCTTCTCGCTGTTTCTTTCGTGACCGCACTGCCCTTGAGCAGCTTGCTCGGCCGGTTGCTGTCTCCCTTGCTGACCCCTCTGGGGGTCCGGTCATTGCGACCTCCTCCACTGTCCTCCCTTGTCCTGCGGTTCCGTCGGGCACACTGTCAGGTCTCCACCTCCCCTCGTTCTCTACGAACTTGGTGGCGGGTTGTGCGCTCCAGGACGGGGGTGTCCACCAGTTCACCCCTGCCTACGAGCGCGTGACACACTGCACGTGTGCTCGGACGGGCCGTCACCTGGCTACCTTCACTCGGCAGCCGGGGTCGAACCTGTACACACTGACCACTGAGTCCCCTCAGGTAGCTGCGTCTGCGTCTGCGTCAGGTCAGCTGTCGGCACCCTGCTCGTGTCGCTCCCTGGCGCACAAGACCGTCCTCTGGCACCACCGCCTTGGTCACCCGTCAGTGCAGCGCCTTCGTGGCATGCACGCCCGGTACCTTGTCTCTGGTCTTCCCAGGGTTCTCCCTCCCCTCCCACCCTCGCCTGCTCCTCCCTGTCTTCCCTGTGTCGAGGGACGGCAGCGCGCCGCTCCTCACTCCTCCTCGTTTCCCCCGACGACTGCTCCCTTGCAGACACTCCACATGGACGTGTGGGGCCCAGCCCGCGTCCGTGGACAGGGTCAGGAGCGGTACTTCTTGATAGTTGTTGACGACTACTCGCGCTACACCACGGTCTTCCCCTTGCGCACCAAGGGTGAAGTCCCTGATGCTTTGATCCCTTGGATCCGCGCTGCCCGTCTCCAGCTCAGCGAGAGGTTCCACTCGGACTTTCCTGTCCTGCGTCTGCACTCTGACAGAGGTGGGGAGTTTTCCTCCGACCTCTTGAGGGCCTTCTGTCAGGGGGAGGGTATTGAGCAGTCGTTCACGCTTCCGGCCTCTCCACAGCTGAATGGGGTTGTTGAGCGCCGCATTGGCTTGGTCATGGAGGTCGCTCGTACCTCCTTGATCCATGCGGTTGCTCCCCACTTTCTGTGGCCGTTTGCGGTCCGATACGCTGCGCATCAGCTCAACCTCTGGCCCCGTGTCTCCGTTCCGGAGACTTCACCGACACTGCGTTGGACGGGAGAGGTTGGCGATGCGTCGCGTTTCCGGGTCTGGGGATCTCGAGCATTTGTCCGCGATACGTCCGCGGACAAGCTCTCCTCCCGCGCTGTTCCTTGTGTCTTCCTTGGCTTTGTCCCGGACGCGTCTGGTTGGCAGTTTTACCACGCCACCTCGCGCCGTGTCCTGCCCTCTCAGGACGTCACTTTCGACGAGTCGGTCCCCTACTACCGCCTCTTCCCCTACCGCACTGCCCCGCTCCCCCCCCGCCTCTCTTCCTCGCACCAGGTGCTGCTGTGGTAGACCCCCTCCCCCCTCAGGGTGCCGCTCCCTCAGGTGTGTCCCAGGAAGACCCGGTTGAGCCTTTCGAGGTAGCTGTCGACTCTCGTCCTGCTAGGGGTGCGGAGCCTGGGGGTGCTGAGTCTGGGGGTGCGGAGCCTGCGGGTACGGAGTCTGGGGGTGCTGAGTCTGGGGGTGCTGAGCCTGAGAGTGCTGAGTCTGAGGGTACTGAGCCAGAGGGTGCTGCGACTGACCGTACTGCACCTGGAGGCGCTCCCTCCTCACAGCAGCTGCGGGAGTGGTACTCGCAGTACTGCAGCCTCAGGAGGGGCGCTTCTGGAGCTAGGGGTGCTGCTGGAGCTGGTACTCGTGGTTCCCCTCCTAGGCGGGAGCCGCCCTCTCCCCAGCGGCTCCGAGAGTGGTACGCTCGGCGCTGCAGTCTCCGGAGTGGCGCTACTGGTATCGCGGACCCTGGAGCTGGTGCTGGTGCTGGTGCTGCTGGCGCAGGAGCTACTGGTGGTGCTGTAGGAGCTACTGGTGGTGCTGCTGGTGCTGCTGGAGGTGCTGCTGGTGCTGGAGCTGCTGGAGGCACTGCTGCTGCTGGAGGTGCTGCTGGCGCTGCTGGAGACGTTGCTGGTGCTGGAGCTGCTGGAGGCACTGCTGCTTCTGGAGGTGCTGCTGGTGCTGGTGCTGCTGGTGCTGGAGCTGCTGGAGCCGCTGGTCCTGGAGGTGCTCGTACTGGAGGTACTGGAGCTGCTGGGACTGGAGCTGCTGCGGGGGTTGGAGCTGGAGGTGCTGGAGGTGCTGGAGCTGCTGGTGGTGCTGCGGGAGTTGTAGCTGGAGACCCTGGGGCTGGGGGTGCTGGTGCTGTCTCTGCTGGTTCCGGAGGTGCTGCGCGGCCGCGGCCGTACTACGTTCCGCTCCTTCAGCAGGTTCTTGGCCTCCCGCCCTCTACTGGTCCTACTCCTCCCCTACTGAGTCCACCGCCTGTCCAGTCGCAGTCACAGTTACAGCCAGCCTCTCCGCTGCCTGGTCCTTCTCCTTACACTGCGCCGACGGGTAGTCTTATGGAGCGTCGTGAGCCTGAGTCTCGTCCAGAGTCGCCTGAGTCGAGTCCAGAGTCGCCTGTCCCCACTGTCCGCGCTGGTCGTCGTGCTCCGCGTCAGCGTCCTCCTCCTGTCCTTGGCACTCACTATATGACTCTGCGTCCTTCCACTGCTCCACAGCGTGTCCCTCTGCCGTCTCCTCCTGCGTCCTCTCTTCCTGACGTTGCTGACCCGCCGTCGGACCTTGCTCGTGCTGCCAGTCCTACTGTCACGCGTCTCCTCGCCACTGTTGTCACTGACCCTTCCTTTGAGTCCTCTGCTGCGTCTGCTCTAGTCGCTGAGCTTGTTGACTTTGCTGCCGCCTGTCATCTAGACTACGCCGCTAGCCTTGTTGCTGAGTCTGAGTCTGTCTGTCCTCCGTCCGTCGGGGGTGAGTGTGCTCTTGGCACGGACGTCCTTGAGGACAGACAGGAGGAGTTTGAGTGCTTTGCCGCTGCTTTACCTCATCTCGTGTCCATGCTGATTGCCCCTGAGGGAGACCCGGATGCACCAGACATCCCGACCCCACGCTCTTACGCAGAGGCGATGGAGGGTCCCTACTCCTCTCAGTGGCAGACAGCCATGGACGCAGAGATGGCTTCCTGGAAGTCCACAGGCACCTACGTCGACGAGGTTCCCCCACCTGGGGCGAACATCGTCAGTGGCATGTGGATTTTCAGGGTGAAGCGGCCGCTGGGTTCTCCGCCTGTCTTCAAGGCGCGTTACGTTGCACGAGGCTTCAGTCAGCGAGAGGGAGTTGACTTCTTCCAGACCTTCTCCCCGACCCCGAAGATGACCACTCTTCGGGTTCTGCTGCACGTCGCCGCTCAGCGTGACTACGAGCTCCACTCTCTTGACTTCAGCACTGCTTTCCTACAGGGCAGCCTGCACGAGGAGATCTGGCTGCGCCGCCCACCTGGCTTCACTGGGTCGTTTCCTCCTGGTACCCAGTGGAGCCTCTGGCGGCCAGTCTACGGTCTCCGCCAGGCACCCCGTGAGTGGCACGACACACTGAGGACGACTCTTGCTGCTCTTGGGTTTGCTCCTTCTACTGCTGACCCGTCGCTGTTTCTACGCACCGACACCACTCTGCCGCCGTTCTACGTTCTCGTGTACGTAGACGACCTGGTCTTTGCTACTGCTGACACTGAGGCACTCGCCCACGTGAAGTCGGAGCTGCAGAAGAGACACACGTGCACTGACCTGGGTGAACTGACAAGCTATCTTGGCTTGCGGATCACCCGGGACAGAGCACAGCGCACCATCACCTTGACTCAGTCACACATGGTGCAGCAGGTCCTTCAGCGCTTCCGCTTCACGTACTCCTCGCCTCAGCCCACTCCTCTGCCTACCGGTCACTCGCTCTCAGCTCTGCCTTCGGATGAGTCCGTAGAGCCGAGTGGCCCGTATCCAGAGCTTGTGGGCTGCCTCATGTACCTGATGACCTGCACTCGACCTGACCTTGCATACCCTCTTAGCATCCTAGCGCGCTATGTCGCTCCTGGCCGTCACCGGAAGGAGCACATGGATGCCGCTAAGAGGGTGTTGCGACTTGTGCAGTACGTCGGGCATGGGGCTTGTGCTTGGAGGACGGAGCGACGTTGTCCTCACTGGGCACTCAGACGCTTCTTGGGCTGACGACCAGGCTACGCAGCGGTCGTCTCAGGGTTACACGTTCAGCCTTGGCTCTGGTTCAGTTTCTTGGCGTTCTACACGCTCGTCTTCAGTTCTCAGCTCCAGTTGTGAGGCTGAGATCTACGCCACAGCCATGGCTGCACAGGAGTTACGCTGGCTCACCTACCTGCTGACCGACCTGGGAGAGCGGCCTCGTTCTCCTCCAGTGTTGTACGTCGAAAACAAGGCCGCCCTTGCCTTGTGTCAGGAGCACAAACTGGAGCACTGAACGAAGCACATCGCTATGCGCTACTTCCTTGCTCGAGAGCTGCAGCAGCGTGGTCAGCTTCGTCTTGCGTACGTGGCCACTCGGGCCAACACTGCTGATGTGTTCACCAAGGCGCTTCAGCCTTGTGATCATCAGCGTTTCTGTACTGTTCTAGGCCTTGTGCCTACTGTCCCTCACTTGCTCACTTCTTGACTCTGCTTGTACTGTGATCTCTATATATATACCTGCATGCTTGCACTTGCTAGGTTGTGATCACTGTACCTCTTGTTATATTATCAAACTGCATGTGAACTGGTCATGTGACCGCTTGCTTGTGCTCGGAATTTGTGTGGTATCCTTGAGATCCACCCTGAGCTTGTTTTGCTTTGCTTTGCTTTGACTGGTCTTGTGACCCCTTGCTCTCCCCCACTTAGCCTATGGGGGTGTGTCAAACATTATATATGTTATAGTTGTGTAGGCTATAGTGGGTTAGCCTTCTAGGGGGTACACTACTCTAGGGTTTGGTACTTGTACTCCCATTCCCTTTCTAGTTCATCATTCTCATTCATTCTTAGTTTCTAACACACACGTCATTACGAATTCTTCTCGCGATCGCCGCTATGAAGAAGAAGCTGCGGCAAATTGATGTCGCCAACGCATTTCTCTACGCACCTGTCGACGCAGAAATCTTCGTCGGGCTACCGCACGGCTCCAACGGAGAGCCTAACCAAGTCTGTCAGCTGTTCAAATCGCTCTATGGCATCAAACAAGCTCCGAGGTTGTGGCAACAGTACCTGCACGCAAGACTCATTCGCATCGGATTCCGCCAGCTACCTCACGACCAAGGCATGTACCGGCTCACAAAGGGCACCGACTACATCCTGCTGATCGTCTACGTAGACGATTTGCTCTACATCGGCTCAACCGACGGGTTCACCACCTGGTTCGAAGGGGAGCTGCAGCAAGACCTCACGCTCACAGTCTCATCCACAGTCACGCAATACCTCGGCCTCAACATTCAGGAAGAAGAAGACGCAATCTACCTCAGCGCCGCGAAATACGCCGACACCATCGCTAAACGCTTCGCACTCACGCCGACCACCATCTCCACGCCATATCGCTACGCGGCAAGAAACAACAAGGAAGGATCCACTCCGCTAAAGCCCGCCGGTATACGCGACTACCAGAGAAAGCTGGGCTGCCTTCTCTTCGCAGCCGTCACCTGCCGTCCGGATCTGTCGTACTCTGCAAGTCAGCTCGCTACTTACCTCAAGAAACCTGAAGCGGATCACATGGCGGAGCTCGACCGCGCTCTTCACTACCTCGTCAGCACTCCGACGATCGGCCTGACCTATCACAAGAACGGGACTACAACACCTAAACTAATCGGCTACGTCGACGCCGATCACGCCGGCGACTCCGACAACAGACGCTCGCGCACCGGCTACATCTATCGCTTCGAGCCTATCGGGCCTATCTCCTGGCAGTCGAGCAAGCAAGAATTAATCGCCCTCTCTTCAGCTGAAGCAGAATATATCGCACTCTGCTCAGCCACCAAGGAAGGAATGTACCTTCGCGAACTCCTGGAGGAAGCCAAGCTAGCCCAGTTACCAAACTTCACCCTGTTCTGCGACAACCAGTCGGCCATTCGCATAGCCAACAAGAACGGCTTCGCGAACAGGACGAAACACATCGCCCTGCGATACTTCTTCGTGAAGGACGAGATCGAGAAGGGGAGACTCGAACTGTCATACTGCCCCACGTCCGAGATGGCAGCTGACTACTTGACCAAGAAGCTCGGAAAGCAAAAGTTCGAGTACTGCATGCTGCTGACTGGACAGAGCCACGTCACCAGCAGCGACACTCCAGAAGCGAAGGGGAGTGTTGGAAACAATTAATTGTAAGCGCTCTGTCGTGTCGAAACACCAAGTCAGAAGCGAAGCAAAGCATATCAAAGCACTGGCGAGTCAACCCTCGGAGGTTGAGCAGTTGCTGGAGGTTACGCAAAAGTCAAAGGTCGGCAACCTTTGACCTGACAAGTACAGCACGACAGCAAGGACACACAACTGACTCGCTACAGAGCAGTTGCCCGAGTCGTCACTGTATCGAACCGCAACAGCAACAGTAAAGTAGTTGCAACCGTATCTCTTCGTATTCCTTGTACTCTTATATAATCTTGTATCTCTTTGCTTTAATCAATCTACTTTGCCCTCACATACTAGCGCAAGGTGGTTCAGAGACTTGTCATTAAACGCTTCCGCTATTACATCATTCCTACTCAGAGTTTAGTCCTGCAAAGATCCTAAGGGCTTTTTCTCAGCCCAACAGATTGCAAGTGATTGATGGTGGTACTGAAGTCTGCAAGTTGCATTGAGGCACTTGTCAAGACATGACTCAGGAATGACCACCTGTTGCCTTTGCACTGCACCCCAGCAGCAGCAAGCATCAAATTTCATCCCACCTACACAACACCCACCAGATCAGACTAAAACAACCGCGATCACATCGAATAATCTCTTTGCATTGCATCACACCCCCTAGCACCGCACGAGACCCATTCATTTTCACACGAAGGTTCTGAATGAAGCACACGGACTCCCAAGGACACGGTTCAGGCCACTCACTGTCTGCTGCCTTGCCTGCAGCACCAGCTCCCATCGCCCACTCTCTGAGCGCACAACTTGAATAAGCACTTCGAGCGCGCATGCCGAGCCGTGCCGAGCCGTGCCGAGCCGTGCTGTGCCGTGCCGTGCCTTATTTCCAGCCTCTCAGATTCCCCACTCGTGTAACCCTGGATAGGATGGAGTGAAGCTCTAGTGTAGAAGCAGGGGAGGGAAACATCTCTCCACTTGCCCGCTCATGCCGCTCTCCTTCAACTCCTGTTTCCCCTCTGCTCTTGCTTGTTCTGCCACGCCCCCTGCTCTTTCCCCCTACCCAACACCCACCGCCACCCAACACATACGCTGCCCCTGGAAGGGCTAGGTGAAGCTTTCACCTCCACCGTCCTCTCCGCCCTCCTCGCTCCCCTCTTCCCCCTCCTCCCGTCCCCTCCTCCCCCTCCTCCCCCTCCCCCTCGCCCCTTCCCCCTCCTACCCTCCCCCCCGTGTATCCGCACACGGCATCACTGCAGCGCGCATCCGCACACGGCATCACTGCAGCGCGCATCCGCACACGTCATCACTGCAGCGCGCATCCGCACACGTCATCACTGCAGCGCGCATCCGCACACGTCATCACTGCAGCGCGCATCCGCACACGTCATCCTCGTCGGACGCGTCGTATCTGCGTCGCCTGGGCGGCAGGCGAATATCCTCCCACTCCACGTCGCTGCGCGCAGTGCAGAGGGAGTGGGGGAGGCAGAGGTATGGGGGTAAGGGACGGGAGGGGGATGGGGGAGAGAAGGGGCAGAAGTTGGAGGGGGGAAGGGGCGAAATTTTTGGCGGAATGTCCTCGAATTCCACCGCGCGCAATGCAAATGCAGGGGAAGAGAGAGCGGAGAAGGGAGAGGTAGGGAGGGAGGGAGAAGAGGGTTGAAGGCCTGGGGGGAGTAGATGGGGCTGAAGCCAGGAGGACATGAGCGAGCGGAAACAGGTTCAGTGCACCCGGTCGCACATCGTCGCACATGGTCGCACGTGGTGGCAGAACGCGTGTATTGTTACAGCCTCAGGCGACGCACCTTCGCTCAAATTCGCGAACATCGACGAGCGACCCGCCGTCCTCTTCGTCGCACCACCGAACCCGCTGCCCCTTGCTGTTGGGCGACTTGCTGGGCGATCCTGTCGCACGCGCCGGCGACACCGGCGGGAATCTGTACGGCCCGAAAGGCCACGTGGCGCTGAAGGGTCGGTCGTCGTAGAGAGTCAAAGCAGGTTTGAAGGAGTCAACTTCCATTTGTTGAGCCAGCGCGCCACTCGGCGATGATTGGCCAATCAGCGGCTCGACAGGCCTTGCGCTGCCGGCGGTGGAAGAATCGGAAGTTTCGAACGAATCTTCGCTCCCGAACGACGAAAATCCACTGCACGACTCGTCACTGCTTGACGATTCGTCGTCGCTTGACAAGTCTTCGCTGTCGCACGATAGCTCGCTGTCGCACGAGCTTTTGCTGTCGCTTGAAGAACGCACCGCCCCACACTGCGCGTCCTGTCCCTCCCTTACATCCCCCTTAGCCGTTGACTCGATAGGATCGCGTGGCGTCTGTTTACACGTAACGATCTCATCACCTGCCGCAAGATGTTCGTTAGTCGTTTCTCGATACGACTCACTGACAGAAGGAAGGTAATTTCCTCGTCGGGACTCATCGAATAGCTGCGTCTCGGGGGGTACCAGAGCTTCACACTCGCCATACTCGGCCCCGCAGCCTCCTTGCCGAATGGACGACCGCGAAACCTCGGAGAGCTCTTGCAAGAAATCCCGCAGCTGAAGGGAAGGCTTGGCACGAGGCTGAGTGGATAACCAGAGGCTGTAGCTCAGGATAGGAACGGCGAGAGGCACAGGGAGAGATAGAGGGGACGTGCAGTGCAGGTCGACTTCGGAAGACTCGAATTCAACAAGGGTCATGGCTGCGGTCTGTTGAATGGCCGTTGTACGAGGCGCAATGTAAAGGGTTGCTGCCAGATTTGGCGTTCTATGGCTTATCACATGTCGCGTTCACTAGTCCTCCCGGTCGTTTTAGTAGAAAGAGGAGCGCATAGAGTTCGAGCGGGAGATTGGCGTGACACGGGAGTTGAGTTGATTTGAGAGAAGCAGAGCAGGCGCCAACTGCGGCGCTTTTCCCTTTTCTACCAACAATGGTGGCGACTTTCTCGACCTGCTCCCTATCGACCCCAAATAATGCCCAACCATGAAGCTCACACCGCTCTGGTTGCAACTATCGCACCAGCGGGCTCAAAGGGGCAAGCTAGAAAGGAAAAAACATGAAATTTTGTGTGCTGTATGCGGCGAGGCGATAATCGTCCAGCCGAACCGGCCAGTAGAGGAAATTCTGGGCACCGGATAGGCTCGGCAAGGGCAATTGACGGTGCGCGATCTGAACCGTCCCTCAACGCCATTCCATACCACACCTCGAGGTAGGGACAGTTTGCCCTGCTTGTTGGGAATTTGGAACGCATTACACGTACAGACAAAAGTCAGACTTCACGGTGGTGCAACCCAATTGGCCCAAAAACGTTTTGCTAGTCGCGAAATCGTAGTGTGTGTGTCTTACCGCGAATCATTTCGAAGATGGTTTGGTGTAGAATTGCAGGTTTGGTGCAGCTGGAGGGAGGGAACGGGAGGCGCGCGACATGGTGGAGACTACAGGCTGCAATTATTCATACATCAGAGTTCGGGCATCATAAAGTTTGAGGAGCGTAGAATTTGCGGGTCTACTCCAAGGCATCCAACATTGGTCAAGGAGCTGAGCGCGTGGCAAACGCGATACACTTGGAAGTCACCGCATCGCCCTTGTAAAATGACTGTCTGTACGCGCAAGCGCTAACATCGACACCAGCCCCGTTAAATAGTCTTTTGCGACGGACAGTGGTCGTATAGTCAATATGATTGGCAGCATTGTGACTCAAATGACATCCATAATCTGCCAACAACACTCCTGCGCAATTAAATAAAGCTGCGGAGACGCTCACTAAATAGAGGCCCTTCGGGCATCATGAGATAGAATTATCGATTATAAAGATGCAAAGACCTGCCAATGGGATCATGCGGGTAGACGTCCTTCAAGCTCTCCTCTGCATCCAACCAAACCCATTGATCCTCCGGCACCCCGCTTACACAAAAATCACTACACCTATCCAAGTTATCATCTCCCATTTCCTCCATACCACTCCCATCAATACCCAAAACCTCCAACAACGCACTAGCCCCTCTCTCCCCAGCAGCCTTCGCAAACTCACTCCACGAAGCCCCCGCTTCATCTACACTCCGCTCCACTTTACAAGCCCCAGAAACAGTCGAATTCGCCCACTGGGAGCTATCCCTGGCGCGGCCGCCGCGGCACGGCGTGGGGGCAACCACAGCAGCGGGGTTTTCAAGGGCACGGGAGGAGTATTTGGCGAGGAGTACAGCCCAGAAGTGCACGCGCGAGTGCCATGTGCAGACGAGTGCTGCGAGCTCGTTGGCGTTGCGCACCATGGTGCGGACGGCAGCGTCGTTGCGCTGCATCCACTCTATCACACTGAATAGGTCCCGGAAACTGGGAGGGGGCAAGGGGTGGACGGGGGCGTGGGGGGGTTGGAGAGAAGAGGGGAAACGTTAGGGAGATGTTCCATGTGCTGTGAGCTCGTTGGCATTGCACACCATGGTGCGAACGGTGAGGTCGTTGCGCTGCATCCACTCTATCACCCTGAATAGGTCTCGGAAACTGCCGTGTGTGGGGGAGCAAGTGTGGGTGGGGGGGAAGATGGGAAGTTGGGCTGGTTCGTGGAAGGAGGAGAAACGGGGGTGTCAGAATCAAGAGGCAAGAATGGATTGACTAGGAAGCAAGGATGAGTACAAGTAGGGCAATGTCTAACCCTAAAGTGTTGTACTCAGTAGAGGCTACCCCACTACAGCCTACAACAGAGAAACCTAGTTTGACACACCCCCATAGGCAAAGTGGGGGATAGCAAGAACAACCAGAGGTCACAAAACCGGTCAAGCAAGAGAACAAAGCAAAGCAAAGCTCAGGGTGGATCTCAAGATCACCACGCATTCTGAGCACAAG
Organism: Closterium sp. Naga37s-1; assembly: GCA_947471745.1. Lineage (NCBI taxonomy): Eukaryota > Viridiplantae > Streptophyta > Zygnematophyceae > Desmidiales > Closteriaceae > Closterium > Closterium sp. Naga37s-1. The sequence continues at coordinate 899,863 of CANJKZ010000161.1, read as the reverse complement.
CAAGCGGCCACAAGACCAGTTCACATGCAGGGGTATATATGCAACACAAACAGCACAGTGATCTCTACCTAGCAAAACAAGCATGCAGGTATATATATATATATATATCACAGTACAAGCAAAGCCTACAGCAAGTGAGGAAAACTGTGCACAAGCCCTAGCACGGTGCAGAAACGCTGATGATCACCAGACTGAAGTGCCTTGGTGAATATATCAGCAGTGTTGGCCCGAGTGGCCACGTAACGCAGACGAAGCTGACCACGCTGCTGCAACTCTCGAGCCAGGAAGTAACGCAGAGCAATGTGCTTCGTTCTGTGCTCCAGTCTGTGCTCCTCACACAAGGCAATGGCTGCCTTGTTGTCGACGTACAGCACTGGAGGAGAACGAGGCCGCTCTCCCAAGTCGGTCAGCAGGTAAGTGAGCCAGCGTAACTCCTGTGCAGCCATGGCTGTGGCGTAGATCTCAGCCTCACAACTGGAGCTGAGAACTGAAGACGAGCGTGTAGAACGGCAAGAAACAGAACCAGAGGCAAGACTGAAGGTGTAACCCTGTGACGACCGCTGTGTAGCCTGGTCGTCAACCCAAGAAGCGTCTGAGTGCCCAGTGAGGACAACGTCGCTCCGTCCTCCAAGCACGAGCCGCATGCCCGATGTACTGCACAAGTAGCGTAGTACCCTCTTAGCAGCATCCATGTGCACCTTTCAGTGCCGACCAGGAGCCACGTAGCGAGCCAGAAGGCCAAGAGGGTACGCAAGGTCAGGACGAGTGCAGGTCATCAGGTACATGAGGCAGCCCACTAGCTCTGGGTAAGGACCACTCGGCTCTACGGACTCGTCCGAAGGTGGAGCTGAGAGCGAGTGACCTGTAGCCAGAGGAGTGTGCTGTGCCGAGGACCAGGTGAAGCCGAAGCGCTGAAGGACCTGCTGCACCATGTGTGACTGAGTCAGTGTGATGGTGCGGCGTGCTCTGTCCCGGGTGATCCGCAAGCCAAGATAGTTTGTCAGCTCACCCAGGTCTGTGCACGTGTGTCTCTTCTGCAGCTCCGACTTCACCAGGGCGAGAGCCTCAGTGTCAGCAATGGCAAAGACCAAGTCGTCGACGTACACGAGGATGTAGAACGGCGGCAGCGAAGTGTCGGTGCGCAGAAACAGCGACGGGTCAGCAGTCGACGGGGCAAACCCAAGCCGCAAGGGTCGTCCTCAGTGTGTCGTGCCACTCACGTGGCGCATGGCGGAGACCGTAGACCGGCCGCCTGAGGCTCCACTGGGTACCAGGAGGGAACGACCCAGTGAAGCCAGGTGGGCGGCGCAGCCAGATCTCCTCGTGCAGGCTGCCCTGTAAGAAGGCTGTGCTGAAGTCAAGAGAGTGAAGCTCGTAGTCACGCTGAGCGGCAACGTGCAGCAGCACCCGAAGAGTGGTCATCTTCGAGGTGGGGGAGAAGGTCTGGAAGAAGTCTACTCCCTCTCGCTGACTGAAACCTCGTGCAACGTAACGCGCCTTGAAGGCAGGCGGAGAACCTGGCGGCCGCTTCACCCTGAAAATCCACATGCCACTGACGATGTTCGCCCCAGGTGGGGGAACCTCGTCGACGTAGGTGCCTGTGGACTTCCAGGAAGCCATCTCTGCGTCCATGGCTGTCTGCCACTGAGAGGAGTACTCACCCGCGATCGCCTCAGCGTAAGAGCGCGGGGTCGGGATGTCTGGAGCATCCGGGTCTCCCTCAGGGGCAAGCAGCATGGACACGAGATGAGGCGCAGCGGCTGCAAGACACTCAAGGTCCTCCTGCCTGTCCTCAAGGACGTCCGTGCCAAGAGCACACTCACCCCCGACGGACGGAGGACAGACAGACTCAGACTCAGCAACAAGACTAGCGGCGTAGTCTAGACGACAGGCAGCAGCAAAGTCAACAAGCTCAGCAACTAGGGCAGACGTAGCAGCAGACTCAAACGACGGGTCAGTGACAACAGTGGCTAGCAGACGCGTGACAGTAGGGTGCTCAGCACGAAACCGGTCAGACTCGGGGTCAGCAACGACAGGCAGAGAAGACGCAGGGGGGGAAGGCAGAGGAACGCGTTGTGGAGGAGAGGAAGGACGACGGACTACGAGGTGGGTGTCGGGGACAGCCGGCAGACGCGGACGAGGAACACGACGACCGGAACGACCAGAACAGACAGGCGAGACAGGACGCGACGCAGGCTCACGACGCTCAGTAAAACTCCCTAGCTGCTCAGTGTAAGGAGAAGGAGCAGGCAGCGGTGAACCAGGCTGCAACGGAAGACCAGTAGACGAAGGGAGACTAAGAACCTGGCGAAGCACAGAGTCAGGCGGTGGGTGAAACGACGGAGACGGTGGAGCGAAGAACAGGCGCGGCTGTGTAGTGACACCAGCACCAGCAGCTCCAGTACCTCCAGCAGCTCCAGAACCTCCAGCGCCAGCACCCTCAGCAGCTCCAGAACCTCCAGCGCCAGCACCCTCAGCAGCTCCAGAACCTCCAGCTCCAGCGCCACCAGCGGCAGGACCACCAGCAGCTACAGAACCTCCAGCGCCAGCACCCTCAGCAGCTCCAGAACCTCCAGCTCCAGGGCCACCTGCGCCAGCACCTCCAGCAGCTCCAGAACCCTCAGCGCCAGCTCCCCCAGGACCAGCTCCACCAACAGCAGCACCCCCAGAACCGGCACCTCCAGTCCCAGGGTCTCCATCCTCAGTGCCTCCAGCAGCAGCACCCTCAGACTCAGCACCTCCAGCCCCAGCAACTCCAGTACCTCCAGTACGAGCACCTCCGGGACCAGCACCACTCCCAGCTCCAGTGACGACAGCAGAAGTACCTCCAGCGGCAGACCGTACCAGTCGTGCAGCTGCTGCGAGGTGAGAGGCACACGCGGACGAAGGCGGCTACTCCAAGGAAGCCGCGCAACAGCAGACTCAGAACCCTCAGCTCCAGCAGCGCAACCCTGACGGCCAGCGTACCACTCAAACAGCTGCTGTGGGGAGAGAGGGAGTCGACGACGAGAGTGCAGCGGCGAGGCACCAGCAGAGCGACTACGGAGACGGCCGCTCCCGGGAGACTGCTCACCAGACGCCTCAGCGCCCCCAGGCTCAGCACCCCCAGACTCCTCACACCCAGGCTCAGCACCTCCAGTCTCCGCACCCCCAGGCTCCGCACCCCCAGGCTCAGCACCCCCAGGCTCCGCACCCCCAGGCTCAGCACCCCCAGGCTCCGCACCCCCAGGCTCAGCACCCCCAGCAGCAGCACCACCCTCAGCAGCACCTGAGTCACCAGTGACCTCAACCTGAGGAGGAGGGTCTACCTGAGACACACCTGAAGGAGCAGGACCGGGAGCGGGGAGGGGGTCTACCTGGGGAGCACCTGGAGCGAGAAAGAGCGGCGGGGGGGGGAGAGGGGCAGTGCGGTAGGGAAGAGACGGTAAAAGGGAACCGACTCGTCGAACGTGACGTCCTGAGAGGGGAAGACACGGCGCGAGGTGGGGTGGTAAAACTGCCAACCAGGCGCGTCAGGGACAAAGCCAAGGAAGACACAGGGAACAGCGCGGGCGGAGAGCTTGTCCGCGGTGGTATCGCGGACAAAGGCACGAGCACCCCAGACCCGGAAACGCGACGCATCGCCAACCTTCCCCGTCCACAGCAGTGTGGGCGAGGTGTCCGGCAAGGAGACACGGGGCCAGAGGTTGAGCTGATGCGCGGCGTACCGGACCGCAAACGGCCACAGAAAATGGGGGGCAGCCGCATGGATCATGGAGGTACGAGCGACCTCCATGACTAAGCCAATGCGGCGCTCAGCAACCCCATTCTGCTGCGAGAGGCCGGAAGCGTGAACGACTGGCGGATGCCGTGCTCCGCACAGTAGGCTGCCAAGAGGTCTGAGGAGAACTCACCACCTCTGTCAGAGTGCAGACGCAGGACAGGAAAGTCCGACTGGAACCGCTCGCGGAGCTGGAGACGAGTAGCGCGGATCCAGGGGATCAAAACATCAGGGACCTCCCCCTTGCAGCGCAAGGGGAAGACCGTGGTGTAACGCGTGTAGTCGTCGACGACCAGCAGGAAGTACCGCTCGTGGCCCTGTCCACGGACGCGGGCTGGGCCCCACACGTCCAGGTGGAGAGTCTGCAAGGGAGCCTCTGTGGGAGGGAACGAGGAGGAGTGAGGAGCGGCGCGCTGCCGCCCCTCGACACAGGGAAGACAGGGAGGATCAGGCGAGGGCGGTAGAGGAGGCAGAGTCTTTGGAAGTCCAGAGACAAGGAAACGGCTGTGCATGCGACGAAGGCGCTGCACCGAGGGGTGACCAAGGCGGTGGTGCCACAGGACGGTCTGGTGCGACAAAGCGCGACACGAACAGGGGGCCGCTAGCTGACCTGACGCAAACGCAGACGCAGACGCAGCTACCTGAGGGGACACAGTGGTCAGTGTGTACAGACTCGAGCCAGGCACTCGGGTGAACGTGGCCAGGTGCCGACCAGTCCGGGAGCACGTACAGTGGGTCACACGCTGACCTCCAGGGGTGAACTGGTCAACCCACACATCCTGTAGGTCAGCTCCACTCACCAAGTTCGTAGAGAACGAGGGGAGGTGAAGACCTGACAGGGAGCCAGACGGGACCGCTGGACACGGCAGGACCGTGGAGGAGTGCGCAAGGACTGGACCCCCAGAGGGGTCTGCCAGTGAGACTGCAACTGGCCGACGGAGCGGCGTGAGTGTGGTGCTGTCACGAAAGAAGGAGCGGGAAGCACCTGAGTCAAGTGTGAAGGTGTACACGGCCTCAGCAGGCGCAGTACCAGAGAGAGCAGACTCACCAGCACCTGGAGCAGCAGTCTCACCAGTACCTAGAGCAGGAGACGCACGAGCACCTAGAGCAGCAGCCTCACCAGCACCTAGCGCAGGAGACGCACTAGCACCTAGAGCAGCAGCCTCTATACCTGGGTCAGGCGGTACGCACAGGGAACAGGCACGGTCATCACTAGTAGGCAATGCATACATGGCAGTGAGAATAGCATCATAGTCAAGAGCAAAGATATCTACCCCCTGCCCAAGCAGCTCCAGCCAGGCGGGGACCTCAGCCTCGTCACCAAACTCTGTGCGCCAGGCGTCGCTCAGACGGGCGAAGCAGCGGGACTGGGTGTGACCAAGTGTCCCGCAAGCCTGACCAAACCGATCACCTGTGCGTGGGACGTACGGGCAGCGAACGGTACTCCGAGACCCTCGACTCTGAGCGTACCACTCGTGAAGCTGCCGGGACGTAAGTGTCTCGCGCGGACGCCGCTGCAGCTGCAGCTGGCCACTGCCAGACGCTCCCGACCGACTAGCTCCAGGGCGACAGTCACGACGGCCACCGCCACAACCCCAACTAGCGTACCACTCACTCAGCTGCTGGGGCGTGAGGGACTCACCGGGCGTCGCTGGAGCTGCATCTGGCCTCCGCCAGTAGCAGCAGGAGCAGTAGTAGCAGCAGTAGCAGCAGTAACAGCCGTAGCAGCAGTAACAGCCATAGTACGTGCAGGGCAGGCGCGACACGCAGGCAGGCAGGCAAGCAGGCAGGCAGGCAGGCAGGCAGGCAGGCAGGCGGCGCGGCAGCGCGCTAGCAAGGCAGGGGCTCACCAGTGGCGGGAAGAGCAGGCTCTCACCGGGCGAGCAGGGCCGGTGCTCGGCGGACTGCGGCAGGGTCGGCGCACGACGGCGGCGACAGCGGGGCCGCAGCAGCGGCTACAGTGAAGGGCCGGGTCGAGTCAGCGGCAGGGCGGGGCCGGGTCGTGTCAGCGGCAGGGCGGGGCCGTGTCGGCGGCAGGGCGGGGCCGGGTCGTGTCAGCGGCAGGGTGGGGCCATGTCGGCGGCAGGGGGAGGCCGTGGCGGCGGTAGGGTGGCGCGCGCCGCTGCCTGGGGCCGCGCACTGGCGGGTAGAGCGCGGCGCGGGCTGCGCGGACGGCGCGCAGCGCGCTGCGGGCCGCGGACGCGCCGCGCGGGCTTTGGGCGGGCTGCGCGGGGCAGCGGCGGGCCGCGCGCGCGCTGCGCGGGCTCGGTGCGGGCCGCGCGGGGCAGGTGTGGGCCGCGCGCGCGTCGCGCGGGCTCGGGGCGGGCTGCGCGGGGCAGCTGCGGGCCGCGCGCGCGCTGCGCGGGCTCGACGCGGGCTGCGCGGGCCGTGTGCGGGACGCGACGCGGCTGCCGAGGCGCGATTCGGGCAGGAGAGGGCGACCCGCGGGGGTAAAAACGAGGCAGCGCTTGAAAATTAGGTCTGCGCGCGAAGCAGCAGCAGACAGCTCAGTCAGCAGACAGTAGGCAACAGGCAGACGGCGCGCGCAGCGCAGCACGTCACAGGCAAAGTCAGTCACAGTCACAGTCGTGGGGTAGCGGTAGGTGGGCCCGAAAAAAAAGTCCTACGGACCTACTGCTCTGAAACCATGTCAGAATCAAGAGGCAAGAATGGATTGACTAGGAAGCAAGGATGAGTACAAGTAGGGCAATGTCTAACCCTAAAGTGTTGTACTCAGTAGAGGCTACCCCACTACAGCCTACAACAGAGAAACCTAGTTTGACAGGGGGAACACAGGATGGTTGCCATGCAAGGCACATGGATAAAGTGTGTTTGCTGCTAGCACCAGCACTCCCGTCTCAGCAGCAGCAGGCCCATCTCAACCACACATGCCTTGCCTCTGTGCACATAGGTGCATGCACTCCACTCACCTGTGCCCACGGGTGCATAGTGCACACCCGGCAGCAGCAGAGGGTAAAAAAGCTCCATGCAGCAAGAGAGCATGGAACTCCATACAGACACTGTGTCCACCATGCATGCCTGCTCATTGAACCGCACAGCACCGCAACCAACCCACCTGTGCCCCACGGGCGCGTAGTGCACGCCTGGCAGCAGCAGCGGGTCAAAGAACTCCGTGTAGCCTGACACGTGGCGGATGACGGCCTGTGGGCCACTGAGAGCGCGACACATGTCACGCGTGCCGATCTGCTCGTCCACCACCAACACGTACTTGCACCCCCTCCTCCTCTCTGCCACGTCATCCAGCTCCTCCGCCAGCACCACACCGTGCCTGCGGGGGTGGATGGGAGACGAGGTAAGAATACCTCACGCTGACGCAACACGTCTCAAGGGGAATGCTTTTCCCTATTGGAACACTCCTCCCTCTTCTGAACCCCCCCACCCCGCCCTCGAATCCCACCCCCACCTGAGCAGCAACTTCTTAGCGTCAACACCGTCCTTATCGCCCCACATGGTGAGCCGGGCGTTCAGCAGGTCAGGGCGAGAGCTCCCTCCCTCCCTCCCTCCCTCCCTGCCTCCCTCCCTCTCTCCCTCCCTCCCTCCCTGCCTCCCTCCCTGCCTCCCTCCCTGCCTCCCTCCCTCCCTCCCTCCCTCCCTCCCTCCCTCCCTCCCTCCCTCCCTCCCTCCCTCCCTCCCTCCCTCCCTCCCTCCCTCCCTCCCTCCCTCCCTCCCTCCCTCCCTTCCTCCCTCCCTGCCTCCCTCCCTCCCTCCCTCCCTCCCTCCCTGCCTCCCTCCATCCCTTGACCCCACCCCCCAACCCCTTCACCTGAGCAGCAGCTTCTTGCCGTCAACGCCATCCTTATCGCCCCACATGGTGAGCCTCCCGCCCAGCAGGTCAGGGCGGGCATCGGACATGTTCCCCCCATCCCTCCGCCCCCCAATCCCCTACCTCTCCTTCCAACACCACCCTCACCTGAGCAGCAGCTTCTTGGCGTCAACGCCGTCCTTATCGTCCCACATGGTCAGCCGTGCATACAGCAGGTCAGGGCGGGCTGATGAGAGACTGAGAGCGTCAGCCCTCACAGAACCCACGAGGATCTCTCCCTCAACTTAAGATTTCCACCCCCCAACCCTCACCTGAGCAGCAGCTTCTTGGCATCAACGCCATCCTTATCGCCCCACATGGTCAGCCGCGCGTCGAGAAGGTCAGGGCGGGCATCGGACATGCGGTGCAGGCGCACGCGTAGGCTCGTGGCCCAGTTGGCCTCCTTTAGAACCAGCTCCAACGCCCTGCCCCGCCACTCCGCCCTGCTCTGCCTCTGCTCATGGGGAGGAGGGGGGGGACAGGCAGGGGGGACAGGCAGAGGGGAACGGCAGGGGGTGAGAAGCGGCAGCATCGGACATGCGGTGCAGGCGCAATAGCAGGCTGCTGGCCCAGTTGGCCTCCTTCAACACCAGCTCCAACGCCCTTCCCCTCCACTCCGCCTTGCTCTTGCGCTGCTTAGAGGGGATGAGAAAGAGAGAGAGACAGGGGGGACATACAGGGGCAGAGGAGAACAAGGCACGTCTGACAAGCGGTGCAGGCGCACTCTCAGGCTGCTCGCCCAGTTTGCCTCTTTTCGTACCAGCTCCAGCGCACTGCCCCGCCATACCGCCTTGCTATGCCGCTGGTCATGCAGGGGGAGGGAGAACGGGGGAAAGGATGCAGATGGAGAACTTGTGCTAAAAAATGTGGGAGGAAAATCAAGCCACAACACGTTCCTGTCCTCTGCACGCCCAGCCAAACCCGGCAGGATCCAGGAACATGCTCCTCCCCTCACCCCAGGATCCAGTCTCTCCTTTCCAGAAGCAGCATCTGACTGAGTTGACTCACAGGCCATCTGCACGGCTCAGGTGTGAGGTGCAGGTGTGAGGTGCAGGTTTGAGGTGCAGGTGTGAGGTGCAGGTTTGAGGTGCAGGTGTGAGGTGCAGGTGTGAGGTGCAGGTTTGAGGTGCAGGTTTGAGGTGCAGGTTTGAGGTGCAGGTTTGAGGTGCAGGTTTGAGGTCAGGTTTGAGGCGCAGGTTTGACGTGCAGGTTTGAGGTGCAGGTTTGAGGTGCAGGTTTGAGGTGCAGGTTTGAGGTGCAGGTTTGAGGTGCAGGTTTGAGGTGCAGGTTTGAGGTGCAGGTTTGAGGTGCAGGTTTGAGGTGCAGGTTTGACGTCAGGTTTGAGGTGCAGGTTTGAGGTGCAGGTTTGGTGCAGGTTTGAGGTGCAGCTTTGAGGTGCAGCTTTGAGGTGCAGGTTTGAGGTGCAGGTTTGAGGTGCAGGTTTGAGGTGCAGGTTTGAGGTGCAGGTTTGAGGTCAGGTTTGAGGTCAGGTTTGAGGTGCAGGTTTGAGGGGCAGGTTTGAGGTGCAGGTTTGAGGTGCAGGTTTGAGGTCACGTTTGAGGTGCAGGTTTGAGGTGCAGGTTTGAGGTGCAGGTTTGAGGTGCAGGTTTGAGGTGCAGGTTTGAGGTGCAGGTTTGAGGTGCAGGTTTGAGGTGCGGGTTTGAGGTCAGGTTTGAGGTGCAGGTTTGAGGTGAGGTTTGAGGTGCAGGTTTGAGGTGCAGGTTTGAGGTGCAGGTTTGAGGTGCAGGTTTGAGGTGCAGGTTTGAGGTGCAGGTTTGAGGTGCAGGTTTGAGGTGCGGGTTTGAGGTGCAGGTTTGGGGTGCAGGTTTGACGTCAGGTTTGAGGTGCGGGTTTGAGGTGCAGGTGTGAGGTGCAGGTTTGAGGTGCAGGTTTGAGGTGCAGGTTTGAGGTGCAGGTTTGAGGTGCAGGTTTGAGGTGCAGGTTTGAGGTGCAGGTTTGAGGTGCAGGTTTGACGTCAGCTTTGAGGTGCAGGTTTGAGGTGCAGGTTTGAGGTGCAGGTTTGAGGTGCAGGTTTGAGGTGCAGGTTTGAGGTGCAGGTTTGAGGTGCAGGTTTGAGGTGCAGGTTTGACGTCAGCTTTGAGGTGCAGGTTTGAGGTGCAGGTTTGAGGTGCAGGTTTGAGGTGCAGGTTTGAGGTGCAGGTTTGAGGTGCAGGTTTGAGGTGCAGGTTTGAGGTGCAGGTTTGAGGTGCAGGTTTGAGGTGCAGGTTTGACGTCAGCTTTGAGGTGCAGGTTTGAGGTGCAGGTTTGAGGTGCAGGTTTGAGGTGCAGGTTTGAGGTCAGGTTTGAGGTGCAGGTTTGAGGTGCAGGTTTGACGTCAGGTTTGAGGTGCGGGTTTGAGGTGCAGGTTTGAGGTGCAGGTTTGACGTCAGGTTTGAGGTCAGGTTTGAGGTGCAGGTATGACGTGCAGGTTTGAGGTGCAGGTTTGAGGTGCAGGTTTGAGGTCAGGTTTGAGGTGCAGGTTTGAGGTGCAGGTTTGTGGTGCAGGTTTTACGTCAGCTTTGAGGTGCAGGTTTGAGGTGCAGGTTTGAGGTGCAGGTTTGAGGTGCAGGTTTGAGGTGCAGGTTTGACGTCAGCTTTGAGGTGCAGGTTTGAGGTGCAGGTTTGAGGTGCAGGTTTGAGGTGCAGGTTTGACGTCAGGTTTGAGTTGCAGGTTTGAGGTCAGGTTTGAGGTGCAGGTTTGAGGTGCAGGTTGAGGTGCAGGTTTGAGGTGCAGGTTTGAGGTGCAGGTTTGAGGTGCAGGTTTGAGGTGCAGGTTTGAGGTGCAGGTTTGAGGTGCAGGTTTGAGGTGCAGGTTTGACGTCAGGTTTGAGGTGCAGGTTTGAGGTGCAGGTTTGAGGTGCAGGTTTGAGGTGCAGGTTTGAGGTGCAGGTTTGAGGTGCAGGTTTGAGGTGCAGGTTTGAGGTGCAGGTTTGACGTCAGGTTTGAGGTGCAAGTTTGAGGTGCAGGTTTGAGGTCAGGCTTGAGGTGCAGGTTTGAGGTGCAGGTTTGAGGTCAGGTTTGAGGTGCAGGTTTGAGGTGCAGGTTTGAGGTGCAGGTTTGAGGTGCAGGTTTGAGGTGCAGGTTTGAGGTGCAGGTTTGAGGTGCAGGTTTGAGGTGCAGGTTTGAGGTGAGGTTTGAGGTGCAGGTTTGAGGTGCAGGCTTGAGGTGCAGGTTTGAGGTGCAGGTTTGAGGTGCAGGTTTGAGGTGCCGGTTTGAGGTGCAGGTTTGAGGTGCAGGTTTGAGGTGCAGGTTTGAGGTGCAGGTTTGAGGTGCAGGTTTGAGGTGCAGGTTTGAGGTCAGGTTTGAGGTGCAGGTTTGAGGTGCAGGTTTGAGGTGCAGGTTTGAGGTGCAGGTTTGAGGTGCAGGTTTGAGGTGCAGGTTTGAGGTGCAGGTTTGAGGTGCAGGTTTGACGTCAGGTTTGAGTTGCAGGTTTGAGGTCAGGTTTGAGGTGCAGGTTTGAGGTGCAGGTTTGAGGTGCAGGTTTGAGGTGCAGGTTTGAGGTGCAGGTTTGAGGTGCAGGTTTGAGGTGCAGGTTTGAGGTGCAGGTTTGAGGTGCAGGTTTGAGGTGCAGGTTTGACGGTGCAGGTTTGAGGTGCAGGTTTGAGGTGCAGGTTTGAGGTGCAGGTTTGAGGTGCAGGTTTGAGGTGCAGGTTTGAGGTGCAGGTTTGAGGTGCAGGTTTGAGGTGCAGGTTTGAGGTGCAGGTTTGAGTGCAGGTTGGTCAGGTTTGAGGTGCAGGTTTGAGGTGCAGGTTTGAGGTGCAGGTTTGAGGTGCAGGTTTGAGGTGCAGGTTTGAGGTGCAGGTTTGAGGTGCAGGTTTGAGGTGCAGGTTTGAGGTGCAGGTTTGAGGTGCAGGTTTTGAGGTGCAGGTTTGAGGTGGCAGGTTTGAGGTGCAGGTTTGAGGTGCAGGTTTGACGTCAGTTTGAGGTGCAGGTTTGAGGTGCAGGTTTGAGGTGCAGGTTTGAGGTGCAGGTTTGAGGTGCAGGTTTGAGGTGCAGGTTTGAGGTGCAGGTTTGAGGTGCAGGTTTGAGGTGCAGGTTTGAGGTGCAGGTTTGAGGTGCAGGTTTGAGGTGCAGGTTTGAGGTGCAGGTTTGAGGTGCAGGTTTGAGGTGCAGGTTTGAGGTGCAGGTTTGAGGTGCAGGTTTGAGGTGCAGGTTTGAGGTGCAGGTTTGAGTGCAGGTTTGAGGTGCAGGTTTGAGGTGCAGGTTTGAGGTGCAGGTTTGAGGTCAGGTTTGAGGTGCAGGTTTGAGGTGCAGGTTTGAGGTGCAGGTTTGAGGTGCAGGTTTGAGGTGCAGGTTTGAGGTGCAGGTTTGAGGTGCAGGTTTGAGGTGCAGGTTTGAGGTGCAGGTTTGAGGTGCAGGTTTGAGGTGCAGGTTTGAGGTGCAGGTTTGAGGTGCAGGTTTGAGGTGCAGGTTTGAGGTGCAGGTTTGAGGTGCAGGTTTGAGGTGCAGGTTTGAGGTGCAGGTTTGAGGTGCAGGTTTGAGGTGAGGTTTGAGGTGCAGGTTTGAGGTGCAGGTTTGAGGTGCAGGTTTGAGGTGCAGGTTTGAGGTGAGGTTTGAGGTGCAGGTTTGAGGTGAGGTTTGAGGTGCAGGTTTGAGGTGCAGGTTTGAGGTGCAGGTTTGAGGTGCAGGTTTGAGGTGAGGTTTGAGGTGCAGGTTTGAGGTGCAGGTTTGAGGTGCAGGTTTGAGGTGCAGGTTTGAGGTGCAGGTTTGAGGTGCAGGTTTGAGGTGCAGGTTTGAGGTGCAGGTTTGAGGTGCAGGTTTGAGGTGCAGGTTTGAGGTGCAGGTTTGAGGTGCAGGTTTGAGGTGAGGTTTGAGGTGCAGGTTTGAGGTGCAGGTTTGAGGTGCAGGTTTGAGGTGCAGGTTTGAGGTCAGGTTTGAGGTGCAGGTTTGAGGTGCAGGTTTGAGGTGCAGGTTTGAGGTGCAGGTTTGAGGTGCAGGTTTGAGGTCAGGTTGAGTGCAGGTTTGAGGTGCAGGTTTGAGGTGCAGGTTTGAGGTGCAGGTTTGAGGTGCAGGTTTGAGGTGCAGGTTTGAGGTGCAGGTTTGAGGTGCAGGTTTGAGGTGCAGGTTTGAGGTGCAGGTTTGAGGTCAGGTTTGAGGTGCAGGTTTGAGGTGCAGGTTTTGAGGTGCAGGTTTGAGGTGCAGGTTTGAGGTGCAGGTTTGAGGTGCAGGTTTGAGGTGCAGGTTTGAGGTGCAGGTTTGAGGTGCAGGTTTGAGGTGCAGGTTTGAGGTGCAGGTTTGAGGTGCAGGTTGAGGTGCAGGTTTGAGGTGCAGGTTTGAGGTGCAGGTTTGAGGTGCAGGTTTGAGGTGCAGGTTTGAGGTGCAGGTTTGAGGTGCAGGTTTGAGGTGCAGGTTTGAGGTGCAGGTTTGAGGTGCAGGTTTGAGGTGCAGGTTTGAGGTGCAGGTTTGAGGTGCAGGTTTGAGGTGCAGGTTTGAGGTGCAGGTTTGAGGTGAGGTTTGAGGTGCAGGTTTGAGGTGAGGTTTGAGGTGCAGGTTTGAGGTGCAGGTTTGAGGTGCAGGTTTGAGGTGCAGGTTTGAGGTGCAGGTTTGAGGTGCAGGTTTGAGGTGCAGGTTTGAGGTGCAGGTTTGAGGTGCAGGTTTGAGGTGCAGGTTTGAGGTGCAGGTTTGAGGTGCAGGTTTGAGGTGCAGGTTTGAGGTGCAGGTTTGAGGTGCAGGTTTGAGGTGCAGGTTTGAGGTGCAGGTTTGAGGTGCAGGTTTGAGGTGCAGGTTTGAGGTGCAGGTTTGAGGTGCAGGTTTGAGGTGCAGGTTTGAGGTGCAGGTTTGAGGTGCAGGTTTGAGGTGCAGGTTTGAGGTGCAGGTTTGAGGTGCAGGTTTGAGGTGCAGGTTTGAGGTGCAGGTTTGAGGTGCAGGTTTGAGGTGCAGGTTTGAGGTGCAGGTTTGAGGTGCAGGTTTGAGGTGCAGGTTTGAGGTGCAGGTTTGAGGTGCAGGTTTGAGGTGCAGGTTTGAGGTGCAGGTTTGAGGTGCAGGTTTGAGGTGCAGGTTTGAGGTGCAGGTTTGAGGTGCAGGTTTGAGGTGCAGGTTTGAGGTGCAGGTTTGAGGTGCAGGTTTGAGGTGCAGGTTTGAGGTGCAGGTTTGAGGTGCAGGTTTGAGGTGCAGGTTTGAGGTGCAGGTTTGAGGTGCAGGTTTGAGGTGCAGGTTTGAGGTGCAGGTTTGAGGTGCAGGTTTGAGGTGCAGGTTTGAGGTGCAGGTTTGAGGTGCAGGTTTGAGGTGCAGGTTTGAGGTGCAGGTTTGAGGTGAGGTTTGAGGTGCAGGTTTGAGGTGCAGGTTTGAGGTGCAGGTTTGAGGTGCAGGTTTGAGGTGCAGGTTTGAGGTGCAGGTTTGAGGTGCAGGTTTGAGGTGCAGGTTTGAGGTGCAGGTTTGAGGTGCAGGTTTGAGGTGCAGGTTTGAGGTGCAGGTTTGAGGTGCAGGTTTGAGGTGCAGGTTTGAGGTGAGGTTTGAGGTCAACAGCTGGCCGGATCAGGTTTGGGGATCACGTTTGGGACTCAGGTTTGGGGCTCAGACTTGGGAATTTGGTTTGGGAATCAGGTTTGGTGTTCAAGTCCATGAAGGCGGATGTGAATCTCCCTCCCGCGCTTAGCAGTGTTCGCCAGGAGGCCGCTCTCCCTTCTCGCCTGTAACCCGTAATCCCTTCTTTTCCGTCTCTCACCCTTTCACAGTGCCCCAGCCCAGGTTCATGGCGCTGGTGTTCAAATCAATGAAGGCGCCCACACGCACTCACCCGCTGCCATATGGGCAGAGGCTCCAGCCCCTGCCTTTCCTGCCGCTCCTCCCCCCCTCCGAACCCGTGCAGCCCATGGCCGTTTGGGGGCGAGTAGGAGGGCTGGTAGGCGAGGTCCAGTGGGTCCGGGAAGACACACACACAGTGCTGTCACGCCGGGCGTCCACTGCGCACTCAGTGCTGCAAAGCCCGAACGACCACGACCCACCCCTCCCATCCCAAGCACCCCCCCCCCACACACACACACCTCCCAATCACCCACACGCACTCACCCGCTGCCACACGGGTAGTGGCTCCAGCCCCTGCCTCTCCTGCCGCTCCTCCCCCCCACCAAACCCAGCAGCCTTTTGGGGCGAGTAGGAGGGCGGGTAGGCGAGGTCGAGGGGGTCGGGGAAGAGAATGTCCGTCACCCCAGGGGTCCACTGGGAGCTCAGCACTGCAAAGCCGGAGCGGCCCGATGAGAGCGAGTTGTCGTAGCTGTGCGGGTCGTCACACGCGTTCAGATAGAGCTCCGCTCGCAGGGCTGGGGAGAGGGGGGGAAGGGGAGAGATGGGATGGGGAAGAGGCGGTGGGAGAGGAGAGGGTGGTGACTGAGGAGCAAAGGTGAGTTGTCGTAGCTGTGCGGGTCGTCACACGCGTTCAGATACAGCTCTGCCCGCAGGGCTGTGGTGGGAGAAGAAGGGTAGGAGGGAGAGGGGGAGTGTGGGTGAGAACAGGATCAAGGACAAGCCGAGAGGAAATTGTGAGAGGTGTGTGTGTGATGCACATCGTAGCTGAAGCTTCTAGTGCAGGGAGGGACAGAGATAAATCCAACACGTGAATCACTATAAGGCAACCTTGAGACGTGAGCAACGTT
Source organism: Closterium sp. Naga37s-1 (assembly GCA_947471745.1). Taxonomy (NCBI): domain Eukaryota; kingdom Viridiplantae; phylum Streptophyta; class Zygnematophyceae; order Desmidiales; family Closteriaceae; genus Closterium; species Closterium sp. Naga37s-1. The sequence continues at coordinate 884,688 of CANJKZ010000161.1, read as the reverse complement.
GACACATGAGCACACATGACTAACTAACAAGGACTCACTCTGAAGCTCAAACGTGACCACGGCTTCATGAATCATCTTCACCGCCAGGTTGATTCTGAGAAGCTTCCTCTCGTCTTCCAGGAAGGAGCCATAGCGAAAGTACACCCGCCCTTCCACTACTCGCACCTGCGCCACACAGGTCATGAGCTGCGGGCGGGGAGGGGGAGGGGAGAAGGAGGGGAGAAGGAGAGGGAGGAGGTGTAGGAATTTGAACAAAACACCCCTCCTTCCACTACTCGCACCTGCGCCACACAGGTCATGAGGTGGGGTCGAGGAGGGGTGTGGGGGGGAGGGGGAGTGCAGAGGAGTGGGAGGGAGAAGAGAGGGAGGAGGAGCAGGACTTTTAACAAAAACCCGCCCTTCCACCACTCGCCACACAGGTCTGGTGGTAGGGAGGGTGAGGGAGGGGAGGGGAGAACAGGGGTGGGAAGAGGAATGGACGGGAGGGGAGGAGAGGGGAGGGGAGGGGAGGGAAGGGAGCGGAGGGGTTGGAAGGGGAAGGGAAAGGAAGGGTGGGGAACGGAGGAGACGGGGGAAAGCAAGGTGGTGGTGGTGAAGGTGGCAGTGCATGGTGCAGGGAGGGCAACTGGCAGAGCAGCCCACCTTGGGGTTGGTGGCGATGGCCTTGAGCGCTGCGGCCTTGATGAGGCCTGTCTTCCCCAGCCCGTCCGTGATGCCCTGTGGGTTAGGCAACACAGCGCATACATGCCAAGCCATGTACCCATGCACCCATGCATGCACCCATGCATGCACCCATGCACCCAAGCACCAATGCACCCATGAATGAACGCATTCAGCCAGGCATTTCTCATGCATCCAAACAACCAAGCACAATGCAATTCAGATATACGTAAACATGGTTAACTCGTGACTCGCGTTCACACTGATCCATACCAATCAAACAACTCCCCCACCTTGACTTGACCTTCCATCCCTCCTGCTGCCGCCTCATTCCTGAGCTATCCCCAACCACCGCAATGCACCTTATCCTTTGCTTTATTCCTCCCATAGCCCCTCGGAAACCTAATAAAACATATCCCATCAACACCCATAACCCCACCCCTTCACAGCCACACCGCCCTCCACCCTTTCCCACACCCCACGTGCAAACCCCTCTTGGCCCCTCCTCCCCCTTCCTTCCCCCCCTCCTTCCCCCCCTCCTTCCCCCCGTCACCCGGCCCAGCCGCACCTCTATTCTCGCCCACGGCGCCAGGAACCGCTCAGCCAATCGCGCGAAGGCAAGTGTCACGGGGTCACTGGTGCTGAAGGCGCCCGTGGTAAGCAACCCCTCCACCACCACGGCCCACGGCACCTTCCCGTCGTCCTCGCCCTCCCGAGCCGCCACCATCTTCCCCATCGCTTGCAGCCTTCTGCCCGAAAAAAACATCGGCCCCGCATTCTGCCCGGCGCTGGTACCTTCCCCGCCTCCGCTTCCTCCCGAACCTGCGACTCCGCCGAGCCTGTTAGGCCCGGTGTCCCCTAGCAGCACCCCCGCGCCTGCGCCCAAGCCTGAGGTGAAATCGAGGCCCGCGGCGGCGGCAGCGGCGGCGACCGCGGCATCTGTAGAGTCAGCAGTGTCGTTTAAAGCGACGGGCAACTTTTGGCAGTGTTGGGTTCAGAAGTTTTTTTTTTGAACCAGGCTTGCCAGCGCGAAAGTGCTGGCTGGCGAAAACCAGGATTTCGTGCGGACACTTTCCATCCGCAGTAACAGTTCGCCAGGGTTCTGGGTTTTGGGTGGCAAATGTGCACCGTCGCTTTAACCAAGGGCCTTCTAAGACTCCTCTGGCGTTTAGGTAAACGGCGAAGTCGCAACCGGCAGGCTCGACTAGTCTGCTGGCGAGATAAGGCGCGGGGAACCAAAAGAACCTAGTGGCGATTAATACGAAGACCGCGCACGACGCGATTACCACGTGCGGTCGCTCCCGCGCGATGCCATCTAGGAGACCGGCTGCGCCGCCGCCGCTTCCGCTGCTTGCGCCACGTGTGCTGAATGCGTTCGCCGCCGCTGATCTTGACGACGGAGAGTACTGGGATCGACGGCTCCCAGCTCTCGCTCGCGACGACATCGCTTCTGCGGTTAGCGAAACTCCCTCGACGTGGTAACCTGGTCAATCATGACTGCACTACAGCTGACAGCCCTGTCCTTCGATTCTGGTTCATGAAGATACGAACAGCATCTACTACTAGGTGGAGTGCCTCTATCGGATCAAAGGTGATCGCTCACATTGTCCGGTCACCTCCCATTTTCGGTTCCTTATAACGGTTACTAAAGAGCGTGGGAGTCAGTCATCGTCAGCGTCGAATGTTACGATAGCAGCATGCACCTGGGTATTCGGAGCGCGTGCAGAAACCTTGGGATATGCCTAGGCGAGAATACTGGCCGAGCTTGATTCAAATGACCCTCCCCGCGACCACTAGACCATACTGATAACTTATCAGTAACTCCCTCCCAACCCCTAGTGTCGCTCAGGGCGTGTCATATCCTGAACTTAAACAGCAGTTGAATGCGATTCAATAGTGTTCGAAAACGTTTTTCAACGTTGAGGTATGGTTCTAAGGAATTATTTTTAAGACGCTCAAGACTCTCGTTCCGTCGGCTATTGTAGGTTGGTGGAGTTGCAAGGTGCAGCATTCCTGGCTTGGTTCATTCAGACGAAGACTTGGTTGGTTAGGCAAATCTGTTACCACGTGTCGCTCTCCCTCGCATGAAGAGACGGTCGCATACGAGCGAGGGGGCGAATCACATGCCGGAAAGTAACATGTCGCCGAAGGTGTTGTACGTTGGGGGCATTTTCAGATTAGCGAAGGCAGACGCAGCAAGAAAGTGTGGGGGCACATCCATAGCCATCAGAACACGCTGACCAGGTTTCGTATCCGTGAGATTAAAATTGCGCGATGACCGACGTCTGACGAGCTTCGACGAGCGGCCACCTACGAGCGACGAGCAACGACAGAGACTATCCAAGAGCAACGACGAACGCTGAGCGACGAGCAACAGGCGAGACGAGCGACGAGCAGCTAGTGCTGAGCGCTTGGCGCGACGAGCAACTAGAGAAGAGTGAACCGCGAAAGACGGAGCTCCTAGCAAGAGGTGGAGTAGGTAGAGTTAAGTCATCAACATTATTCAGCAATTGTTGATTTTAGTGTACAGCTTCGTCGTTCTCCCTTCGAGCAATCTCTCGAGACGACAACCCGGTAGGTCCTCTTGCCAGGAACGGATTAGCGTCGTCATAAGATTGCCATGAAAAAGGCGGTGCGAGGCGCCATGACTTCGACCCTGCCTTTCCGCTGCCGACAGAGAAGGTGGTAACCCGCCAGTAATTTGAAAACGTTCTCTCTCCATCGCGCGCCGTGTCTCGGATAGCCTTCCTGGACGTTCCTGGCGGTTGTAGCTCAACTGGGGGAGTAGAGCTGGCTGTAGTGAACCGGTTGTAGCGCTGGCTGTAGTGAACCGGTTGTAGCGCTGGCTGTAGTGAACCGGTTGTAGCGCTGGCTGTAGTGAACCGGTTGTAGCGCTGGCTGTAGTGAACCGGTTGTAGCGCCGTGTCTGCGTTGCTGCAACTCGGGACACCGTTGTGTTTCTAAGAAGACTATAATAGGCATTTAGCACGGCTCCTGCTGAACCTTCGACGAGCGCTTATAGTATCCGGCATTCCCATGGGCTGCGTGGGGTCGACTGCGAAGGAGGACTCCCCGAAAGGTAGGAATGCGCTCTGTAATGCCATCCCCGCTTCCCCTTCCCCCGCTCTGCTCACCTGGTCCCCCCATCCCGTGCCCTGCCCTGCCCTCCCTGTGCCGTACTGGGCTGCGCCATGAGAGAGGGGGCAAGAGGTCGTCGGAACGAACCACTGCCAGTTCTATCCCGGAAATCTCACAAGTAACGAGTGTACGACTTTGCGCCTTGAGGTTTGTGAACCCACGGCGTCACACTCCCTCCTGGCTGGTTCACCATGCGCGTGTGTGAAGCCCAAGGCGTGGAAGTCTCTTATTGAGGCGCCTCAAAACGTGGCTGCTTCTCCATGCGCGCGTGTGTGGGCAGGCAAGAAGGTGGTGAAGCCCAAGGCATGGAAGCACCCAACGCCGCTGTCACAGGCAGAGCTGACGCGCATGAGGGAGGAGTTCTGGGACACAGCGCCGCACTACGGCGGCCAACGAGGTCCGCCCCCTTCCATCCTTCTTGCCTCTAGCCCCTCTATTGCTTGCCTACTTTATCTTCCTTCTGAGGCGCCTCAAGAGTTGGCGCGCATGAGGGAGGAGTTCTCAGACACTGCTCCGCACTACGGCGGCCAACGAGGTCTGCCTTCCTTCCTCCTCCTTGCCTCTAGCCCCACTAGCTTTCTTCATCTCTATCTCTCTCCCCTCTCCCTTTCCCTCCGTCTCCCTTCCTCGTCTTCATTTCTCAAATACTGAAAGGAAACATATTACTGCCATTTCCCTCGACCTTCCACCTCTTTGTCCCCATCCCGTTTCCCTCACCTCCCTTTGGCCGCCCCGTGCCTGCGTGTGGCAGAGATATGGGACGCGTTGAAGGCGGCAACAGATGGGGACCGAGACATGGCGCAAGTGATACTGGAGTCAGCAGGGGTGGTGGTCGACGTACCTGACATGTCCGTCTGCTACGATGAGAGAGGTGCGTCATGGTGGGCACTAGGCACTGGGAGGGAGGGAGTTCAGGATATGTAAGCATGCTGGCAGGCTCATGTACGGTACTAGTTCTCTGCAGGCTGATGATGCACCTCTGCCTCCTGATTACCTCAGCTCTCTCTGCACTCCTTGTCTATTGCAGGAGCCAAGTACGAGCTACCTCATTATGTTCTCAGCGATCCCATCAACCTTATAAAGGAATCTTGAGGGTCAGTCACAGCATTTAGAATGTACGGGTTCGAGGAACATTGTTGTGTCAACCGTTGCAATTGTTATTTGGTGTAGCGTTCTGTCTCATAGCAGTACCTATTGCTGGATGATTTCTGCTGGAAGTGGGATGGGGGGTACTAGGAGAGGAGAGGTGGTACCAGAGGGGAAGCATGCTTGTGTGTGCGTAATTGGTTTCTGTAGCATCCTACTCTGCGCACGGTCACCTGAAATACAGAGCACATGAAGCCATGTGCTGGAGCACATAGGGAACCTGTCATAGAGACGGAAGCCGTGCTCCTGGAGAAGTTATGCCACGTACCATTCGTGAGCCACTGAACCGGACATGATTGGAAACCCAATTGCGCAGCCTGCAACTTGCCCGTGTGGGTGTCAGAATCGAGCTGTCAAGTGGTGTACCCAGACAGCTTAGGAGGACTGTTACCGTAGATGCTAGGCTGCAGAAGCAACACTAGCATTGACACCAGCGGCAGTCTAAGGGATGATCTGCAACATCGCTACCGTTTTTCTGGGTGTCTCCTTCGTTGGTGCACATGGTTGGGTGGGTCTCTTTCTGGTCATATGTGTGTGTCCGTCTCCCTGCTTGGGTATATCTGCCGGCATCTAGCTAGGCATGCTTGCTTCCTTTGTTGGGTTATTTTTTCGTCCTGGTCGAGGTGGGTGTGCCTTACCGTACCATACCTTACCATGCCTCAGCATCTTTATACCTCACATTACCGGTACCTTATCAGGCCTCACCATCCCTTCACCTTAGTTCACCTACCACCACTCTCATGGACTACCGGTAGCAGTTAATTGGGAACGATCGCCTCTACTGCCGTGGCTACTAAGCCGACCCTCTAAACATCACCACTACTGTTACTCCTGCTGCTGTTCCTGCTGCCTTCCATTGGCCTGTGAAGGACAGAAGGCGATGCAGAGAGGAGGGCACGTTAGTGGGGAGGGCGAATGCCAAAGAGAAATACTGAGAGGGGGATAGGTACAGAGAGGGGGATAACACTCACCCTGTCCACTTCCAAATAATCCTTCCCTCACTCTGCATGCCAGAGAGCACCCAGGCCAACTACTTACCAGTGGTGAGCCAGTGCCTGAGACGGCTCAGAAGGGGGACCCCCCACGCCTCACTCGCACGGCACCTCCTTGGGACGCATTGCCAGCACTGGCGTCCCTCCGACGCACCATCGGTGGGAGCCATGCCCATTCCACGCCTCTCAGCCCACCAGGCACCCACCCACACCAGAGCACACACCACAGGAACAAGCACACAGGAGAGTGCGTCAGAAGCAGGAGCAGAAACGGACTCTGAAGAAACGAAAAGCGACTCTAAGACTTGCCGCACGGCGACCTAGACTGCTTCACCCCCCCCATAGACCGTCAGCCACTTACCATTCTGCCATTGCGACGAAATGCCGTATAAAGACGCCTCAAAAGGCAAATTCTCTCTCGCCCGACACCTTGTTGGGAGGCACGTCAGAGCGTCCCTGGGTCTCAGTCAGAGAAACACAGCAACCAGAGCAGCCAATACAACACAGCAACCAGCACAGAGGAGAGTTCGTCAGAAGCAACAGCGGCAACGGACTCAGGAGAAACAAGAATTGGTTCTAAGACTTGCCGCGCGGCGACCTAGACTGCTCTTAACCCCCTCGGTGGGCCCACCCAATCACTCACATGGTAAGGCAGTTCCTGAGACGGATCCTCTCTCGCACAGCACCGCTCTGAGACGCACCACGCCTTGGCAGGCCTCAGTGCTTTGCATGGGCCTCAGTGCAGGAGGCATGGGAACCACAGCAGCAAACACAGCACACAAGAAGTTTCATCAGAAGCAGCAGAGGAACTGGACTCGTAAGAAACAAGATTTGACTCTAAGACTTGCCGCACGGCGACCTAGACTGCTTTACCCCCCTGGATAGACCCGTCAGCCACTCACCCGTCTGCCGTTTTGAAATGTAATTCTGTGACGCCTCAGAAGGCAGACCCGCACACTCCACGTCCCAGGGTCTCAGTCAGCACTGCACCTTCCTGGGACGCAGTGTCAGCACGTCCCTGGGTCTCAGTCAGGGAGGGGCCCGATCGCGAATGCAACACAGCAACACGCACAGAGGAGAGCTCGTCAGCAGCAGCAGTGGAGGCAGACTCAGAAGAAACAAAACCAATTCTAAGACTTGCCGCACGGCGACCTAGACTGCCTTACCCCCCCCCCCCCCCCCCCCCAAAAGATCGACCCAACTACTTACCATGCTGCCGTGTTGAGGCACTTTCTGAGACGACTCCTCACTCGCACCAAATTTGGGGAGCACCAACCGTGAGAAGCACAGATTCTCCCTCGCACAGCACCGCTCTGAGAAACACCAACGCTTGGCAGGACTCAGTGCAGGAGGCGCCACCGGAACCACAGCAGCAAACACAGCACAGCAATGAGCACAAAGGAGAGTGCGTCAGCAGCAGCTAAAAGATTGACACGGAAGAAACAAAAGAACGAATCTAAGACTTGCCGCACGGCGACCTAGACTGCCTTACCCCTCCAATAGACCCTCCCAGCAACTTACCGTTCAGAAGGAGACTGCCGTGTTGAGCCGGCTCAGAAGGAGGATCCTCAATCCTCCTCACTCGCACCGCGCCTTCCTCACTCGCACCGCGCCTTCCTCACTCGCACCGCGCCTTCCTCACTCGCACCGCGCCTTCCTCACTCGCACCGCGCCTTCCTCAGCCAGGGAGACACTCCACCCAAGAGGAGCACCCACAGCACGGAGACAAGCACAAAAGAGAAGAGAATGCGTCAGCAGCAGCAGCAAAGGAAACGGACTCGGATGAAGCAAAGCTCGATCCTAAGACTTGCCGCACGGCGACCTAGACTTTTTTACCCCCTCAGATAAATTCGGCTAACGACTTACCAGCGTGACACAGCGAACCAGTATGCTGCCTTGTAGCGCGTGCATTCCCGCTGCTGATCCCGCCTCTGCCTCCACCCATCGGTCCCGTAGTCGTGTCCATGCGCCAGAGCCGAGCAGAGCTGAGCAGAGCAGAGAAGAGCAGAGTCGAGTCCCGTAGTCAAGGAGGCACCGGAGCCAGAGCAGAGAACACAGCCGGAGCAGAAGAACAAGCACACAGGAAAAGCACACACGAACAAGCACAGGCGGGACTGAACCAGAGCAGAGATCACAACAGGAAACAGAGGAACAAGCACACAGCAGCCAAAGAATTGACTCGGAGGAAACAAAATAACGAATCTAAGACTTGCGGCACGGCGGATCCTCAATCCTCACTCGCAGCTTCCATCGTCACTCCCCACTCGCACCGGCCCGTCCTGGGATGCATGTCGGCGCCTCCTTGAGCCTCAGACACAGAGCAGCCAACACAGCACGGGAACAGGCACAGAAGAGAGTGGGTCAGCAGCAGCAGACGAAACGGACTTGGGAAAAACAGAAAGCGATTCTATGACTTGCCGCACGGCGACCTAGACTGCTCTGCCCCCCAAGATAAACCCGCCCGACAACATACCGTACTGCCATGGTGGTTCCTCCTTCATTCGCGGAGCCCCTCCCTGGGAAGCACCACCCGTTGGCGGGCAGGACAGTTGCCTCGTGCATGGGCCTCAGGCGACACATCACAGCAACACGCACAGGGGAGTGAGTGTCAGAAGCAGCAGGGGAATCAAACTCGAAAGAAGCAAAATCAGATTCTATGACTTGCCGCGCGGCGACCTAGACTGCTCTGCCCCCCCCATAGATCCGCCCTACGACTTACCATCATGCGGTGATGAGCCAGCGTCTGAGATGGCTCAGAAGGAGATCACTCGCAGACCCCCTCGCTGGGCGAACCACCCGTTGGCAGGCAGGGGTGTTGAGGCGTGCATGAGCCTCAACAGAGCAGAGCAGCCAACACAGCACAGCACAGGATCAAGCACAGAGGAGAGTGCGTTAGAAGAGTCAGAGAGAACGGACTCGGGAGAAACAAGAATTGATTCTAAGACTTGCCGCGTGGCGACCTAGACTGATCGACCCCCCCAATAAATTCGACCAAGAACTTACCATACTGTCCCCTCTGCTGATTGTCCTGCTTTTGGTCGACCAAGACAGTTTTCCTCCTCCCTCCCTCTGCACGCACAGAGAGCGCACACACGCAGGAGAGGCCAGAAGAGGGTACAGATACGTGAGAGCAGCACGCAAACAAGGAAGAATTTGGGTAGATGACACTCGACGCCACAGACCTAAGCGGCTGACTCTTACGCCCAACGCGCCCCCCCTCTCGCGTTCCACGCACACGCACCTTGTCAAAGCCGCGCTGCCGGCCGGAACCACCCACCCAGTGTCCGCACAATCCGCGTTCGCCCGCGCCGATCCGCGTTTGCCCGCGTTTGGGACGCGACGCATCACCACGCCTTGGCGGGCAGGAGTGTCGGGGCGTGGGTGGGCCTCAGTCAAGGAGGCACCCCAACCACAGCAGCGCACACAGCACAGCAACAAGCACAGAGGAGAGATCGTCAGAAGCGGCAGAGAAAACAGACTCGGAAGAAACAAAAATGGATTCTAAGACTTGCCGCGCGGCGACCTAGACTCGTCGACCCCCCCAATTATTAAATCAGGAACTTACCATTGTGCTGCTGCTGATGGTCCTGATTCTGGTCCTGCCGCTGCTGCTCCTGCAGGCTTACGTGTTGACCAAGACAGTTTGCTGCATCACCAATGCTCCATCCCTCCTCCCTCCCTGCACGCACACAGAGCGCACACGCGTAGGAGAGGGCAGAAGAGGGATGCGTGAGCGTAGCACGGAATCAAGGAGGACTTTGGGTGGATGGAACAACTCGACTCAAGACACCTACGCGGCGGATATGTCCTAAGCGGCCCCCCACGTGCGTTCCACGCACACGCACCTTTTCGAATTCCCGCTGCTGCCGTCAGTGTGCTTCGAATCCGCGCCGCTTCCGACAGTGTGTTTCTTAACTGCTGCCGCCAATACCGCCCACTGTCCGCGCAATCCGCGTTTCTTCGCGCAAACAATGTTTCTTCGCGCAATTCGCGTTTCTCCTCGCAACAACACAGAAACAAGCACAGAGGAGAAAGCGTCAGAAGCAGCAGAGGAAACGGACTCGAAAGAAACAAAAAAAGATTCTAAGACTTGCCGCGCGGCGACCTAGACTATTCGACACCCCCCCAATAGATTCGGTCAAGAGCTTACCGTACTGCACAGTAACACAGTCCCTCTTCCGCCTCCCGCTATCTCCCCCCTGTATCCTTGTTGCTGCTGCTGCTGCTGCTCTGATGTCGTTCGTCTGACCCTCCTCGTTCTCCGCGCAATCCGCGTTTCTCTGCGCGTTCTGCATTTCTCCTCGCAATCCGCGTTCCTCCTCGCAACAGCACAGAAACAAGCACAGAGGAGAAGGCGTCAGAAGCAGCCGGGGAATCGGACTGGAGTGAAACAAAATATTCTAAGACTTGCCGCGCGGCGACCTAGACTGTTCGACACCCCCCCAATAGATTCGGTCAAGAGCTTACCGTACTGCACAGTAACACAGTCCCTCTTCCGCCAGCGAAGCTCGCGAGCGACAGCGAAAGTCGGCGAGCCCAGCGAATCGTATCGAACAATAAAGAGACTTGGTGCACGACAGCGACGTCGTCGAACGTTAGGAAACTTCGCGAACAGTCGGCGAAAAGCAGCGAAACTCGGCGAACGTAACCGATAGTCGGCAAACGGCTGCGGAACTCGGCAAATGGCAGATAAACGTGGGGAACGCCGGGAGCGAACTCGGCTAAGGCAACGAAAGTCGTCGAAAGCCTAAGAAACACCGCGATAGGTGACAGCGAACTCGACTAACAGCAGGGACACCCGGCGAAACGCAGACAAACTCGGCAAACGACAGCGAAAGCCGACTACAGGAGAAATCGGCGAGCACAGACGGAAGTGAGCAGCGTTTAGAACGGCATCGAAGAAAAGGACCAGGAGGTGACAATCTGGACCGCGTGTTACGATCGCTGTCCCATCAAGTGGCTTGAGGCCGCAATCTGAAGGTTGCTGCTGATACATCGCACGCCCGAGAAACGTATACTCGAAATCGCTAATCCATTCAGCAGCGTACTAAGGTCGCGCATCCCACCTGCGTCTTAGAGCTGCCTAGTAAGCCTGCTACCCTATCTTCCATTGTCAGACATTATCTTTGTATTCGAAGGATGGCGTCATAATGAAATCAGAAAAAGACGACTCGCGACCCGTGACTAAGGTGGAGCGTAATACTAGAAGAGTCAATGGTCCCACACAAGGCGGAATCGTGAAGGCGCGTTTCCAACCGCGATTATCGTGTGTTACAGTCGCTCCAGGCGGATTACTCTCCAGTCTTGACTACTGAAAGCTGGGCCGACAGTAGGACTAAGCCGAGAGAGCATGAAGAGGAAGAGGAGAGCACTAGCTGGGAGGGAAGGGGAGTGGGTTGTTCGAGGCACTGGCTGGGAGGTCTTCGGTTTGGGGGAAGAGAAAAGGATCAGAGTTGTTGGTGTCAGGGACGGCTCCTCTGACAGCGCCGGCGAAGATTTGGCGGCACAATCGAGGCGCGAAGTAGTAAAGCCTGAATCAAGAACTGCTTTCTCGCATATATACACCTGGTTCAAATTCTAATAAGCAAACCGGTAATGATCTCAAGACTTCTTACTAGATGTGCAATAACATATCCACATTCATGCTTTATCATTTCTTGTATTACCGTACGTTGAACAGGGGATGCAACAAATTTTCATTTCATTTTAAAACTTAATACGGGAATTGTTGAAAGTTTTAAATTGACACATGTGAATGATATAGAAACAAATAAAAGTAATCAAAATTTGATCAGCAATGTCCAAAAATAGAACTTCGTCCCTCTCTTGATTTCCGTGTTGCATCTTGACAGAGGTCAATGTGCATCAGGCTTTTGTTAGTACCGTATGCTTGCATGCTGATAACATTAAGTTGTAGTAGCTAATACCATGAGTGTAGTAACGACTTGACTGTATGTGTGCTGATACTGATACCGATTGATGTTGTAGAGAAAGATGAAAAAAATTCTGCTGATATGCATTTCGTTCGTTGGATCACGAAGGTGTCCAGTAGATGTCGGGTCGGGCCTATGAAGTGTTTCCGCAATTTCCCCAAATTGCGCCGCTCGGAACCAACCGTTGGAGCAGATGACCACCTTCCCGAGTTCTCGCTCCGCAAACACACAGGGTCTGCGCGCACCCACTGGTGTGTCAGGTACTTTTGGGGAGCGCGTCCGCCAGCCCGCGGAACCCTAGCCAGAACCGTTGGGCTTGACGAGAGCAGGGCGACTCTCACGATCGTTTGCGATGTTGTATCGTCCCAGCGAAATACTTCAAAGTACACAAAAACGAGAAGTAAATTTGTCGCCAATGTTTCTCGTTTCGTGAGAGCTCGTTCAGAGCTTCGCTACGCGTTTCGTCACCCCGCCGTTTTCCCAAAATCACCCGCGCTGGCGGCAAAACATATGCGCAAAATCACGTCGGCGTTGCTTCCACCTCCGGCGCTTGTCCCACCTCGGGATTGGTTGGGATTCTTCAGGCTGTTCTGAACACCACCTGTTGGGCATCAGCGGAAACCAGGATAACCAGACACACATCATAGGGAAACCATTCCGCAACCATCTCAACCGTGTCCAGCACCTGACTTTCTTTCAAGCAATGCTGCTTCAACATTCACAAGGGCGTGGAAAGCAGGGGCAGTGAGGATGCAGTTGCAGGGAACTCCATTCCTCTTCCTTTCTCCTCCATCTTCCGCTTCTCTCGCCACTGCAACCTGCAAATTCAAACATCCGCGCAAGAATGGAGCAAGATTTTGCGTTCATAGCTGATTTCTGTCGTTCGCCTAGCAAACCTTACGCTCAGAGGTCCTCTCGTTTGCAACATCTCGGCGTTAGCAGCGATTTTGTAAGCGGAAATTTTCGCCATGAACAGCAATTTCTGCAATCGGCAGCAACGATGCAGCCGCTATCAACGGTTCTCGCGGGTAACATTTATCTCAACAACAACGATTCTCGCCGTTAGCAGCTTGTTTCCAACGTTGTAGCAGCAAACTTCGGCATCAGCAGCGATTTCTATGCTTGCCGCGAATTTTGCCGTTGGCCGCGATTGCCGTCGTCAGCCGCGATGTCCGCCGTCAGCCGTGGTTTCCGCCATAGCAGCGATTTCCGCCGTCAGTCGTAGTTTCCGCCATAGCAGCGATTTCCGCCGTCAGCCGTGGTTTCCCGCCATAGCAGCGATTTTCGCCGTCAACCGGGGGTTCCGCCATAGCAGCGATTTCCGCCGTCAGCCGTGGTTTCCGCAGTAGCAGCGATTTCTGCCGTCAGCCGCGGTTTCCACCGTAGCAGCGATTTCCGCCGTCAGCCGTGGTTTCCGCCATTAGCAGCAAAATCCGCCGTCGTCAGCGCGGGCAGAGTCGTTACGCAGCGCGGGCAGAGTCGTACGCCATACGCGCCATCCACGCAGCTTCTCCGCACCGCGAATCAAGCCGACCGTCTGCACGAAATGTAAGCGTTGCTGCATCGATTTTTGCTTCGCGACTTTTTGCTTCGCGTGTTAATGCTTCATGTCTGATTCCGTTATCCTCTTCTGACGCATGTCTTGGTCGCCATGCACGTTGCAGGCTCACTGCGACCGTCGCCGACTCGTGGTCCTCTGCTCGCGACGATCGCCCTTTCCTAGCGACGATCGCCCTTTACTCGCGACGACCGGTCGATCGCGCGTGAACAATTGCTCTGCGAGATGGTTGTCCGTCTACGTCGACCGGATAGGCGGCTGTCCGCGCATCGTACCTCGGCGAAATCGTCGTCCGCGCGACGTACCTTGGCGAAATTGCGTCGTACCACGGCGAAATCGTCGTCCGCGCGATGTACCCCGGCGAAATCGCGTCGTCGCACAGCGAAATCGCTGTCTGCGCGTCCGCGCGTGGCGAAGTTGTCGTCTGCGATCCGTTTCATGGCGAAATGGTCGCACGGCTGTCCGTCCGTTGGCGTGGGGGTGAGCAGCAGGTGCGGCAGCAGCAGCATCAGCGCTCGGCGCTTCTTCAACCGCCAGCTAAGTGGCTTCTCCTCCCTCCACTCTCCCTCGCTTGCTGCCCACCGTTGCTGCTCACCGTTTCTCCCTGAAATACTCGCCACTGGTTGCGGCCCGCCTCACAAGCAACAGACCCCCACCCCCCATTGCAGGTGAACCCATCAGGTACAGGTTCAGCCCCCCTAAAGCCTTACAGCCCCCTCAGGTTCCCCTGGGGGTCTGTGGCTTGTGGATGTGCCTCCACCAGTGGCCCCTCCCTTGTCTTGCCTGTTGTTCCTGCCGTCTCGCACGCTGCACTGTCCATTCCCCATCTCACTCTTGCTCTCACTTCTCCCGCTGTCTTCACCTCGTTCCTCACGACCCTCCCCTCTCCTCCCTCCCCTCTTCGCGCTGCCATCCCTTCCCTGCCAGGCCTTCACAAGCCAGGGGGACGGCAGCAAGCGAGCAGCAGGCGCAGGGAGCACCAGGGCGGGCAGAAGGAGCGCGGGCAGCGGGACAGCAGCGCGGGCCTCATCAACGGTTGAGGTTGCAGTATCGCCCCCGCCACCACACTCCACTTGAGCCCACTCCCCCTCAGGTTCAGGTTCAGGTTCAGGTTCAGGTGCAGGTTCAGGTTCAGGTAGGTAGCGGCTCTTGTGGGGTTGTGGTTGGCGTCACATGCACTGTCGTTTCTGCTGTTGCACGTGTGTTTGGCAGTTTTCTCCATTGCAACCCCTCTTACTTTCGGCTGCCTTTCCTTTCCGCCCTGCCCTCCCTCCCCTCCCTTCCCTGCCAGGCCTTCACAAGCCAGGGGGAGGGCAGCAGGCGAGCAGCAGGCAAGGGGAGCACCAGGGCGGGCAGCAGGAGCGCGGGCAGCGGGGCAGCAGCACCGGCCTCATCAACGGTTGAGGTTGCAGTATCGCCCCTGTCACCACACTCCACTCGAGCCCACTCCCCCTCAGGTTCAGGTTCAGGTGCAGGTTCAGGTTGGTAGCGGCTCTTGTGGGGTTGTGGTTGGCGTCGCATGCACCGTCATTTTGCACTTGCACTGCTGCCTGTCTTCTCGTTTAAAAGAGTCACTCCCTCCCAACTGCCTCTTACTATCTCCCCGTCTCTCTCTCCCTTCTCCTCTGCCTCGCAGGTCCGTCCCTTCAAGCCCCGCCTCGCCCAGCCCACTCGCCATTGAAGCACCCATCCCTTCTGCCCGCACCACACAATCAGCTAAGTACCCGTTCCCCCATGCCCGCACCCTTGCCTGCCATACTGTTTCTTCGTTTCATCTGCTGTTGCACCGTCTTCTTGAAACAATGCCCTTGGTTGAGCGCAGTTCACATGCCACAGACCCCTCCACTTCAGGTAACCCTCTCAGGTGCAGGTAACCCTCTCAGGTGCAGGTATCCCTCTCAGGTGCAGGTACTTATTTTTTAGGTGCCCTTGGGTCTGTAGCTTGCGGCCGTGCCTCAACCAGTGGCTCCTCCTCCCTTCCCTTGTGCTGGATTTCAAGTCACAGTTTCCCATTCAACTTGCTTCCACCACCGCGCTCTGACTAGCTCTGTGTGTGCGCATTGAAGGTGTCGGGGAGGGGTGTGGGGTCAACACCGACGCTCCCTCACGCCCCTCCCCTGTGGCCGTGCAGGGAGGAGGCACCTGGAGGAGGGCTGCTGCGGAGGGAGGCAGCTGGTGGTGCTGCAGCTGCCTTGACCTCGCCCTCACGCTATCAGCTAAGTCACCCACTTCTATGCCCTCGCCCTTGCCCGCCTCATCATGGCTTTTTGCTTTCTTGCTGCCATTTTGTTTGCCGGTTGTGCTTTCGCCCTTCCCTTTGAAACAATGCCCTTGGTTGAGCGCGGTTCACATGCCACAGACCCCCACAATTTTGGTATCCCTCTCAGGTGCAGGTAACCCTCTCAGGTGCAGGTAACCCTCTCAGGTGCAGGTTCACCCCTCAGGTTTTTTTTCAGGTGCCCTTGGGTCTGTAGCTTGCAGCCGTGCCTCAACCAGTGGCTCCTCCTCCCTTCCCTTGTGCTGGATTTCAAGTCACAGTTTCCCATTCAACTTGCTCCCACCACCGCGCTCTGACTAGCTCTGTGTGTGCGCATTGCAGGTGTCGGGGAGGGGTGTGGGGTCAACACCGACGCTCCCTCACGCCCCTCCCCTGTGGCCGTGCAGGGAGGAGGCACCTGGAGGAGGGCTGCTGCGGAGGGAGGCAGCTGGTGGTGCTGCAGCTGCCTTGACCTCGCCCTCACGCTATCAGCTAAGTCACCCACTTCTATGCCCTCGCCCTTGCCCGCCACATCATGGCTTGTTGCTTTCTTGCTGCCATTTCGTTTGCCGGTTGTGCTTTCGCCCTTCCCTTTGAAACAATGCCCTTGGTTGAGCGCGGTTCACATGCCACAGACCCCTCCACTTCAGGTAACCCTCTTAGGTGCAGGTAACCCTCTCAGGTGCAGGTACACCCCTCAGGTTTTTTTTCAGGTGCCCTTGGGTCTGTAGCTTGCAGCCGTGCCTCAACCAGTGGCTCCTCCTCCCTTCCCTTGTGCTGGATTTCAAGTCACAGTTTCCCATTCAACTTGCTCCCACCACCGCGCTCTGACTAGCTCTGTGTGTGCGCATTGCATGTGGCGGGGAGGGGTGTGGGGTCAACACCGACGCTCCCTCACACTCCTCCCCTGTGGCCGTGCAGGGAGGAGGCACCTGGAGGAGGGCTGCTGCGGAGGGAGGCAGCTGGTGGTGCTGCAGCTGCCTTGACCTCGCCCTCACGCTATCAGCTAAGTCACCCACTTCCATGCCCTCACCCTTGCCCGCCTCATCATGGCTTTTTGCTTTCTTGCTGCCATTTCGTTTGCCGGTTGTGCTTTCGCCCTTCCCTTTGAAACAATGCCCTTGGTTGAACGCGGTTCACATGCCACAGACCCCTCCACTTCAGGTAACCCTCTCAGGTGCAGGTAACCCTCTCAGGTGCATGTACACCCCTCAGGTTTTTTTTCAGGTGCCCTTGGGTCTGTAGCTTGCAGCCGTGCCTCAACCAGTGGCTCTCCCTCCCTTCCCTTGTGCTGGATTTCAAGTCACAGTTTCCTATTCAACTTGCTCCCACCACCGCGCTCTGACTAGCTCTGTGTGTGCGCATTGCAGGTGGCGGGGAGGGGTGTGGGGTCAACACCGACGCTCCGTCACGCCCCTCCCCTGTGCCCGTGCAGGTGGCAGTGGTGGGAGCGGAGGGGGGCAGCACTCCACTCGGCTGGGACGGGATGGGAGAGTATCGGGATTGGGTCGTCTGGAACAAGGTGAGCCTCTTTCCCTCTTGCACTCATGCTGCTGCGTGGTCTTCTCCCCATGCTCACTTCCGTTTTCTGCTCCCTGCCTGCCTTGATGCTTCCGCCTGCTCTTCTCCCCGTTCTCACTGCTTTCCCTTTCTTCCCTGCCTCCCTCCCTCTCCCCTCCCTCGAGGTACACTGAAGGCTGTAGCAGGGCAGCAGGTGGCAGCAGCAGAGCAGCAGCAGGGCAGCCGCTGAGGGTAGGGGACGGGCAGCAGCAGCGGCAGGGTGAAGCAGAGTAGCAGACCGGCAGCAGCAGAAGCAGCAGTGGGGGTGGGGGGCTAGGCTAGGCTAGATGTAGCTGCGCGCGAGGTATGGTACAAGGTAAGGTATGGTAACAGGTGTGGTAAGGTTACAGGTGAGGTATGATAAGCTGATCCCCTCCTCTCTCACCCCCCCTCTTCTCCCTGCAGGCTGAAGGTGGGAGCACTGGAGCAGGGCGGGAGAGTGGAGTCCACCCTCTCACTCACCTCCTCCTCTCTCTTTTTTCCCTTCCCTCCGAGTAGCACCCTGCCTGGACCACAGAGGAGTCTCTCCCTTCGCTAATCCCCCCTTCTCTCTCCACTTCCCAGCAGCCTCAGCATCATGGCGCTCTGCACGGCTAAGGTAGGCAGAGGTAAGTACGCATGGGGGTGAAGTGTGGGGAGGGTGGGTGGGGGCATGGGAGCAAGCGTGGAGTTCACTGCCTTAGGGGCAGCATCCTCTGGGGTTGTGACTTGTGAGTCGGGGCGTGGTGGGTGGAATCTGTGCGGCACGGCACTCGGTGCTCAAGTAACCAATCTGACGTTAAGGCTTAATGGGCACCGTCAGAGCCGACCGGCCGGCGGCTCTGGTTCGCGTCAGCTCTAGCTACGTCAGGGGTGGGGTTTGAGTCTTGGGCTGGAAGCAATTTTCCTCTACCGCACCTCACCCCACAAGGCACAGCCTCTGTTGGTGCTGTTTTTCTAAAGAAGTGGGCTTTCTGCTGCTCCTACTGCTGGCAGGTAATGGTTGGGAGGGCCAGGGTGAGTGAGAGAGAGAAGGGGCCTGAAACCCCTTGGGTGAGTGTGAGAGAGAAGGGGCCTGAAACCCCTTGGGTGAGTGAGAGAGAGAAGGGGCCTGAAACCTATTTCGGTGGGTGAGAGAGGGAAGGGGCCTGAATCCCCTTGGGTGTGTGGGTGGCAGGAAAAGGGGTTGAAGCCCCTTGGATGTCTGGGTGGGAGGAAAAGGGGCTGAAGCCCCTTGGGTGTCTGGGTGGGAGGAAAAGGGGCTGAAGCCCCTTGGGTGTCTGGGTGGGAGGAAAAGGGGCTGAAGCCCCTTGGGTGTCTGGGTGGGAGGAAAAGGGGCTGAAGCCCCTTGGGTGTGTGGGTGGGAGGAAAAGGGGCTGAAGCCCCTTGGGTGTGTGGGTGGGAGGAAAAGGGGCTGAAGCCCCTTGGGTGTCTGGGTGGGAGGAAAAGGGAGTCAGAGGAAGGGAGGTTAATCCCTTGGGTGGGTGAGTCAGAGGAAGGGAGGTTAATCCCTTGGGTGGGTGAGTCAGAGGAAGGGAGGTCAATCCCTTGGGTGTGTGAGTCAGAGGAAGGGAGGTTAATCCCTTGGGTGGGTGAGTCAGAGGAAGGGAGGTCAATCCCTTGGGTGGGTGAGTCAGAGGGAAAAGGGGTTGAATCCCCTTGGGTGGGTGAGTGAGAGGGAAAAGGGGTTGAATCCCCTTGGGTGGGTGAGTGAGAGGGAAAAGGGGTTGAATCCCCTTGGGTGGGTGAGTGAGAGGGAAAAGGGGTTGAATCCTCTTGGGTGGGTGAGTGAGGGGTCCTGAAATCATTTGGGTGGGTGTGTTGAAGGGAGGGGGGCGTGGTGTACCTTCCGTAAAGGGATTTCGAAGGGAACTGAAACTCCTAGGGTGGGTGAGTCAGAGGGAAAAGGGGCTGAATCCCCTTTGGTGGGGTGTACCTTCTTGAAAGGGTGAGTGAGTTGGAAGGGATCTGAAACCCCTAGAATGGGTGAGTGAGAGTGAAGGGGCTTGAAAACCCCTCGATGAGTGAGGGAGAGGTATGGGACTAAAACCCCCTTTGGTGGGTGGGTGAGTGGAAGGGAAGGGGGCCGAAACCGTTTGAATGGCTGAGTAAGAGCTAAGGGGCTGAATCCCCTACAGTGGGTGAGAGGAAGAGAAGGGTACTGAAATCCTTTAGGCGTGTGTGTGGAGGAGAGTGGGCCTGCTTTTGAGTCGACTCAAAAGCTGAGTAAGAGCTGAAGGGCTGAAACCCCTACAGTGGGTGAGAGGAAGAAAAGGGTACTAAAATCCTTTAGGCGTGTGTGTGGAAGAGAGTGGGCCTGAGACTCCTAGGGTGGTTATGTCAAAGGGGAGGGGGTTTAATCCCTATAGGCGGTGAGTGGAGGAGGTGTCTCAAAACCCCCTGGGTGGGTGTGTGGATGGGAGAGAAGGGTGTTGAAAACCTGAAAGTGTGTGGTTTTAGTGAGGGGGGCTGAGCTGAAGGTCCTAGGGAAGGTGAGTAGAAGAGAAGGGTACTTGAACTTCCAGGGAGGGTGAATGGTAAAGAAGTGTGTGGAAACCTTTGGTGTGGGCTGGTGGGAGGGGTGCAGATACCCCTTGGGAGGGTGGTTGTGTGAAATTGTTGTTTTCACAGCAACCCTAGGGGTGATTGCGAGGGAGCATACCCAGAGGAGGGTGAGTGGGAGCATACCCAGAGGAGGGTGAGTGGGAGCATACCCAGAAGAGGGTGAGGTTATCCACATGGGTTAAATGTGAATGAGAGCAACGTTGTTCTGAACCCAGCAACCTGCTCACAATGCTGTGCATGTCTCTCATGCTGCATGTGATTGTTATGGCAACTACCGTACATCGGTTGTTTGAGTCGCCTCCGCATTTGTTTGTGGCCCTCAGTGCGTGCAGGATACGGGTGCGGATAAGTTGCATTGCACTCTAATACTGCAAGTGTCTAACTGATGATGGTATACAAGTTAATGACTGTTATTGCTGGAGCAGAAATAGTTTTTCCCATCTGGTTTAGGATATTATGCGCATTGGTTAAATTTAGATACCAATTATACGTTGACGAAAGTCTCTGAGACAGGAGTTGAGGCAGTAACGACATTCCGTTCTAGGCAGTGCTGGGATGCAGATAAGAGATTTCTTTGTAGCATGTGCAGTCACTTTTCCCAAATATATGATTTTAATTAACAAGGGAACTGGAAAAATAGGTTATACGAGTTATAGCGTGTGCAGTTTCTTTGTAGCGTGTGCAATCTCCCCCCCGTCTTCCAGACCGAAAATATTCCTAGGTTCGGTCTGTACCACTAGGTTCTGCTTCGGTTCTGTCTGACAACTTCGAGGTGGGGAACTCTCAGGGCATGCCGCTTGAATCTCGGATGTGCTTTCCTCTTGAAAAGCCTCTAACACACAACGGAGCGGTTAGATAAATCATAAAACCGAGGAGTTGCAATGCAACTGACGCTTTTTGTTAGGCTGTTGCTGCTGCCTCAGACAAACGCCTGCTTGCTTCACAGCCTCGGCTCTTAGCCTCATGATGGTTGAAGGCGTTTGTTTAGTTTTATCAGCAACTGGTTAGGCGAGGTAATCGCAGCCAGTAATACCTGGAATCTCTGTACCCTATGACCTCGTTCGCCTCATCTCGCTAACAGATCAGATATAGTTGATTCACACCATGCAGTAGGATCACCTGGCACTGTGCGCGTTGAGCTATGCGCGTTCTTTTAGCCTTAGTTTCGAATCATCTCGTCCCTACGTGCACCGACCGATGAGAGCAGCTGTATGTAAGAGCAAGCGCGTTACCCGCGTCCTCTCCTCCCTTCTTTCTCCCCGGGACGCGGCTATGGCGTGCCGCCCACAACCGTCCATCATCCTTCAGTCGACTCAACAGTCATCTTCGGTTTCCCGCGTCTTCCAACCACAAGCTTCCTCGCTCATCTCCTCATCCCACACTGACTCCCTCAGCAGCAGCGGCGCTTCTCCTTGCGCTAGTGTCACACGCGGGTTTAGTCACAGAGCCGTTACACCCACCTACGGTAGCAGGGCGCTTGTATCCAGCAGCCTAGCCCGCGCTCCTCCAAACCCTAGTCCGTCCCTCCACAGCCCCTCCCGCCTTCCGAATTCCTGCAGACCGTTCTCCTCATCGCGACCCGCATCCTCATCCTCGTTGTTGTCGTCCTCGTTATCGACATCCGTCTTCCCTTCACTCGCTCCACGACGCGAGTCGCTGTCGTTACGTGTGCGTCAGTTTCCAAGAGCCAGCCATTCTGAACGCACCCCGTCAGAGGTAGAGCACACAATACCTGACGGACATCACACACCCTCCGAAGCAGCACCCTCCGAATCAACCTCCGAAGCACAGCAAAACGCTTTGAAAGCAGCAGACGAACCAGCAGCAGAAGCACTTTCGGAGGATTCTAGCTCCGCTGCTGCCGAAGCTGCCTCTGGAGATGCTTCCGAAGCTAAGGAGGAGGTTCGGAAGACGGTTTTGGCGGTGAGGAGGCGCCGAGCCGGGGGTTTAGGTTTGGCAGGGTTTGGATCGGACGGCAATGGCATTGTATGGAGCGACCTTCTAACGGTGCCTGGCGTGGGGCCGCGAAACCTGGCGAAGCTTAAAGCGAGGGGGTTTCGCGAAGTCGCGAATCTGACTCAGCTGTACAGAGATAAGGTGAGATAGTCGCGCGGGGGAATTTGGTAAGGAGGAAAGAGAGGGGAGAGGGTGGGAATACGAGCGAGCGACGTTTTGCTTCTGTCCCTAATATTTTTCCCCTTTCTGCTATCCTCTTCCTTCCCGTCGCCGCAGTTCGCCTTCCAGGAATCTTCCAAGGGTCGAAGCGCGATGCAGGAGTATCTGCAGAGCCACGTGGGCATCATCCGGCGGGACCACGCCGCGCGAATCACGGACTTCGTCTGCCTGCGCGTCGCGCAGGAGGAGGGCGGAGCGGGTGCGGACGACGCGGGGGCGGACGGGGAAGGCGCGGGGGAGGGCGCGGGGGAAGCCGGCGCGGGGGACGCAGAGGGAGGCGCGGGGAAGGGGCGGAGCGCGGGGAGGCATAAAAACAGGCTCACGTTTTGCGTGGAGGGGAATATAAGCGTGGGGAAGACGACGTTCTTAGAACGAATAGTAGGCGACGCGGTGAAGCTTCATGACTTAGTGGAGGTGGTTCCTGAGCCGGTGGCGAGGTGGCAGAGCGTGGGGCAGGAGAAGTTCAACATTCTCGAGGCGTTCTATGAGGAGCCGGAGCGGTACGCTTATACGTTCCAGAACTACGTGTTTGTAACGCGCATGATGCAGGAGCGCGAGAGTGCCGGGCGCGTGCGGCCCATCCGGCTGATGGAGCGATCCGTGTTCAGCGATAGAATGGTGCGTGGGGGGGTGGTGAGAGGAAGTGAGAGGGGAAAGGGGGGAAGGGGCTGGGGGGCTGGTGTGCTTGAGCCGGTGTGCGACCCATCAGGCTGATGGAGCGATCCGTGTTCAGCGATCGAATGGTGCGTGGGGGGATGGAATTGGGGGGCAGGGGGTGGGGAGGGGGGACGGAGGGAGGGGGGGGAGTGTGCATTTTAAGTCATTTCAAGGTGCGGCTGGTCCGGCTGATGGAGTGATCTGTGTTCAGCAATAGAATGGTGGTGGGGGGAAGAGAGGGACGACATGGAGGGAAGCAGGGAAGGAGGGGGGAGAGGGGGGATGAGGAGAGATGGGGAGAGAAGAAAGGTGTATTTAAACCTGACTCAAATAAACCTGACTCCACACTGGCGTGCAGTTGATGAGGCTGACGGAGATATGGCATACCAGGAATGAAATGCGGGGAGAAACAGGCGTCACATGTTCAGCAACAGTATGGGAAGGCGAAGGGAGAGACGGGCCCTCATTCCCTCTCTCCTTTGCATCCCCCTTCCTTTTCCCCCCAACCCATAAACCTTTCCTTCCCTCTGGTCCCGCAGGTATTCGTGCGAGCAGTGCACAAAGCCAAATGGATGAGCGCAATGGAGGTGAGCATATACGACTCGTGGTTCGACCCTCACGACCCTCCTCTCCCTCCCCTCCCAACCCCCCTCGTTCTGTGCAGGTGTTTGTTAGAGCAGTGCACGAGGCGAAATGGATGAGTGCCATGGAAGTGAGCATATACGACTCGTGGTTCGACCCCGTGGTGGCGGCGCTACCCGGCCTCGTACCAGACGGGTTCATCTACCTGCGCGCCCACCCCCTCACCTGCCACCAACGTCTCAAGCAGCGCGCTCGCGGTGAGGAGGCGGGGGTTTCCCTGGACTACCTGACAGACCTGCATAACAAGCACGAGCAGTGGCTGCTGCCTGTTGAGTCGGCCGAGGAGAGGCCGAGGTTCTCTGTTGTGCAGCCGGATTGGTTGAAGGAAAGGGGAGGGGGGGGAGGAGGAGGTGGGGGAAGAGGGGAGGAGGATGACACACCGGAGATCATCAAGGGGAGGGTGTTTGCTCTGGAGGGCGAGCATCTGCACTCGAGCATCCAGCAGGTGAGAGGGCCGGTGGTGGAACGTTTATACCTAAGCCGTGCTATTGCATGCGCACACACATGCCTAAGCCGTGCTATTGCATAAAGGGGAGGGTGTTTGCTCTTGAGGGCGAGCATCTGCACTCGAGCATCCAGCAGGTGAGAGGGCCGGTGGTGGAACGTTTATACCTAAGCCGTGCTATTGCATGCGCACACACATGCCTAAGCCGTGCTATTGCATAAAGGGGAGGGTGTTTGCTCTTGAGGGCGAGCATCTGCACTCGAGCATCCAGCAGGTGAGAGGGCCGGTGGTGGAACGTTTATACCTAAGCCGTGCTATTGCATGCGCACACACATGCCTAAGCCGTGCTATTGCATAAAGGGGAGGGTGTTTGCTCTTGAGGGCGAGCATCTGCACTCGAGCATCCAGCAGGTGAGAGGGCCGGTGGTGGAACGTTTATACCTAAGCCGTGCTATTGCATGCGCACACACATGCCTAAGCCGTGCTATTGCATAAAGGGGAGGGTGTTTGCTCTTGAGGGCGAGCATCTGCACTCGCGCATTCAGCAGGTGAGAGGGCGGGTGGTGAATTGAAGAACGTTTATGCCTGAGCCGTGCTGTTGCATGCAGAAGCACATGCATTTGAATGTTTTCCAGCTCTTAACTGTGTTGCTCATTTTTTTTTGGCGGCCTCCACACGAAAGATTGTGTATGCAATCGTGTGCTTTTGTGCTGCAATGTCCGTGCGTGCAAGTGCTGGCGTTGGTGCTAGAGTGTTGAATCCACCTGAGAGTCACATGAGTCTCAACCTGCCCTCTCTGTTTCTTCCCCTGCTCTCCATGCTGCCCCGGGCTTGCTTGCGTACAGGTGCCGGCGTTGGTGCTCGACTGTGACGCTCAGATCGACCTCATTCGCGACCAAGACGCAAAGGAAATGTGAGATCCCTAGCCCAAACCCCTCCTTCCCCCACTTTTTTACATGCTGCTCTGCAGCAGCCGTTTTCACGTGCGTTCTCCCCTCGTTTGTGGCTGCTGTGCTGCATTTTCAGCAACATCAACCACAACATGTTAATTCTCTGCAGCATTGGTCCCCTTGACTCATCTTCCGCTTATCCTCAGTCTCGTCTTCTGCTTATCCCCTTTGTCTCAGTTCTCTAATCCTCAATCGTTTTTGTCATTGCTTCCCTGTCTCAGCCTGCATCCGTTTCTGCCACTCCTTATGGGCTCCTATCACCATGCATTCACCTCCTTCCACCACTTTCCACCTCTCTCCACCCACCACCACGTATTCACTGCAGGTACACGAAGCAGGTGCAGGCATTCTTTGACTTTGTGCAACGGCGCAAGGAGCAGCAGAAGCAGCGGCAGCGGCAGCAACGGCAGGGAGCGGGCATTTCCCCCGACTCGACCCTCATCATCCCTTCCTCCCCCTCTCTCTCCATGCCGCCTGGGATAAACTTTGACCCAACATCGTTACTCCGTGCGTAAAGATTCTCCATATTCGAGAGACTGACACGATAGGCGCCACAGATGTTGTGCCGGACTCGCCTCGCCTCTCCTCTGTTGGGCTGAGAAAAGCCCTTAGGATCTTTGCAGGAGTGAACTCTGGGTAGGATTTGTTGTAATTAGCGGAAGCTTAATGAGAAGTGCTTGAACCACCTTGCGCTAGTATGTGAGGGCAAAGTATATTAATTAAAGCAAAGAGATACAAGATTATATAAGAGTACAAGGAATACGAAGAGACACGGTTGTAACTACTTTACTGTTGCTGTTGCGGTTCGATACAGTGACGACTCGGGCAACTGCTCTGTAGCGAGTCAGTTGTGTGTCCTTGCTTTTGCTGTACTTGTCAGGTCAAAGGTCGCTGACCTTTGACTTTCGTGTAACCTCCAGTAACTGCTCAACCTCCGAGGGTTGACTCGCCGGTGTTTCGATATGCTTTGCTTCGCTTCTGACTTGGTGTTTCGACACGACAGAGGCGCTTAGAACTACTTGTTTCCAACACTCCCCTTCGCTTCTGGAGTGTCGCTGCTGGTGACGTGGCTCTGTCCAGTCAGCACCATGCAGTACTCAAACTTTTGCTTTCCGAGCTTCTTGGTCAAGTAGTCAGCTGCCATCTCGGTCGTGGGGCAGTATGACAGTTCGAGTCTCCCCTTCTCGATCTCGTCCTTCACGAAGAAGTATCGCAGGGCGATGTGTTTCGTCCTGTTCGCAGCAGTAGCACTAGCTGTAGCAAGTGCAGTAGTAGGAGCTGCAGCAGTAGCACTAGCTGTAGCAAGTGAAGTAGTAGGAGCTGCAGCAGTAGTACTAGCTGTACCAAGTGAAGTATTAGGAGCTGCAGCAGTAGCTTCAGTCAGGAGCAGCTGCAGTAAGTGCTGGAGTAGGAGCTGCAGCAGTAGCACTAGCTGTAGCAGAAGTAGCTTCAGTCAGTACCAGCTGTACCAAGTGCAGTAGTAGGAGCTGCATCAGTAGCACTAGCTGTAGCTGGAGTAGCTTCAGTCAATAGTAGCTGTAGCAAGTGCTGGAGTAGGAGCTGCAGCAGTAGCACTAGCTGTAGCAGCCGTAGCTTCAGTCAGTAGCAGCTGTAGCAAGTGCCGTAGTAGCAGCAGCAGCAGTAGCACTATCTGTAGCAGCACTAGCTTCAGTAGCAGCAGCAGTGAGTAGCGCTAGCTGTAACAGGAGTAGCGTCAGTAGCAGCAGCAGTGAGTAGCGCTAGCTGTAGCAGCAGTAGCTTCAGTAGCAGCAGCAGTGAGTAGCACTAGCTGTAGCAGCACTAGCTTCAGTAGCAGCAGTAGTGAGTAGCACTAGCTGTAGCAGCACTAGCTTCAGTAGCAGCAGCAGTGAGTAGCACTAGCTGTAGCAGCAGTAGCGTCAGTAGCAGCAGCAGTGACAGCTCGGGCTGGGCAGCGCGTAGTAGCAGTAGGCGCGCGTGGGCTGTGGGCGTGCCAACCAGGGGCGCGCAACAGGTGCGTGCGGGGCGGCACTACGAGGAGCGCGCATCAGGTGCGTGCTAGGGGCTGGCGGGCAGCGTGAGTGGCGCGCGCAGCAGCAGGAACGAGGGGGGGACCGGGCGTAGGGGCTGACGGGCCGCGCGAGAGGCGCACGGGGCAGCTAGGGCTCGGTCAGGGGGGTCGCACGTGACTAGGAACAGAAAATCGCGTCTAGGCAGAAAAGGGAACCGTCTCGCCTAGGGCACGTTTTCGCATTTCGCGTTTCTCCTAGGGGCGCGACTCGGGCAGCAGGTCGAAATAGTAGTGGTGGGCCCTTTTAAAATTTCGGTCCTAAGGAGCATTGTGCTCTTAATACCATGTTGAAATAGGTTCTTAACTTAGTAGGCTTAGTAGCCTAGGGTTTAGCTAGGACGAGAGTAGCAAGGGTGAGGTCGAGGGTGTTAACCAAGGGAGAAACAAGAATGTGTGTTCACTATGAGAAGAGTTACAAGTTATAGCAAGCCAAAGGGTGCACCACCTAACAGGACAGCAATAGAACTACACTACAGCTAGAACTACATGCAGTTATACAGAAATATATTCTGACAGCAGTATGACAGCTCGAGTCTCCCCTTCTCGATCTCGTCCTTCACGAAGAAGTATCGCAGGGCGATGTGTTTCGTCCTGTTCGCGAAGCCGTTTTTGTTGGCTATGCGAATGGCCGACTGGTTGTCGCAGAACAGGGTGAAATTCGGTAACTGGGCTAGTTTGGCTTCCTCCAGAAGTTCGCGAAGGTACAATCCTTCCTTGGTGGCGGAGCAGAGTGCGATATATTCTGCTTCAGCTGAAGAGAGGGCGATTAATTCTTGTTTGCTCGACTGCCAGGAGATAGGCCCGATAGGCTCGAAGCGATAGATGTAGCCGGTGCGCGAGCGTCTGTTGTCGGAGTCGCCGGCGTGATCTGCGTCGACGTAGCCGATTAGTTTAGGTGTTGTAGTC
Organism: Closterium sp. Naga37s-1; assembly: GCA_947471745.1. NCBI lineage: Eukaryota > Viridiplantae > Streptophyta > Zygnematophyceae > Desmidiales > Closteriaceae > Closterium > Closterium sp. Naga37s-1. Next base: position 857,075 of record CANJKZ010000161.1, on the reverse strand, counting down.
CCGTTCTTGTGATAAGTCAGGCCGATCGTCGGAGTGCTGACGAGGTAGTGAAGAGCGCGGTCGAGCTCCGCCATGTGATCCGCTTCAGGTTTCTTGAGGTAAGTAGCAAGCTGACTTGCAGAGTACGACAGATCCGGACGGCAGGTGACGGCTGTGAAGAGAAGGCAGCCCAGCTTTCTCTGGTAATCGCGTATACCGGCGGGCTTTAGCAGAGTAGTTCCTTCCTTGTTGTTTCCTGCCGCGTAGCGATATGGCGTGGAGATGGTGGTCGGCGTGAGAGCGAATCGTTTAGCGATGGTGTCGGCGTACTTCGTGGCGCTGAGGTAGATTGCGTCTTCTTCTTCCTGAATGTTGAGGCCGAGGTATTGCGTGACGGTGGATGAGACTGTGAGCGTCAGGTCTTGCTGCAGCTCCCCTTCGAACCAGGTGGTGAACCCGTCGGTTGAGCCGATGTAGAGTAAATCGTCTACGTAGACGATCAGCAGGATGTAGTCGGTGCCCTTGGTGAGCCGGTACATGCCTTGGTCGTGAGGTAGCTGGCGGAATCCGATGCGAATGAGTCGGGCGTGGAGATACTGCTGCCACAGTCTCGGGGCTTGTTTGATGCCATAGAGTGACTTCAACAGCTGACAGACTTGGTTAGGTTCTCCGTTGGACTCGTGCGGTAGCTCGACGAAGATTTCTGCGTCAACAGGTGCGTAGAGAAATGCGTTGGCGACGTCGATTTGCCGCAGCTTCTTCTTCTTCATGGCGGCGATGGCGAGGAGAATTCGCAGCGAGGTGTGTCGGCTGACTGGCGCAAATGTTTCGGTGAAGTCGCGTCCGTGTTCTTGGTCGAAGCCGCGTACGACCCAGCGTGCTTTAAACTTGTCGATGGTGCCATCTGCCTTTGTCTTCACACGGAAGACCCATTTCCCGGTGAGTACTGTCTTGTTTCGTGCGACGCCGATGGGAACAACTTTCCAGGTGTTCCGTTCTTCCAGTGCTTTCAGCTCCTTGTCCATGGCTTCGCGCCATTTTTCCTTATGCTCCCCCCCCCAGAGCCTGCTGAACTGTAGCAGGCTCCTTAGGAATGGTTGCGCCGTGAACCGCGGTGACGAGGCCAAGGATTTGAAGTCCACTCTGTGTGTAGCGGGGAAGTGTTATGTCCTCGGGATAAACTGCTTCGTCTCCCGCTTCTGGTGTTGGGTTGAAATTTGGTCCTACGCGTTCTGCTTCGTCGGTGTAGACTTGTGCAGGTGTAACGTAACCATTGTCGGCGAAGTGATAGTACACTTCGGCGTTGATGCTGTCGCGTGGATTTTCGTCGTCCATCGGAACATCAACCGAGCAGTAGGGGAGAGGTCCGGCTTCCTCCGAGGCTCCTTCCACGTTTTGCTCGTCCAGGTCAGCTTCGTCTTCTGCCGAAGCAAAGGCTCGGTCCCCGCGAAATCCACCTGTGACATCTCGTGAGGTCTCCAAGTTGTACAGGTACGACGAAAGAGTGAGCCGTTCGTAGAAAATGACGTCACGTGCTGCCACTGTTTCCTTTGAGTGGACGTCAAAAATCTTCCACGCGTTGTAGTGCTTTTCGATGCCCAGGTGTAGTCCCCACTGTGCCCATTGTGAGAAACGGCCGGCGCGTGCAGATGGAGGTCGGTACTGTACCATGCAGCCGAAATTTCGTAACATTTTGGTGCTGCCCTGTTTTCCTGTCCACGGCAGATGCGGTGATGCGTTGTTCGGGAGCGATGATGACGAGAGCAAGTTGTGCAGCATGACGGCGTGGTCCATTGCTTTGGGCCACTGGTGGTTGGGTAGCCGCATGCCACGTAGCAGCTTGCGCATGGTGTTTTGAAGGGTCCTGTTCATTCGTTCTGCTACACCCTGCTGTTGATGGGCGTAGGGTAGAGAGATGAGCCACTTGATTCCTCGTTCCGCCAGGTAGTCTTTGAACTGCTGGGACGTGTATTCTCCTGCTCCATCTGACTGGAAGCTCTTTAGTTTTACGCCTGATTCTCGTTCTGCTACTGGAAGCCATGCGACGAAAGCTTGGAAGGCCATGTCGCGGCTTATAAGGTTGAGATGCCAGACATAGCGCGTGGCGGCGTCGATGAACGTGATGGTGTAGTTGTATGCTTCTTGTCCAGGTTCGCGATTATACAGGATGTCGCTGTATACTTTCTCGAGTGGTGCGTAAGCGGGTGCGCTCGGGTTGTGGTGAGAGACGAAGGGCTGATGCGGTAAGTCAGCTTCTGGACAGGTGAAGCAAGTTCCTCTCATGCGTCGAAGTTCTCTGCCGTCGGGTAAGAGAAGTGAATCTTTGTCAAGAACACCTGCTCGTATCGTGTTGTTTATCGTCGTGTTGCTTGGATGTCCCAGTCGCTTGTGCCAGAGATCTTCGTCAGCGCGATGTCCGGGTGAGCGTCGGTATTCGTCGGAGTTGGAGTAGAAGCTGGCGGTGAAGTTTGCGCTTCGATGTACTTCGCGAGGTGTTGGATTCAGTTGATGTGCAGGAGTTGGTGGGGTGTCGTCGTCGATTGGGGCTGGTGCAGTTGAAGAACCCGCGATTGGTGCCGATGTTGTCTCTGCTGCTGCTGGTGTTGTCTCTGCTGCTGCCGTTGTTGTTTCTGCTGCTGCCGTTGTTGTCTCTGCTGCTGCCGATGTTGTCTCTGCTGCTGCCGATGTTGTCTCTGCTGCTGCTGGTGTTGTCTCTGCTGCTGCCGAATGTTGAATCATCGCTAACGCTCTTGTTCGTTCTGCCTCAGGAATGGTGTGCGAATACCAGAAACCTCCGGGGCTGAAGTCTGGATCGAGATCTGGTGGGTGCGTCCAGGAGGTGAAGGTGACGATTCCGTCGCTGTCAGCGGTGCCGAGGTCTGGAACGAAGTCGAGGACGAACACGTTGTTCTTCAGTACTGCCTTGCCGATGTAGAGGCCACCCTTCCCGTGGTACAGCTTGAACTCCTGTGTTGTGCTGTCTGCTTCGAGGTGGATTCCTTTCGCCATCAATTGACTGACGCTCAGTAAGTTGTATCCGAGCCCTTCTGCTATTAAAACCTTGGACATCTGTAGTATGACGTTTGTTTCTCGTGACTGAAGTTGCACTACGCCTTGTCGTCGTGTGCGCAGGTTCTGGTTGTTGGCAACGGTGATAACGACGTCTCGCTGGAGACGGTGTTCGCGTTGAACGAAGTGACCCGAGGAGCACATATGTTGTCCGCAGCAGCTGTCCAAGAACCAGGTGTCCTTCCCGGATGGCTCACTTTGGGCGATAGCTGCGTACGTTGGATTCGGCTCCAGTGTCTCGCGGCGCGGCGTCCTTTCGTCAAGAAGTCCTTCGGGTGAGTATGTTGGTGGTGATCCGGTGATGCAAGAGTCGGAGAGTCTCGCCATGCAGCTGATGATGTTTCTTTCTCCTTGTGCAGGTTGTCCCGTTGATGTCGTTTGAACTTGAGCGGTGGAGTTCGCCTGTGTTGAGGCGACTTGACTGCTTGAAGGTCGAAGCTGTCGCTGTGGCGGTGTTGACTGTTGTCGAGTCGGGCAGTGTGTGCGCGGATGTCCTGACGTCTTGCAGAGATGGCAAAACGGAGGTACAGGTTTTGGTTGATGCCGGTTGTTGTTGTTGTTGTACCGCCGTTGAGTGTGAAACGCGAATTCTGGTACTGATGTTTTCTTCTTGTGCCGTTCCTCTTGCAGGTCCATGTCTTGCTGCTCGGCGTGGATTTCGGCGCAAAGTGCTACTTCGGGGATCTTCCCGTGAGCTCGGAGTATGGCGCGAGTGGAGCGCCAATGAGGACCAAGTCCAGTGATGACAACTGTGACGAAGGCTTCTTCAGATATCGACCCTCCGCATCGAAGGAGCTTGTCGCGCAATTCGCGACAGCGGCTGATATACGCCATTCCTTTTTCGCCCGGTTTCATCTCGACTGTTGTCAGTTGCGCCATCAACCGACTATGATTTACGCTGTCTGTTGCTTGATACAGGCTCTTCAAGTGGCAGTATGCGAGTTCGGCGGAGTTGCCGTATCCCCGGTAAGACCGTATGTTCTGCTGCTGATTCGGAGTGATGTTCCTCAGTAGAACCGTGTACGCCATCATTGACTGATAGGTGTACTGCTGCTTGTCGTATTGTGTACCATTTGTTGGATATGGCAGGGATCCGTCGAAGAAGCCGAGAATCTGCGCGCCTTCCATCATTAATTCGAAATCGAACGACCAGGTAAAGAAGTCTTTTCCGTCGAAAGGTCTTGACGTCTGCAGTTTTAAGACGTGTGCGAACTGTGACTGAACTTGTAGTGCATCCAGTGTCTTCTCTTGTCCAGGTGCAGGCTGCGGTTGTGGCATAAAGCTGACGGAGCCGCGCTGGGGCTCGTACGGAGCAAAGGTAGGTTGCTGCTGTTGATTTCCTCGTGCGTAGGATGAACCATCAAGGCTCATTGGAGTCACGTCGTTGTTGTTATTGCTGTTGTTCGACTGCGCAGGTGCCGACTGTTGGTGTTGCTCGTAGAAGGACATGAAGGAGAAAAACTTCTCCATCATGCTCTGATCGAATCCTGCAGGTTGATTCGCAGGAGTCTCGGTAGAAGTTGCTCTTAGTCTTGTTGCCGTGCCCTCCTCTGTCTGCAGGCCAGAGGCAGGAGGTGGAGTAGGAGTAGTACCCTGGGAGCCGTTAGAGGAGCTCCTTTCCTTTTGTGTTGCCATGCCTTCTGACGTTGTAGATAACTTGATAGTAGTTGAGTTCCCCCTGTTAGCTCTCATACCATGTTGGGCTGAGAAAAGCCCTTAGGATCTTTGCAGGAGTGAACTCTGGGTAGGATTTGTTGTAATTAGCGGAAGCTTAATGAGAAGTGCTTGAACCACCTTGCGCTAGTATGTGAGGGCAAAGTATATTAATTAAAGCAAAGAGATACAAGATTATATAAGAGTACAAGGAATACGAAGAGACACGGTTGTAACTACTCTTGTTGCTGTTGCGGTTCGATACAGTGACGACTCGGGCAACTGCTCTGTAGCGAGTCAGTTGTGTGTCCTTGCTGTCGTGCTGTACTTGTCAGGTCAAAGGTCGCTGACCTTTGACTTTCGTGTAACCTCCAGTAACTGCTCAACCTCCGAGGGTTGACTCGCCGGTGTTTCGATATGCTTTGCTTCGCTTCTGACTTGGTGTTTCGACACGACAGAGGCGCTTAGAACTACTTGTTTCCAACATCCTCATCCCCCCGCGACCCGGGATAAATCTCGCAGATGTCTTCACCATGCAGCATCGCCCAGTAATGCCGATTTGTGTTTGTGTTTCTGAATGTGTACCGTACTCTCTTTTCAGCTCCCCATTTTAGCGAGCACATATATCTGGTTACCGTATGATCAATGTGAAAGCTGATGTCGAAGTCTTCGTCTAAACACTGCAAGAGTTAGGGAGGAGGATGATGTTCCAGAACATCTGTCCTCGTTTCCTCCTCACCTCACTGTCGCTCTCCATGCGAGTTGGCTCTAATATACAGCACTAAAACATAGAAGTTTCACTTACTGTAAAGCAACTACAGTGGTAACATTCTAATTACCGTACGTGCCTGCTTTCTGCTCCTCTTGTGAGAGCATCTACAGTCATTGGTCTTGCTGGTTGGACGTACCTGGGGGGGCTGGTTTGCGAGCAACTCAATCTAGAATGATTTGGTGTTAGAATAATAATTCTCCAGTATAGTAGCTACATTTCATTACAATACAATAAGCAATTAAGATTTGTTTTTGCAAGCAAAGAGAACCCATGCATCTCTTTGCCGTATTTGCTCCTGAGACTGGCTAGATTGCCTTATTCCAAGTATCCATTCTTGTGCACTGCGCGTCTCTCCACTGCAGTAGCCACTCTATCTCGATATAGGCACCACCAGCTCTCAGCACTCCCCACCCCATACAACTTCATTGCCCATAGTGCCTCTGCAGCCACCTGTTCCGCCCCTCCACCACCCACGGCAACGCCATGACCTCTCGAGCAGACGGCCTGTCACTCAGCTTGGCTGCCAGCAGCTGTCTCACCACCTCCTTGCCTTCACTTGACACGCCCATCCATGCCGCCGTTCCCATTGGCAGCGCCACCCGCCGGATGTTTCTCAGAAGCGCCCTCGTGTCGCGGCCCGAAAAGGGTAACTGCCCGCCGGAAAGGGTCAGAAAGAGGCATATGCCAATACCCCAGATATCCGAGGGGTAACTGGTGGTCAGCCCTCCGGCGACTTCGGGGGAAATGTAAGCGGGGCTCCCCACCATTCCGCGTCGCACTGTGCCGTCCTCCTTGACCCTCTCGGCCAATCCGAAATCAGCTAGAACCAGCCGCTGGTGCTGCACCTGCTGCTGCTGGTGCTCCTCTTCCCCTAACAGCTCGTCTAACGAGGGGTTGCTTGCAACGGGGGTGATTCTACGCGACGCGGACCGCTGCAGCGTGCTCGTGACACTAACGAGCGCCACGCGCTTCTTCAGCGAAACCCCGCCGTCTCTGCTCAAGATGGCTCGGTGCCCGGACCGGCGCTGGGAGTTTCGATGATCGCGTGCATCTGAGCCGGCGGCTGTAGAAGCTGTAGCAGCTGAGGCTGTAGCAGCGGAAGAGGAAACGGGCGGCAGCGAGATGAGCACGTTCTCGGGTTTGATGTCGCGATGGATGATGCCCTGCGAGTGGAGGTACGCCACGGCCGACGCGATTTCGTAAGCCATCCACGCCGCCTCGTCCTCCCGCTCCTGCTGCTGCCGTCGCGCCGCGCCGTACGCGCCGCGCTCGAGGAACGCCAGGGCGGAATAACCCGCGGTAGCGGCGGATGTAGCGGGGGAGATCGCGTGGTTTGCGGCCTCACGACGGCTCTCCGCGGTCCCTGCGTCGTGATCGTCGTCGCTCTCCCTCCCCACGTCTGACGCGGAGGAGGACGCGGAGAGATTGTCGGAGCTGAATTGGCGGAGCCGGCGGGCGAAAGACTCCGCCTCCGCCTCCCCTTCCGACTCTGCGCCCTGCTCGTGCGCCATAAGCTTCCCTCCTGCGTTCCCCGCATGGCCGCGATCCACGGCAGACGATTCGATCGCGGTCGGGGCAGCAGGTGCGAGGCCCGTTACCTCGCCGCGCCGCCGCTTCTCGAGGTAACTAGCGAGCGAGCCGCCGCGGCATAGCTCCATGACTATGTACATGTGGCGCCGCCCCTCTATCACAGATAACACCTCCACCACATTCGATCGCCCTTCCGCCTGCCCTTCCGCCTGCCCTTCCCCCTGCTTTCCGCCGATCGCCTGGCTAATTTCCGCCTCTCCGCGGAGCAGGCGGAGAGTGGATTCCGCCTCCGCCTTGTCCTTCTTGCGGAAGATCGACAGCGCGGCGCATTTATATTTGTCCTTAGGGATCGTCTTCACTGCCACGTGGACGCCTGTGTGCCTATCAACCGCCTCGTGGACCGTTCCAAACCGACCGCTACCAATTTTCTTGCCGATGCGGTATCTCTTGCGAATGTCCGCTATATCCGACGTGCTGCTGGCATTGGTCACTGTCACATGCGGCGCAACCTGCGGCTCATTAGCGACATGAGACTCCGCCATTGTTACCTCCTGCCTCCGGATTTGGGAGCAGAATCTGCTCTTTGTGCAAACCTTCTAACTGCTCTCAGTGGGACGGGAAGTGCGCACTGAACGATAGTCTGGGTTTCTCCGCTGCTCTATTTTAGGGCGGAAGACTTGTGGTGTGGGACTGAAGCGTACTGATTGAGGAACAAGAGCGACACTGTTGCTACTTATCGGGAACGAAGATCGGAAGACTTGATGTTGTTGGCTGAAATATTCCGTTAGCTTTGCTGCGCTGGATGTGAGTGAGGTTGGAATTGGTCACTGTAATTACGCGCCTTCCTATTTATGCTCAACAATTTGAACAAGAAGTGATGGTGAGACAGAGATATAGTGCGATAAGCTACGGTTAGAAGAGGTTTCACGGTGAGATCCGGGATGTACATGTCGTCACTGGCCCGCAGCGCGTGGTTACGAGGGACCAAGTGGAAGGTTCGAGTGCTGGGCTGGTTGCGTCACTCGCCGCGCGAAAGTGGTTGGTTCCGGGGGCGAGGGAGGACGTGGCGGGATCCGAAAGCAGCACTTGCTTTTCGAGGGTGGCGGGTTTGCCTTGCCTGCGCTCCGCCCTTGGGCTTTGCGGAACGCTGACGTGGTCTGGTTTTATGTGGCGTGAAGAGGAAGCACTCAAGCCATTATTGTACAGTGTACAGCCCCAGCTGGCTGACTTCCGCGTAATGCCACGAAAACCCTGTTTCTCCGCCAATACAGTCTCTGTCGGCTTCCGTGATCAGCATCACATTTGTGAATTTTGTCTTATGTTGTTGGCAGTTTGCTCCCTGGATTTCCGCTGGCCTCTCAACACTAGGACGGGGCACCAAGATCGAGCAACATTGGCCGTCGATCGACTCTGCTGACGCAACGGAACTACAAGGGACCAGTGTCTTTGAATGTTCCAGACACGGATCCGTAATTTCGGAGTGGTTTCTTCGGTGTAAGAGTTGCGTCATCCTGGTGTTGGTGTTGTCGCTTTCCCGCCCACCGCTGTCGGGGCAAGGGCTTTCGCCAAACTTGGGATGGGAACCCCGGCCACAACCACAAACCTGGAGCTAACCAATAGCTGAGCTCCAGCTCCTGCCCCCAGCTGCCGCACCTGTGAAGGCAGCTGACGTCAGTGAAAAATGTCGGAGGAACCTTCGTCACCAGCATTTGTGAACACGCAAGCTGGTGTAGATTGATCAAATATCAATATCAGCATTTCGTTGCCTGTTACTTATGGAAGAGTGAGATATGTTCATATAAAAGGTACTGGATGATATATTGCACTGCCTGCGTCAGCAGGCAGTGCAATGAGTCAGCGGGCAAGAAAAAAAATAAAACCCACTCGGAAGGCATGCCATCCGAGGGAGCCTCAACCCTAAAATTTTAGGGTTGAGGCTCCCGAATGGCATGCAGTCCGAATGGGTTTTAGTTTTTTCTGCCCGCGGGCAGAATGCTGACTCACTCGGTAGCGTCGTTTAGCGAAACGGTAGCGCTACCGAGCGCTACCGACGCTACCGAGTGAAATATATTGCCTGAAAGGTGCAACAAACAACAATTGACCTTTTTTATAACCAGAATCTCAGGTGTTATTATATATCCCAGGTGTTTTGCTTGACATTTTTTATCGACCCTGCTTCGTGCCACCCATTGTTCCAAGTCCCATACTACCATCGCCCCCTCCAACATCAGTAACACCAGCAGCGCTTGTAGCATTGGTCGCACCAGGGGCTTCTCTTTCCCCAGCGATCCCAGTCCCTGAAGCTGTGTCTGAATCTGAACTCAAGAAGCTTGCTGCTGCTACTGCTGAAGGCCTACCACCCTCACTCATCATTGCAGCTGCTGCTGCTCCCAGTAGCGGTGGTCTGCTCTCCCCTGCTCCACCTCGCATCACTGCCTCTCCTGGAGCCAACACTTGCCCACCAATGCTCCTTGCTTCGCCTGCTGATGCAAAATCAGAAGCACTCATGCCTACTGTGCTGGTGGGATTATTATTTCCACCACCCATACCAACCCCACCATCCCCACCAATTCCACCACCACCTCCACCACCACCCCCCTCACCACCATCACCAGTGCCAGCAGGCTGTGTAATTGCTCCAGCTGAAATGACATCAGCAGCAAAGACGGGCACAGGTGCTACCTCCACTCCCATCCCCACTCTCACCCCTAGCTTCCCATCAGAAGCCAACTCTACACCCTCACTTCCCTCCTGCTTTCTCAAATCACCCGCCCCCCCCTCATTCCCACGCCTCCCACCCTCACTCAGCTTCCTCTCTTGCTCTCTCTCACCGGCCCCCTTTTCTGGATGGCTTGACTGTCCCCCTTGTTTCTCCCCTCCCTCGCCCTCCTCATCACCTCCGTCCATTCCCAGTGCCTGCTGAATCTCAGCCTTCCAGTCAGTATCAGAACCCCCCTCCCCTTCCACCTCGAACAGTATAGCCTGCTGCATCCCTTCCCCCCCCCCTCCTTCCCCGTCCTTCCCTTTCCCTCCCTCCTCTTCTTCTTCCCCCTTTCCTTCTCCTCCCACTGAATTTCTACCCCCCTTCACCTCCCGTTCCTGTATCATCATCCTCCCACTTTGAACCACTGTCGCTGTGCCTGTATGTGTGTCTGTGGCTGTGCCAGCACCCGTTCCTGTGCTTGTACCCATACTTTTGCCTGTGCCCGTGCTTGGGGGAGTTACTTCTGGTGGTTGGGGAGGAGGCGAGAGCATTGGGGCAGGAGGTGCAGAGGAGGCAGAGAGGGAGGCAGGAGGGGAGGCAGAGGGGGAGGCAGGGGGGGAGGCAGAGGGGGAGGCAGAGGGGGGGGCAGGGGGAGAGGCAGAGGGGGTGGTAGACGAGGGTGTGAGGGAGAGAGAGGAGGGCACAGGAGCTGGAGGGGAGGTGGAGGGCAGGATGGATTTGGGGGAGGTAAGGGGAGAGGAGGGCGGCGGAGAGGAGGGAATGGAAGAGGTGGGAGGGGAAGTGGAGGCAGGTGCAGGAGAGGAGGGTTGGGCGAGGGGCTGGGTATGCTGGGATTGGGAATGGGAGGGCCGGGAGGGAGCAGGAGTGGCCAGAGAGGGAGGAGACGCAGGTGGTTGTACTGGGCCAGGAGGGGATGCTTGTAAAGGAGACGAGGTGGAGAGCTGGCGGGGAGGAGACAGAGATGCTTGTGCCTGCGAGAAGCCTGCCTGCGCTTGGGAGGGTGCTTGTTGGTTGGACGGTGGATGGTTGAATGGTCGTTGGGTGGACGGCGATTGGGTGGGTGGCAGGTTTGCCTGAGATGGTGGTTGGGGCTGAGATGGTGGTTGAACAATGGCTGGAGTGGGGAATGGTAATGGTGGTTGTAATGCTGATTGTGGCTGTGACGAGAACTGTGATTGTGATTGTGATTGTGATGCTTGTGGTGGTGATGATGGTACTGGCGTTGATGGTGCTGACGGTGGCATTGATGCTGAGGGCAGTGGTTGTTCAGGTGGTGAGCGAGCAGAGGTGGTTGGAGGAGGAAGGTTGAGGTAATCCCAAGGAGGCGGAGGGGGTGCGGAGGGGGAGGTTGGTGGTGACGGGAATGATTGTGACTGGAATGCTGATGATGAAGGTGCAGGGATCGATGCTGGTTCTGCTGCTGATGCTGCTGCTGATGCTGCTGCTGATGCTGCTGCTCGTGGTGTTGATGGCAACGGTGGTGCTGCTGGTGCTGATGGCAATGATGATGCTGCTGATGCTGGGGATGCGGAATTTGATGCTGACGCTGATGCCGATGAAACCGATGGGGATGATCTTGATTCTGCTGAGGGACGCACACCCGTGCCCCCCCCACCCCTTGCCTGCTCCTCCCTCCACCGGGCGGCACGCTGCTCTCTCAACACTTCCCGCCTGCTTGCTGAAGCGCCACGGCCACTCCCACCACCACCTGTGCCACCACCACCGCCACCACCACCGCCACCACTTCTGCCACCACCACCAATGCCAGCAGCAACGCCAGCTGCACCTCCCCCTGCTGCAACCCCCCCTGCTGCACCTCCCCCTGCTGCTCTTTCTCTCTCAGCTGCTACTCCCTGTGCTGGTGCCATCTGTGCTGCCTGCTGCCCTGCCATGCCTTGCACTCTTCCCGCTGCTGCTTGCATTCCCGTTGTTGCATCCCCACTCACTGCTGCCGCTGCTACTGCCGCTGCTGATTGTGATGGTGCTGCTGGTGCTGCTGCTGGTGGTGGTATAGATGCTGGTGCTGCCACTGCTGGTGGTGGTGGTGGTGCTGCTGATGGGTTGGGTGGTACCGAGGTCCTAGCAGTCTGTGGTGTGGTTAAGGGAGGAGCACCAGAGGCGTTGGGGGGTGCAGCTGTAGCAGCTGTAGCAGAGGGAGCAGAAGGAGAAACGGGGCCAGCAGTAGCAGAGGGCGGAGGAGGGCGGGGGGCAGCTGTACCAGAAGCAGGGACGGGAGAGCGAGGGGCGGTAGCAGAGGTGAAAGGTGGATTGGCAGTAGCGGCTGTAGCAGGGGAGGTAGGAGAAGTGTTAGGTGCAGCTGTAGCAGAGGAGGAAGGGGGAGTGGCAGAGGGTACTGGAACAGAAGCAGGGGGCTGCCTTGGGCTGCTGAAGTTCCCAGGTGGGTTGGCGGGGCCTCTGGGTGTTGGTAGTGGGGGAGGAGCAGCAGAGGGTGCATTGGCCGTGGGAGGAGTGGGAGTGAATGATGGAGCGGCAGAGGGAGGTGGGCCAGCAGGAGCCCGTGCCACAGGACTGGCTGTGGTGGGTGGAACAGCGGTGGGTGGAACAGCGGTGGGCGGGGCACTACTGGGTGCAGCAGTGGTGGGAGCTGCTTGCCTGTTAGGAGGGCCGCTGGTTAGCGGGCCAGCACCGGTGGGGGTGGAGGGAGAGGGGGAGGCCAGGGGAACGGGGGAGGCTAAAGGGATGGCTGAGGGGGGAGGAGCTGGGGAGGAAGGAGGGCCTGAAGAGGGAGGAGGGGCGAAAGCAGCAGCAGGAGCAGGCTTTGCAGGGGGTTTCTGGGAAGAAGCGGATGGGGGCTGGGGAGGGGGCGGAGTATAGGGAGCAGAGGGGGGATAGGGAGAAGAGGGGGCAGGGTTGGCAGGGGGTCTCCCCTGCATGGAAGGGGTGGGGGTAGGGGAAGCGAAGGCGGGAAGGGCTGATGGGGAGGCGGGAGGGGCCAATGGGGAGGCGGGAGGAGGAGGTGACCGGGTTGGGGACGGGGGGCGTGATGAGGGCGAGATAGGGGGAGGGGGTGATGGGGGGCCGGGAGGAAGAGGAGGAGGTGACCGGGGAGGGGAGGGAGGGCGTGACGAGGGCGAGACAGGGGGAGGGGCTGATGGGGGGCCGGGAGGAGGAGGAGGAGGGATGAAGGGCTGCGCGGGTGATGACGTGGATTGCTGCATGGGAGGTGACGTGGATTGCTGCATGGGAGGTGACGTGGATTGCTGCATGGGAGGTGACGTGGATTGCTGCATGGGAGGTGACGTGGATTGCTGCATGGGAGGCGACGTGGATTGCTGCATGGGAGGTGACGTGGATTGCTGCATGGGAGGTGACGTGGATTGCTGCATGGGAGGCGACGTGGATTGCTGCATGGGAGGCGACGTGGACTGCAGCATGGGAGGTGACGTTGATTGCTGCATGGGAGGTGACATGGGAGGCGGGGGGGAGGAGATTGGGGGAGGAGAGAAGGAGGAGAGAGGAGGAGAGGAGGCAGGAGGGGAAGGAGGGACAGAAGAGTAGGAGGAGGGTGTAGCAGTACTGGCAGCACCAGCAGCAGCACCAGGACCACCAAAACCACCACTACCACCACTAGCAGCTGCAGCAGCAGGAGGAGGAGGGGAGTGATGCAGGCCGCCATTAGCAGCACCCGCCTCGCCTGCACCAGCCACTCCATTCCCACCCGCGCTTCTGCTCACACCTCCGTTCGCTCCCAGGCTTGCATGCCCATTCACCTCCCCTCCTCCCTGCCCTGCTGCTGCTGCTGCTGCTGTTGGTCCTGCTGCCCCTGCTGTTGCTCCCACACCCGCCCCCACACTTGCTCCTACACCCGCCCCCACACCCGTGCCTACCCCATTCCCAGCCCCTACTAGCACACCTCCCGCTGCCCCTGCCGCTGCCCCTGCCCCTACTCTCGCCCCATTTTCAGGCGCCCTTGCAGCCCCACTAACCCCTCCTCCCCCTGCTGCTCCTCCTCCCGATCCCCCTCTTCCACATCCTCCCACACCCCCTCCCGCACCTCCACCTCCGCCACCCCCGCCCCCACCCCCTCCGGCGCCCCCAACTGACCCAGAACCCGCCATGCCGAGCCCAGCAGCGACGAGCAGCGCGGGGGGGCGCATCTCCTCCTCCTCCTCCTCATAGTCCTCTTCTTCCTCCTCCTCGTCAAACTCGTCCTCATCGCCATAGCCCCCCCGTGCCACCTCCCCTTCGTCGTATAGTCTCTGCACGGAGCGGATGGGGGTTGCTAGACGCGCCCCGTGCTCGAGAATGATCTTGTACATCTCCAGCACCACGTTCTCCTGGGGAAAGGGGGGAAAGGGCAGGGAGGGTGTGGGAGTTGAGGGACAGTAGTAAAGGCGTCACCAGCTCTGTGCTCGAGAATGATCTTGTACATCTCCAGCACCACGTTCTCCTGATGGGTGGGGGGGAAAGGGCAAGGAGGTTATGGGGATCGAGGGGAGAGCAGTGAAGACATCGTAAGACGAGCCGCATGGACTTTACATAACCCTTAGACCCTGGACCTTAAACCTAAACCCAAGACTTTTACATTTCCATCACAACGTTCTTCTGGGGGAAAAAAAGGGGGGTGGGGAAGGGAGCGGGGTTTGGGACGTTGGAGAGGGGAAGTGATAGAGATTCGAGCTCCCCCCAAACTACATTCTAAAAGTCAAGGAGCCTAAAGTGATATTGAAGCATCTTGTGCAGCAGTCCAAGTCTGTCTGCTCGTACTGGTCATAACTCACTTGCTCCTGCCCTTTCCCTCCTCACCTTGACTCGCAGGTACTCTTCGAAATAGGGTGTCTTGACGAAGCACGAGCACATGACCTGCACGCAGAGCAGTGCAGAGGGGTGAAAAAATGTGTAGGTGGGTTCAGGGGGGTAGAAGGATGTCCAAGGAGATGCAGCGAGGTATGGACAGAGGGAGGGATGGCGAGAAATGGATGTCATGGCGTGGAGGGTATGCGAGAAAGGCATGAGCTACCATGAACCCACACACCCATGCCAACACATGCATGCATGCCCATAGTCTCAACCCCACTCTCTGCATCCCACCCACCATAACGGCAGCTGCTCATCAATGCGCCCCACAAACACACGCCGGTGCAGATGGCGCTGCTGATGGTGGTGGCAATGTGATGGCAGGGTTAATGACTACCAACAGCTCATGCACCCATGCCAACACATGCGTGATCCACATGCCTGTATGCTTCCATCCCCTCATCCCCACAACCCCCCACCCACCATGATGGCCTACAGCTGCTCATCAATGCGCTCCACAAACACACGCCTGCGCATATGGTGGTGGTGGTGGTGGTGGCGGGTGGTGCAGAGGCTACCAACAGCCCATGCACCCATGCCAACACATGCCTGCATCCTCCCATCCCCCCCATCCTCTCACCATGATGGCCTGCAGCTGCTCATCGATGCGTTCCACAAACACACGCCGGTGCAGATGGCGTTGCTCCAGCATGGGGTGCTTGCCTATGAACTTGCGCATCGCCACCAGGATGTCCTGATTGGGCGGGATGCACGCGCGCATGGATGGGAGGCAGGGATGGGAAGAAGGGAGCGAAACGGAAGGCTTACTGACAGTTAATGATATCGAGATGGCATATCCTGAAGTAGATTCTGATGTGCGTTGTGTTGTACCTGAAGTAGTGGTTGCGATTTTTGAGGCGCCTCAAAAATCGTCTGAAGTAGTGGTTGCGTTAGTTGCACTCATGCTGCGAATGACAAGCTTCTAGGCATTCCGAAATATGATAGTGCGATGGCGGCTCACCGGCAGTTTGTTGATGTCGAGATGGCAGACGCCAAAGTAGATCTTGATGCGCCAGTGGTTGCGCGTGCTCATGTTGCGGATGACAATCACGCTAAACTTGTGATTCGGGATGTGAATCGCCTCCCTGTCGTCCCCTCGCACCAGTGTTGGCTCCCACCACCCCACGTGCTGCAGGGAGAGGTAGACAAGGAGAGAAAGTTGGGGCAAGGAGGGGAAGGGAGGTCCTTTTCAAAGAGCCCTGAAGAATGGATGTGAATCGCCTCCCTGTCATCACCCCGCACCAACGTGGGCTCCCACCAACCCACGTGCTGAATGCAGTGAGAGAGAGGGGAGAAGGGAGGAATGTGATAGGAAGAGCTTATATTTCAGGCGCCTCATAAAATGACTCTGCAAAGCGGCAGCGTACGCTCCCACGCCACCATCGCATGTGCCGCTTTGCAGAGTCATTTTAGAGTGGGGGAGAGGAAGAGGGCGCATGCATAATACAGATGGACGACAAACAATCAAGATTCTACATCCCCTCCTGTGCCAGGGCAACAGTTCACCCCCCTGCATAGACATCAACACACCCTGCTACCTGGAAATCCCCTCCTGCTCACCTCCACGGTTCCGGAGATCTCCTGGCCGTAGATGCGGCACACGATCCACTCGTTCACCATGAAGGGTCCAAATATGCCTCCCGCCCCACCCCACCACCATGTGCACAGAATACCTTGCCTTTCCCATCCCACCATGTGCACTGCTCACTGCTCACCTCCACGGTTCCAGAGATCTCCTGGCCGTCGATGCGGCACACGATCCACTCGTTCACCATGAATGGGCGGGCGGCATGGATCATGATGGAGGAGAGGAAGTTGGTCACGATCTGATTGGGGAGTGGTGTTCCGTGGGTGGGGGTAACGAGGGAAAGGGGGGTGAGCTAGGGAAAAAGCTATCATGATGCAGGAGAGTAAGTTGGCGACGGTCAGATGGGAAAAGCGAGGGGTTTACTAAGGAGGGAGAGGGGTGGATCGACTCTGATGTGAGTCAGGGACTACGCTGGGGGGATGGAACATGATGGAGGAGAGCATGAAAGTTCGGTCTCAACCTGATGGGTCACTAATGACAGACGTTTCTTCCTTTGCTAAGGCGCCGCAAAGTATTAAGGCCCCTCAATCATCTGTGGCGCCTCAAAACTACAAGTTCATATCATAGGTATATATCAAAAATCACTTTCCTCCAGTCGTTGAAATACGCACCTCTCTTGCGGCCAGAGTCACCACAACAGTCCCCAGCCCTCCAGCTGTTATCCACTTCTGAGTAGAAAATCCCAATAGCTCCATAAAGAGGAACACCGCTGCCACCCACACAAGCGTGTACACTGTGTTGCCCACGAACTGCACGCCGACCTGTTGCAGTCGGAGGACAATAGGAGTGTGTAAAGGGGGAAATTGATGATGTGCATATAAGTACTCCTGCCACCCTACCATACCATGTTGTCCACAAACTGCATTCTTGCCTGAAAGTGAGAGGGGAATGGGGAATAGCGCAGGGGCAAGCGGGAAGAATATGGGGGATTGGCAACGTGCATATACCTGGCAATCGTGCCACTCGCACGTGCGTGTGAGTATAGGCATGTGGGTGGGTGACAGCATGTGGGTGGGTGACAGCATGTGGACCAATGGGTGAGTGGGTAACTCACATTTCGGGTCTCCTCCTTGTTGCTCTGCTTCTCCATCATCTTCTGTATCTGCCGAGTTAGACTGTGACAGGGGAGGGGGAGAGGGAGATAACGGGAAAGAAGAGGAATGGCGAAGTGAAAGCTGTGAGGAAGCAGGCAAAAGAGATGCTCGAATGAAACGTCAGGTGAAGAAATGAAGACGTGAAGAGGTGAAGACGTGAGGGAAAGCGGTACTTATGAAGCATATAGGGGCGGGTGTGCCAGCACGGCTCACTCACTTTTGGGTCACCTCAGATGTTATACACAGTGAAACTCATGCCTTGAAGTCATCTCACTTGGCGGTGCAGAAGTCAAAGACGAGCATGGTGGAGATTACCTATAAGCCGACTAAGCGGGCTCAGAAGTATGAAGTCCCCAGAAGCTAAGACGCAGCAACAGGCATCTCACTTGGCGGTGCAGAAGGCAAAGACGAGCACGGTGGAGAGCATGTGACTTAACTTAAATGTCAAAATGCATCAAAAGTCATGTCTCAACAGTCATGTCTCAACAGTCATGTCTCAACAGTCATGTCTCAACAGGCATGTCTCAACAGTGATCTCACTTGGCGGTGCAGAAGGCAAAGACGAGCACGGTGGAGAGCGATCGCAGGAAGTTGACAAATCGGTCCTTGATCAGCTGCCCCGCCTCTGTGGGCATTGAGAATGGCTGGAAGCAACTGTGGGGGTAGAGGGGAGGGAGAGTAGAGGGGAGAGGGGCAAGGGGAGTGGCTTGGGGGGGGTTAAGAGGGGAGGGTTAAGAGAGTCTAGAAGGTATGAGACAGAGCGGTCCTTGATGAGCTGCCCCCCCTCCGTGAGCATTGAGAATGGCTGGAAACAGCTGTGGGTGGGGGTAGCGGGAGAAGGGGGGTGGGGGAGAGCAACGGGAGGAGTGGGGAGGTAGAAGGTGCAGGGAGTTTGGAGGTATAAGGCAAAGCAGTCTTCAGGGGCAGATTGTTGGGGAGAAGGCGAGCATTGGCGACAAAAGGGGCAATCAAGCAGCCACTCACCCACAGAGCACGAGAACGCAGCCCCAGAGGATGAGCGGGCGCGCATACGACACCATCACGTGGCGAGACCGCGATTCCTCCCAGTTAGCGTCGCTCTTTTTAATCACCTTCCTGCACAGCCGCACCAGCGGCGCCAGCAGCCAGATGGCCCCCGCTATAAGCACCAGCGCGGGCAGAACGGGGGAGAGAGGGTGGTGCAGCCAGTCTAGAGGCACCTTCCCTGCCGCCATGGCCTTTCTCAGAAGCTTCGTGAAGATCTCGGACAGAGGAGGGATCTGGTTGAAGGGATTTGGGAATTTGAGAAAGAAGGGTATGGCCCCTGCTGCTGCTCCTGCTGCTCCTGCTGCTGCTCCTGCTGCCCCTGCGGCTGTCCCTGCTGCTCCTGATGCCCCTGCTGCTGCTCCTGCTGCCCCTGCTGCGCCTGCTGTCCCTGCTGCTGCTCCTGCCCCTGCTGCTGCTCCTGCTGCGCCTGCGCCAGCAGCAGAGGCACGCACTAGAGTACGCAATCCTTGCCTGCTCCTACCCACACGAAAGCCTAACGAACCACCTACGGGCCCTCTCCGCTGGCCGTACAGAGAACTTCGATGTAAGCACGTTCGATTGAACGGAGTGGAATGCAGTGAGTGCGCATGGGAAAATTTAGAAGAAAATGCTGAGCAAGCAGCAGACGACCTAGAATTGGGAGCAATCAATACTGGTTTCGTTGGAAATTCGTGTGCAGTAAATTCTGCTGGTAACGAGCGTGCGGGTAATTCTGCTGGTAAACTCCGTGATGCTGGTAACCAGAGTCCATCCACACCCCATTTCCTGAGACCATGCGTGCATCCTGTCCGTCCACTTGCCCTGAAATCTACGGCTTCCAGACCACCTGTTTCGGAATCTAGGCCTTTCCACCTACATGCTCTCGAATCTAGGGTTTCAACAAACGGCACCCTCACGGCTGCTCGAAGGCTTCTGCTGCTCCGTCTCGTGAGAACGATACCGCGGGATGGCGAATTCGAAAAGCCGGAGATTCTGATCGGACGGTGCGCATGGACTGCGAAAGATCTGACGGCGTGGATTGGCCTGGAGCGCGGGATTCCGTGTAGTGCTCTCTTTCTGTTACTAGTGACAGCAGGGGAGGATCTGGGAGATCCCGATGCAGCAGCAGCAGCAGCAACCGACGTGTTGTCAGATACAGAGCATGTTGCTCTTAACGATGCTGCCTTTAACGCGGCTGTGAGGGTGATCGCGACGAGGGCTCCCAGTGAAGAGGCTGCAGAATGGATCAACGCAGCTGCTGCAGCCGCTGTCGCTGATGCTGCCGCTGTCGGTGCTGTTGTTCCGCTGCTCTGACTGGCGGACCCAGCGTGAGACTGTCGCAGCGGTGAGACGGTCACACGGTGAAAATCAAGTCGGCTCGCTTGCTGCTTGTGCCTTGACGACCACGACGCGTTGCTAAGGCGTCCTGCCACGCGAGCCGGCCGTCTGTACGCGCTAAGAGATGACGTTTCCCGAAGCGTGCGAGGCCACGGCCTCCCATGAGGAGCGGTCGGGGGTTTCGAAACGGATGTCCTTGTAACGGGCGAGGAATGTACAACGTGGGGAATGTGCTTGTACGAGGAGGCTAGCAGGCACGCCATGGGAAGCTGCAACGCCAACGAGCGAGAGGAAGATCACGCCAAGTAACGACGGGAGTCAAGCAGGCACGACATAATAAGCCAGCTAACGTGCATAATCGTTCATGGTCGGAGTAAGTCAGGGATGAACCATACGGAACTGCATTTACTGCGACCTTGGATAGAAAGGAGAACAAATAAGAAAAATAATATTCCTAATTAAGCTTGTCCGTGGCAACAACCCTAATGATCGCCAGACAACCAGATACGCGACCGGCGAGTCTGGCGTAGCTTTCCTGCGGTTGTTGCTTCTGGACAGAATTTTGAATCAGAAACCAAGGCGGATGAGGTCACAGTGACAGATGGATCTCATATCTCACTGCTAGCATCAGTGAGCACTAGCAGAATGCGTGAGTGTAGTTGAAAACTGAAGTGGATGGATCAATCATCCATGACTGACTGACGAGACTGCTGTGTGCGCCCTTGGGATTGGTTGCGGTCGCCCGCCTTGGGAACAGATGGATGGAGCCGTGCTGGATCGCCGTTGGTCAACGAAGGATCTGCTCCTCGACGACAAGCATGCTAGCGTTACACGACAAACCTATCATCATCACATGTATAACTTCATCAGTATAATCCGTGCTGTCAAACAGCTCTGAATAATGAGCAATTTACACTTTCGTTGTGAATCATGGTGATAAGAACCCCTACCATATCACGCATATCTTTCATATTCACAAGCATGGCTACAT
Organism: Closterium sp. Naga37s-1; assembly: GCA_947471745.1. Classification (NCBI taxonomy): domain Eukaryota; kingdom Viridiplantae; phylum Streptophyta; class Zygnematophyceae; order Desmidiales; family Closteriaceae; genus Closterium; species Closterium sp. Naga37s-1. The sequence goes on along the minus strand of CANJKZ010000161.1, from coordinate 836,513 downwards.
TGAAAGGTGTAACCTGCGTAACCTGTTTGTGAGCAACGGCAATCACCGCTTCAACAAGCTCTTTTTCAATAGCCCCAGTTGTGGTTGCGAATCTCCTCGTCAAACTTCTCCTTGAGCTTGGGGTTCTTGGCCAAATACTCATCCACTGTCATCGTCTTCAGTGCATCCTGCAACTCGCAATCGGCAAATATGGGTTTCAGGAGAGAACAAGACATGACACATGAATGGTGGAATCATTTGGGGTATATGTGAACCAGCTCGCGAAGGTAAGAACTGGGCATAAGAAGAGAAGCGATCTGCCCAATAAGCAACAATAGCATAAAGAATTGACATTTCACATTTCTGGGCTGAAAATATTATGTCAAACGGGAACAAGCAATGGGCGGCATGTGCACACACGCACGCACCTTCTGCGCTCGGATCTTCTCTATCTCGGCTTTAAGACGGGCAGCCTCACGCTTTGATACCTCCTCCTCCTCCGCTGCCTTGGCCACCTGTGACAGTTACCACAGTTGCACACACGCACACACACACATGGATGCACACGCACACATGGATGCACACGCACACACATATACACACACATACACACACATACACACACGCATGCACACACACACGCATACACACATACACACACGCACACACTCGAATCACACACAAACACATGGCCCAAACTTCCCCCCTTCCCCCTTCCTCTCCAATCACAACAAAAGTCATGCAGGAGGTATGAGTCATTACAGCATACACACAGGAATGACCCTTGAGGCACCTCAAAACATGTGAGTCAGAGCATCAAGTGCCACAGGATGTACGAGAGAAAAATCACCATGGCACACACGCAAGGGTGGGGAAGGGCTGTGGAAGGGGTGCAATAGCAGACTGAGGAGCAGGGTGGGGCGGGGATGGGCATGCAAAAGCAGAGTGTGGAGTGGTGGTGGGGGGAGAGGGGGTGGGACGGGAGGGTGAAGGGCGTGGAATGGCAGGGTGCGGGGGAGCATGGGGTAAGGTGCTCACGAGCTGCTGATGCTCCTTCTCGAACTCAGGCGTTAGCGTGTCCACATAGTCCGGGATCTCAATGCCTGCTCGCCTCAACCCACAACCCCCGCCACACATCCCCCACACGCACACAGAGAACAGAAGAACAAGAGAGAAAACATGAGACAGTTGGTTCGTTGGATGTGGCTCCCACCAATGCTCAGTCAAGTCAACCCCCGTCAGTCTCACACTCTCACCCTCCTTCCTACCATCACCTTGTCTGCCCTACACGGGCTCGAACATGAAACTCACTCTTGTACGACTGCTCGAACATGAAACTCACTCTTGTACGACTGAACATGAAACTCACTCTTGTACGACTGCTCGAACATGAAACTCACTCTTGTACGACTGCTCGAACATATCAACAATCTTGGGGTTGAGCTTGGAGCGGTACAGCGCCCAGTCGATCTCCACCACTTTCTACTTGCATGCATCGAGGGGTGAGAGGGGTGACATGACAGAGATGCGAAACATAAGAAATGAGGAGAAGAAGGATGACTGGCAATCGACTCAAAAGTCGCCTCGGAGCGGTACAGAGCCCAGCCAATCGCCACTCTCTTCTGCTCGCATGGAAGGCTGCACTGCAGGGAATTGGAACCGGGAACCGGGAATGAGCACGATGGGAGGGGTGCAACCGTTCCACCCCTGTGGTCACAACAGGGGCGATCACAAGGGTACTGACTGCACTGCCGTTGGCCATTCCAGTTAGCCCCCCCCCTCTACCCCCTCAACCCCCCCTCCTCAGATAGATATACAACGCTGACGACGGGCTGTCCACAAGTTACAGCTGTTAGGGTTACGTGCAAAAAAAACATCAGTTCAGCAGATTGCATGCGGCCACAGCGTCGCATGAAGCCACAGCATCGCACGAAGAGACAGCGGCGCATGAAGCCACGGCGTCGCAGAACAAAAGCCGAGATCCGACTGATCTTAATGATCCTACTGCCGCTACTGACCTGAGCGACCGTAGCCACCTTACCTGCCGTAGAGAGGCTCACGATTTTCGCAGCCTGATCACGAGGATATACACGTCTTGCGGCTTCATGGGGCGAGAACGATGAAATATAAATTTAGGGCCTGTTTGGTCCTACAGCGAAGATCCTCCGTTATCAAACATGGTTTCGTTGAACTTCGTATTGGGCGTGTGCGACACCTCGTCCCAACATCTACCGGCGCCTGAGTAATGCAGAGATCGCATTTGCACACTACACCAGGTAACCGGACCTCGTTGAACTTCGTGTTGAGCGTGTGCGACACCTCATCGTGCGCGCGCTTGAGCGCCGCCATCTCGCGCTTGCCCTCCTCGCTCACCACCACGCGACTCAGCTTCTCCCAGTCGATCGCCTTGAACGCCCGCTGCACCGCCGCCTTGCCGCTCATCCTGGCGCTTCGGAAAGAGCTAGAGATTTAAGGATCGGGATCGGCGCACGCGAGCGCAGATGGTTGGCGAAAAGCGCGCGCGAGTGGCGGAAGAATGGCGGGAGTGGAAAGACGTGGAATGGCGTGAGGCGGGGGAGAGCGCAGCGGGGTGATAGTGGGGAAAGGACGACTATGGCTGTGACCAAGGAGTTCGAGTACATTAGGTCTGGGGATGAGTGGGAGGTGAGGGTGTAGCAGAACACCAGAACTACACTTCCAATGGCAACCATGCAAGCCGATTTTTATGGCTGATATGAATATCGGACATGGCCAAGTAATATTTAAGTTTTCCGGGGGGGTTTAATTACAGATACTGTTGTGGAAAAAGATATAAAATTTATGGAAAACTTCTTAATGAGTTTATGGACCATGTTGTATAAAACTCCACCACAACTACGTTTAAGATAAAACAGTATACTATGTTCTCAAGTCGAGTAGGTTTGTATTTTCTATACCGCGTCATAAAGGCGTTCAGCTTGGAATGAGGTGCGAGAAGGACGCAATGGGCAGGCGACCATTTCGCAAAGAGTGGAATTATTGATTGTCGCAAATCCTCGCGCATGAAATAGCTCCTCGTGATTGGGTGGAAATTGTCACCACCCCGAGTCCAATAATGCGAGATTCGTCGCTCAGCACTGCTTGGCAGCGGAAATAATTCAGACATTGGCGACACCCACAATCCGCGGTCCGTACACGATTCACGCTACCATTTGACCAGGAAGAAGGAAGTGCCCACTAGTTTAATCGTGGTTCAGAGCGGTTTTATACTCGATCTTCACATTTCTGGTCATTTCGACTAGTTGCTTCCAACACAATGCGCCTGCTTTCCCTCCACGCCTATAAAAAGGTTGGGGAACAATCCGTCTTCACTTACTTGTAATACCGCAATCCACCGACTTTCCCCTGCATAGCGTCTCCGCAATTGGCCAACTCGATCTCATCCTAAATTGTGCCACTTTCCTGCTTACTGATTCTCTCCCCAACTGACGTTTGCCGTTTTAAGCTCTGCTTCCAAGACTTCACCGAGGTCCTAATCACCCATTAGTTGCATCGGCCTCTGACGAAAAACAGAGGATATGGGGCGCCGCGCTTCATCTTTCGTCGTGGTGCTAACGGCCGCGGTGGTTCTATTCTGCGTCTCGGCGCGTGTGGAGGCGATATCGTTGGCCCGCGTAGGAAGCACTTATACTGACGTCAAAGGCGCCGCGAGCAGCGAGGAAATCAGGTCCCTGGCGCAATGGGCCATCCGCGAAATCAACAACAAAACGGTCAGACCTTATCCACGTTACCTCTCCCCTTCGCGAGCTTCGCATGCATATGGCCTGCCGACGAGACCCGTCGTCAAACGAGAGTCGTCGTCTAAACGAACCGATGCTCTCAGGCATTCGTCGTCGAACGAATGTCATTCCCGCGTCCTTTCTTTCTTCCCCACCGCCACCGCTACCACCACCGCTACCACCGCCGCCAACTCACGCGGCTTTCCCCGTATTTTCTTTCTTCCCCTCCTCTCTCCTCCCCCCACCCTCCTATCCCGCTTCCCGCCTTCCCCACCACCCAGGGCACGCTGTACAGCTTCGTGTCGGTGGTGTCCGCTCAGGAGGAGCTCGAGGTTCCGAGCGGCAGCTACCGCATCAAGATCAAAGCCACTGATTCCTCCGCGTTGCCCGCTAAGCGAGCCTACACGCTCGGAGGCGGTCCTTCCGCCGGCGCGGGCGGCGCGTTCAAGAAAATCCAGACGATGCTGCGAGGCGGCAAGACGACGATGCCGACGACGAATTCGATGACGCCCAAAGGGAATGGTGCCGTGAGCGCGCTGATCACGCTGCTCGTGGATGCGGTGGATGGGTCGGCCCTGGGCCAGCCGAACGAGCTGAAGAAATTTACAAAGCTTTAGTGATCGAAGCGGCGGCGGGTAGGAGTTTTCAGAATAAAGGCAGCTTTTGCGTGTTCAGGTGCGTTCGGATGTGTGCCGACGAGCGCGCTTTGCGCCGCTGCAAGTGCCACCCTTTCAAAAATTCGTGAAGGCGTGTCCAGGAACTTTCGCGAGGTTCCTAGGTGCGGTCGACTAAAATGGATACGTGCGCTTCGTCAGACCAACGAGCTATTGCTCCTGGGGAGGAATAATCAACGGGTAGACAGTGTACGAGCGGCTAGAAACGTCCTCCTTGTTCCATTTCTGTAACTCCCTGCCTGATGTAACATACGGCCGAATGGCGCGCATTTTTATCGAGAGCCTTTGCCCTTGCATCAGGATATTGAGGCCAGGCATCACCAGAGAGGAGCAGAGCCAAAAAAACGGCAGAGAAGGCACGGAACTAACAAACGCCAAGGGACACAGGGACTTGAGGATCTTGACACAGCAAGAATTCTTCCTTAGATTGATACAGGAGGAGTTCATTCTTTTAATCAGCAGCACCACACCCTGTCAAATGTTATTATAGGTTCTTAGGCTACAGTGAGTAGCACTCTAGGGAGTACAACACTTTTAGGGTTGCTATTTGTATCCCTTGTTTCCCTAGTTCACACATTCCGTTGTTCGCTAACTTTGAGATGGTATCATGAGTAGGTGTCGATCCTCTCGCCTAGCCTAGCTAGCGCCCTAGCGCCCTCCGCACCCTTGCGCCCTCCGCACCCTTGCGCCCTCCGCGCCCTCCGCGCCCTCCGCGCCCTCCGCGCCCTCCGCGCCCTCCGCGCCCTCCGCGCCTTAGCCTCCGCGCCCTCCGCGCCATCTCCGCGCCTTAGCGCCCTCCTCCTCCGCGCATTAGAGCCCTCAGCGCCCCTAGCCTGCGCCCCTAGCCCGTCGCCCAGGCGCCCGCCCTAGCCCGACGCCCAGGCGCCCGCCCTAGCCCGACGCCCAGGCGCCCGCCCTAGCCCGTCGCCCAGGCGCCCGCCCTAGCCCGTCGCCCAGGCGCCCGCCCTAGCCCGTCGCCCAGGCGCCCGCCCTAGCCCGTCGCCCAGGCGCCCGCACCAGCCCGTCGCCCAGGCGCCCGCCCCAGCCCGTCGCCCAGGCGCCCGCCCCAGCCCGTCGCCCAGGCGCCCGCCCTAGCCCGTCGCCCAGGCGCCCGCCCTAGCCCGTCGCCCAGGCCCGCGCCCTAGCCCGTCGCCCAGGCGCCCGCCCTAGCCCGTCGCCCAGGCGCCCGCCCTAGCCCGTCGCCCAGGCCCGCGCCCTAGCCCGTCGCCCAGGCGCCCGCCCTAGCCCGTCGCCCAGGCGCCCGCTTTAGCCCGTCGCCCCAGCCCGCGCCCTGGCCCGTCGCCCCAGCCCCGCAGGCAGCGCGCCGCGCGGGCAGCGCGCCCCGCGGGTAGCGCGCCCCGCAGGCGGCGCGCCCCGCGGGTAGCGCGCCCCGCAGGCAGCACACCCTCCAGGCAGCGCGCCCCGGAGCGCTTTAGCGCCAGAAAATAAATAAATAAATAAAAAATTAAACCCTAAAAAAAAAAAAAAAAAAAAAAAAAAAGGGTTGCGGGTGGGGGCCTGCAACTGTCGGCCGCGTTCCTGCTTGCCGGACGACCTGCACAGTTGCCTGCATCCCGCAGCCGTCAGTACTGCAGCCCCTACTGTCGCACGTACGTTCCACTGCCAGTGGCTCTACTAGCGGCAGCCGACAGCCGCACCTACGGTCTCTAGCTCCGGCCGTTCCTACCTCCAGCCAGCCCTAGCTCGCCGTTTCTAGCTCCAACCAGTTGTGCTCCAGCCGTTCTCGCTCCAGCCGTTCTCGCTCCTCGCTCGTAGCTCAGTTTGCTCCGTACTCCAGCCGTTCCTCGCCTAGTTTCACCTGTCGCTCCTAGCCTGCCGCTCCTGCACCCCGCTAGCTTTTATCATGGAGTCCACTAGGGTTCTCCAGCAGCAGGGACAGCAGCAGCGGCCGTTTCAGCAGTGGCTTCCGCAGCAGCAGGGGCGCCCTCAGCAGCTGTGGCGCCCTCAACAGCCGTGGGGGCCTGGTGGTTCAGGTCGCGTTGGCTGCAGCAGCGGCCCAGCCAGCTGGGGGGCTCGTCGCGGTGGCCGCGACGTCGGCCCCTGCCAGTACCGGATCCTGACCGGCCTTGGCGCTGGCACTACCTGCTGGCGTCCTGACCACTCTGCACAGTGCTGCTACAGCCGCCTCGACGACCTTTACCGTGAGCGTTTTGGGCCTGAGTCGGCTCCCCCGATCTGGCCCGGTCTGTTTCGTAGTGGTTACCCTGTATTTGATATGTCTATGGATGCTGTTTATTCTGTCACGTACGGATCTCTTGGCTTACGTGTACCTAGCTTAGGACCTTTGCCTGTTGCTAGTGTCGGTACTTGTGCTTTTAGTGTAGGTGCTTGTGTAGTCACTAGCCCGGCCGTGACGACTGCTGTTGCGTCGCTCTCCTTCACGCTGGACTCCGGCGCGTCTCAGTGCTTCTTCCGCGACCACACCACTGTCACACCTCTTTCGGCTCCAGTCCCAGTTGCCCTGGCTGATCCTACTTCAGGACCAGCAGTTGCTCGCAGCTCGACCACCCTCCCGTGCCCAGCTGTCCCCTCTGGTTTCCTCACTGGTCTCTACATCCCCTCGTTCTCTCGGAACTTGGTGGGTGTTGGATACCTTCAGGACCGGGGGATCACAGTCACTTTTCCTGCGCACGGGAGGACTGCGATCTGTACGGACTCTTCCACCGGGGCAGTTCTTGCCACGTTCACCAGAGAGCCCCACTCAGGTCTCTTCGTCCTGCACACTCCGCCCCCGCAGGTAGCTGCGTCTGGTCAGGTTGCTTCGTCCCCCCCGGTAGCAGAGTCCGGTCAGGTTACTGCGTCCCCACCGGTTGCTGTGTCCGGTCAGGTTGCTGTGTCCGGTCAGGTTGCTGTGTCCGGTCTAGTTGCTGCGTCTTGCTCGTGTCGGTCTTTCACCCACCGGACCGTCTTGTGGCACCACCGTCTTGGCCACGCGTCGATCCCCCGCCTCCGCACTATGGCTGGTCACCGTCTTGTCTCAGGTCTCCCTCGCGTCTTCCCGTCGCTCCCTCCCTCGCCTGCGCCGCCGTGCACTCCTTGCGTCGCCGGCCGTCTTCGTGCCACTCCGCACTCCTCCTCCCTTCGTCCGGCCACTGCTCCCTTCCAGACACTCCACTTGGATGTCTGGGGCCCTGCACCTACGCAGGGACCTGAGAGGGAGCGCTACTTTCTGGTGGTCGTCGACGACTTCTCCAGGTACACCGCGGTGTTTCCTCTCGCGAAGAAGTCCGAGGTGACTTCTACGCTGATCCGGTGGCTTCTAGCCACTGAGGGCACTCGTGGCCGTCGTGTCTCCTGTCTCCACTCTGACCGTGGGGGTGAGTTTCGCTCAGGCATTCTTGCCGGATTCTGCGGCGAGCAGGGCATCGTACAGTCCTGGACGCTGCCAGAGTCCCCACAGCAGAATGGGGTTGCTGAGCGCCGCATTGGCTTGGTCATGGACATCGCCCGCACGTCCATGATTCATGCCCGTGCGCCCCATTTTCTGTGGCCCTACGCGGTTCGCTACGCCGCTCACCAGCTGAACCTCCAGCCGCGCGTCTCGCGGCCAGAGGCTTCACCGACCAGTCTTTGGACCGGGTCCCCTGGTGTTGGGTCAGCTTTTCGTGTCTGGGGCTGCCTTGCGCTTGTCCGCGACACCTCTGCGGACAAGCTCTCGGCTCGCGCCGTCCCCTGTGTCTTCCTTGGTTTCCCGGTAGCCTCGGCCGACTGGTCTTTTTACCACCCGCCCCTCCACCAGTTCCTAGACTCCCGTGACGTCCGGTTCGACGAGTCAGTGTCCTACTACACCCGGTACCCCTGTCGAGGTCTCCCGGTTCCCCTTCCCCCCCTTTTCCTCGCACCCTCTCTTCCCCCTGCTCCCGCTCCTCCGGTACCCCCACCCCCCCCTGGTCCTGCCCCGTCAGGTGTGTCTCACGCTACCCCTCTACCCTCGGTCGCGCGTCAGGTAGCGGCTCCCTCCCCGCAGTCCTCCTCACAGTCCCCTTAGCAGCCTTCGGTACTTCCGCGACAGGCTACTGTGGACTCAGTTGGTTTTGGAGCTGGAGGTGCAGCCACTGGCGGTACTCGGTCCGGGGGTGCTCGTTTGAGGGGTTCTGGAGTTGGAGGTGCTGGCGCAGGTGGCGCTAGCCCTGGGGGTGCTGGAGCTGGAGGTCCTGGCACTGGAGGTGCTAGTCCTGGGGGTGCTGGAGCTGGAGGTGCTGGCGCAGGTGGCGCTAGCTCTGGGGGTGCTGGAGCTGGAGGTGCTGGCACTGGAGGTGCTAGTTCTGGGGGTGCTGGAGTTGGAGGTCCTGGCACTGGCGGTACTAGTTCTGGGGGTGATGGAGCTGGAGGTGCTGGCACAGGAGGTGCTGGTCCTGGGGGTGCTGGTTCTGGGGGTGCTGGTGCTGGAGGCGCTGGCACTGGAGGTGCTGGTTCTGAGGAGACTGGAGCTGGTGGCACTGGTTCTGCGGAGTCCACTCCGCCTCCCCACCGCCACGACACACGTCTCCAGGCGGCCCGTCGGCGTGAGCGTGAGGAGCAGGTGCTGTTGGAGAGGGAGCGGCAGGAGTTGCGGCAGTTGGACCTGCTGGAGCAGCAGCAGCAGCAGCAGCAGCAGCAGCAGCAGCAGCAGCAGCAGCAGCAGCAGCAGCAGCAGCAGCAGCAGCAGCAGCAGCAGCAGCAGCAGCCGCAGCAGCAGCAGACACCGCCGCCGCAGCTGCGACCACAGCAGCTCCCTCTGGAGCGGCAGTTGTTCCCACCCGTGAGTGGCCTTCGGGCCCTTGGTCTTCCCTCCTCTCCTCCTATTCACACTCCGTCCCCTCCAGCGTTTGGTCCCACGTTTCCTCCTCCTGACGACAGTCCGGCGGTCTGGTCTTCTCCTCCACCGCAGTCTCCTCCACCTGTTGTCCCACACTCTCGTGTCCGTCCCTGTCCTCCGCGTGCTCGTCACTCGTCTCCCGTTACCGACCTCCGCACTGCCCTCCTTTGTTCGTCTCTTCGTCGTCCTCCTCCTGAGTCCGTTCTCCCGTCTCCGCCTCCGTCCTCTCTCCCTTTCCCCCCTACTCCTGTCACTGACTACTACCGCGCTGTTCGTCCTGTTGTCTCTCGTGTCCTCGCCACTCTTGTCACCGACTCTCGTTTCCCTCCGTCGTCTGTCTCGGCTCTCACTGCCGCTGTCGCTGAGTTTGCTGCCGCCAGTCGCCTTGACTACACCACCCGTGTGGTGCCAGCTCCTCCCTCCCGTCCTCTGTCCGTCGGGGGTGGGTTTGCCCTTGGCTGTGACGTCCTAGAGGACAGAGAGTCTGAGCTGGAGTACTGGGCAGCCGCTTCCCCCTCTGTCTGTGCCATGCTGCTATCCCCTGAGGGAGACCCCGACGCCCTTGACATACCGACTCCTCGCACTTACCGCGAGGCAGTGTCAGGGGCGTGGGCCTCACAGTGGAAAGCGGCTATGGCCTCGGAGTTAGCGTCTTGGAGATCTACAGGCACGTACGTCGACGCAGTTCCCCCTCCCAGGGCGAACGTAGTCGATGGCATGTGGCTCTTCAAGGTGAAGCAGCCGCCTGGATCACCGCCTGTGTTCAAGGCGCGCTACGTGGCTAGGGGTTTCAGTCAGCGTGAGGGAGTTGACTTCTTCCAGACCTTCGCCCCGACCCCGAAGATGACTACTCTTCGGGTGTTACTGCACGTAGCAGCACAGCGAGACTACGAGCTGCACTCCCTTGACTTCTCTACTGCGTTTCTCCAGGGCCGACTACACGAGGAGATCTAGCTGCGCCGCCCTCCTGGCTTCACTGACACCTTCCCACCTGGGACCCAGTGGAACATGAGACGGCCAGTCTACGGTCTCCGCCAGTCGCCCCGTGATTGGCACGACACTCTTCGCTCCACGCTTCGTGACCTTGGGTTTTGTCCTTCCTCTGCCGACCCGTCGCTGTTTGTTCGCACTGGTTCCACTCCTTTCTTTATACTAGTGTACGTCGACGACTTGGTCTTTGCCACAGCAGACAGGGCAGCTCTAGCTCAGGTGAAGTCCGAACTGCAGAAGAGACACACGTGCACTGACCTAGGTGAACTACAGCGCTACATTGGCCTGCAGATCACCAGGGACAGAGCCGCTCGCACCATCACACTGACTCAGTCACACATGGTGCAGCAGGTCCTTCGGCGGTTCGACTTCCAGTTCTCCACCACACAGCCCATACCTCTTGCTGTTGACCACAGACTCACTGGCCCCTTTCCCGACGAGCCTTTTGAGTCCAGTGGTCCCTACGCAGAGCTGGTGGGCTGCCTCATGTACCTGATGACTTGTACTCGGCCGGACCTCGCCTTTCCCCTCAGCGTCCTCTCTCGCTTTGTTGCGACTGGGAGACACCGTCCTGTCCACTGGACAGCTGCTGTGAGGGTGGCGAAGTACCTGGCGACTACATCAGGCATGGGGCTTGTGCTTGGAGGGACTCAGCCAGTGGCGTTGACTGGTCACTGTGACTCTTCCTACGCTGACGACGTGGAGACTCAGCGCTCGACTCAGGGTTATTGCTTCAGTTTGGGTGCTGGTGCTGTGTCGTGGAGGTCTACACGGTCGTCGTCTGTGGCTACTTCCAGTGCAGAGGCAGAGATATACGCTGGTGCCATGGCGGCACAGGAGCTTCGCTGGTTGACCTTCTTGCTCGCCGACCTTGGTGAGCGGCCTCGCTCTGCACCGACCTTGTACGCTGACAACAAGGCCATGATCCTCCTGTGTCGAGAACCTCGACTGGAGAGCAGAGTGAAGCATATTGACGTGAGGTACTTCCTTCTGCGAGAGCTACAGCGACGCGGCCAGGCACACCTGGACTTTGTGGCCTCAGAGGCCAACACTGCAGACGTCTTCACCAAGGCCCTGGCGCTTGGTGACCACCACAGGTTCTGTGTGCAGTTGGGGCTTGTTGAGGTAGGCCCTCGGTTGCTGTAGACTTGCTGTTTGCTCTGCTTGTTGTGCTTTGCTATATATATCCTAGTGAACTCTTGAACTGGCCTTGTGGCCGCTTGCTTGTGCTCGGAATTTGTGTGGTGTCCTTGAGATCCACCCTGAGCTTGCTTTGCTTCTTGCATTGACTGGTCTTGTGACCGTTTGTTCACCCTGCTTGCTTTGATGCCCCTCACTTAGCCTATGGGGGTGTGCCAAATGTTATTATAGGTTCTTAGGCTACAGTGAGTAGCACTCTAGGGAGTACAACACTTTTAGGGTTGCTATTTGTATCCCTTGTTTCCCTAGTTCACACATTCCGTTGTTCGCTAACTTTGAGACACCCACCCATGATCATGCTGCACATAGTGCAACCTGAGCAGAGTCACCCCACCACCGCAACTCTAAACCTGAAAACCAATAAAACAAGATAAGCAGATGGCAGCTGTTGCACAAGCAGCGCGCAGCACATCACTTCCGCCTCCCAAGCCTCGATTCTCGAACGAAACCCCCAATGCTGACTCGTTTCCCAGTCATGCCCTCCTCTCCTCTAGCCCACTCTGTCCCCACTCTCATTTACACGTGAATATACAGGAAAAGGGCGGCGAACCCACACACCACCTGCATCTCTCTTTCTCCAGGCTTGGCCAATGGCCACCCCTGCAGCCAGCACATCCCCTACCACCAGCAATTCTCCTGAAACTGCTCCTCAAAGCCATTTTGGAGTACTTGCTGTGAGCCACCCGCCAGCCACCACCCTCCCAAGGGTTCTAGAGGAAGAGGGGGAGGGGTGAGGAATGATATACGATCAGCAAGGCAGGCATGGCAAGCCAAAGCACGGCACGGCACGGCTGTTAGCGGCTTATGCTTTGCGTGAAGCACAGCAGCACTCTAATTTCTTTTCCCTTCCGCTCTGCAGGACTGGCGTGAGTGAGAGCACGCTTTCAAGTGTGCTTCTGCTGGCAATGATTAAGGCTTCTCACAAGAAACTCTCTTCTCCTCCTAGCATGCTTGGTGCGTGCTGCTGCAGGCGCAGGAGAGAGGGTGAATCTCCCAACACTTCACTACTCTCTGTCACGCCTTGTCTGCATAATTCTAACACACAACCATGCAGAACCACGCATGCTGCATGACCGGTGCTCCCAAGCTTGTGCCCTTCACCTCCTTTGCGATCCTCCCACTGCCTGCGCTGCTCTCAGAACGACGTCTCCTGTATGAGCCTGATACGCACACAACGGCCCTCACCTCACCTGTCACCACCACTCTGAACCACTTCATCTCTTTAGCGCCCCTCCTGCGGCCTCTGCTGCCCGCTGTCGCATCATCTCCTGCACGGCCTTGCGCCGCCTCGACTCCATCTGCTGTGCCGACCGCCGGAAATGCTCCTTGAGATCCCTGCGAGTGGGCGGAGAGAGTAGTTTAAAGGCAACGAGAAAGGGAACATAGAGAATCAGCATGAAGCAAGGCATGCTGAGTGCAGAGCAGAGAATAGACAGTTTAGGAAAACGAAACCCTCTCCAAAGGCTCCGAATCCATATTTTACGCGAGAACTGCTGCACGAAGGCACAGGAAGCCCCGTGGGCCACACAGGTCTAAACCTTGCTCCTGAACCGCTCTCAACCGCTACTACCCACATTCACTTGCAGCGCGGCAATTTGCAGGAGTGCGCGTGCAGGTGTGGTGCAGTAATCTCATGAGGAGGGGTTGGAAATAAAATCACATGAGGGGGGTTGGAAATAAAATCACATGAGGGGGGTTGGAAATAAACTCACATGAGGGGAGTTAGAAAAAAAATCACACGAGGGGGGTTGGAAGTAAACTCACTTGCAGCGGGGCACTTTGCAGAGGCTGTCCTTGCAGGAGCGTGCGTGCAGGTGCAGCAGCCCCCACATGCGCTTGCAGTGCTGGCAGCCGCCTGCCGACCGCACGGTACAGATGGTGCCGTGGCGGAACAGCATCTTGACCATGCTGCACTTGGGGTACGTGCACACCGTGCCCGGTTGTGGGCGGCACGATGCTGCGTGAGCGAGTAGCTCAAGCATCTTGCGCACCTGCGGGAACAGAAGCAGGAGGAGGGGAGGGGAGGGGGGTGGCGCAACAGCATCTTCACCATGCTGCACTTGGGATACGTGCACACGGTGCCGGGCTGGGGACGGCATGATGACGCATGCGCGAGTAATTCCAGCATCTTGCGCACCTGCAAAGGAGGGAGCATGAGTGATTGGCAGGAGAGAAGGGGGAGGGAAAAAGGAGTAAAGGGAGAATCTTGAGCATGCTGCACATGGCAGCCGCCTGCCGACCGCACGGTACAGATGGTGCCGTGGCGGAACAGCATCTTCACCATGCTGCACTTGGGATACGTGCACACGGTGCCGGGCTGGGGGCGGCAGGATGCTGCGTGGGCGAGTAACTCGAGCATCTTGCGCACCTGTGGGGACACAAGCAGAAGGAAGAAGGGTGGGGAAGGGGGTGAAGGGAACAGAACTTGACCATGCTGCACAATTGCAAATTGTGGGGTGCTTCCACAATTTGCCAGCCAACAGGCAACAGAATGCTGCAGCCCAATCCCAGGCCCCCCACACAACCCCACCCAATGCTCCCTGCCAGGATGCCACCCAATTCTCCTCACCTCCTTGCCACATATTTCCTTCACACACACACACACATACAACACGATTGCAAGTACCCTGTCCCCCACCCCTCCTCACCTCCTTGATGCGCTGCTGCCGCCCCTCCTGGCTCTGCGCGTTCCGATCCGGCTGGCTCGCATGCGACACCAGCGGGTGCGGATGCCCACATGTGTCCTTGCACTGTGCACACACGTCATAATCCGGACACTGCTCCCTGCCCCCAACTCCCTCTCACCTCCTTGCCACTTACTTCCTTCACACAAACGCACACCACCACAATCAGACCCTCCTTGAACCCACACCTCACCTCCTTGATCCGCTGCTGCCGCCCCTCCTGGCTCTGCGCGTTCCTATCCGGCTGGCTCGCATGCGACACCAGCGGGTGGGGGTGCCCACACGTGCTCTTGCACACAGCACACACGTCATAGTCCGGACACTGCTCGCACCGCCACCCCTGCCTCTCACCTCCTTGCCACCTATTTCCTTGACACACACACACACGCACACCACAATCGGACCCTCCCTGAACCCACTCCTCACCTCCTTGATGCGTTGCTGCCGCCCCTGGCTCTGCGCGTTCCGATCCGGCTGGCTCGCGTGCGACACCAGCGGGTGGGGATGCCCGCACGTGTCCTTGCACTGAGCGCACACGTCATAGTCCGGGCACTGCTCGCACCGCCACCCCTGCCGGTTCTCAATGTCCCCTGCCCCATCCAATGCTCCCTGCCCCCCACTCCCTCTCACCTCCTTGCCACCTATTTCCTTCACACACAGACACAAACACCACAATCAGCCCCTCACTGAACCAACTCCTCACCTCCTTGATGCGTTGCTGCCGCCCCTCCTGGCTCTGCGCGTTCCTATCCGGCTGGCTCGCGTGCGACACCAGCGGGTGCGGATGCCCACACGTGTCCTTGCACTGGGCGCACACGTCATAGTCCGGGCACGACTCGCACCGCCACCCCTGCCGGTTCTCAATGTCGCGCTGGCACGCGTTGCACGTGACGACAAAGGCGGGCGCGGTGGGGTTGTGCAGGTGGTAGAGCACCATGAGGGAGGAGTGCTTGGCGCGGCGGAGAGTGTCGTACTGGTAGTGGTTGCCCTGGCAGAGAGACAGGAACGCCTGCCGCGTGTCAAAGAACTCCGACTCGACCACTTCGTCGGGGTCCTTTGTTTCTGCAGGAACTAGCGGGTCGATGGGGCGCTGGAGGGGATAGTGGGGGAAGAGGAGGGGTGGGCACGGAGGAGGGGCGGAAGGCGGAGCTGGGTTGACGTGGCACAGGCGGAGGGGAGAGGGTGAGCAGGCAGTAAGCATGGACAAGCAGGAGATGAAAGGAGCTCACAGGTTTTTGCTAACTTAGGCACTTACAGGCCCGAGGTCGTGGTTTGAGACCTCCCAACAACACTCACGAGTCTCAGTTTGTGGTTTGAGGCGCCTGTAAGCTGTCAAGAGCACTTACCGGTGCGAGTTGGTGGGCCTCCTTTAGCAGCACGGGGTGGCGGTCCACGGGGCTGCGCCGCTCCTCCTGCTTGAAACACCTGCATGGGTGGGAGGAACGAGGGGCGAGGAATGAGGGGGAGGAACAGCATGGAGCAAGAGGCGGAAAGGTTGGGAACTGTGATGCAGGGAGACAGAAGCAGCAAGGAGGAAAGCAGAATCATGGACGGTTGAGGGGACAGGGCCATAGAGGGAGCATGATCATAGCAATGAGGCAACGGAGGGAGCATAGAGGGCTCAAGAAAAGGGCTACAGGGGAGTGGGGGGCAGTAGGGGAGGGCAGTAGGGGAGGGCAGTAGGGGAGGGCAGTAGGGGAGGGCAGTAGGGGAGGGCAGGAGGAGGGCTCACGAGTCACAGATGTTGAAGTGCTTGCATTGCGGCTGTAAGCACACCCATCTGTTGCCCGTGATGATGAAGTTTTTGCAGTGCGAGCAGCAGTAGTGCATGTGCACCATTACGAAATCCTCCTTCATTTGTAGAATGGTGCTACCCAGCTGTAGACGGAGAGAGGGAGTGAGGGAAGAGGGCGATGAGCCATGTGAGTGGGGTGGATGGAGGCAGTGCGAGCAGCAGTAGTGCATGTGCACCATTATGAAATCCTCCTTCATCTGCAGAATCGTGCTGCCAAGCTGCGGGTGGGGCGAGGGATTGAGGCGGAACGAGGGAGCGAGAGGGAGCGAGGCAGGGTTAGCTCCTTGAACAGGTTGCCTTATACAAGAATGCCTTAGATACTTTCACCCTTGCCCTCTCATCTACTTTACCCCTGCCCCCCACCTTCCTTTCTCACCTTGCTCATGAGCTGTTTATCCAGCGAAGCCAGAGTCCACAGGCCATCATCCCTCCCCCCTGCCCTCTCCTGTGTACCACCGTTCTCACGTCCTCACAGAACGTTCTCACATCTCTCCCCTCCCACCTGCAAACGCCTCGCTTCCTTACCTCTTCGAGGGAGCCCAATCACCTCCCTCCTCTCCTCCCCCTCCCTCTCACCTTGCTCATCAGCTGCTTGTCCAGGGACGCAGGCGTCCCCAGGTCCTCACCCACTCCCTTCCCGGTCCCCCCATCACCCCTCTCCTTTCTCACCTTGCTCATCAGCTGCTTGTCCAGCGAAGCAGGAGTCCCCAGGTCCTCATCCCGCCCCCCTCCGCCCCCGCGTTTGCTCGAAGCCTTGCTCTTCTTGGCCTTCTTGGGCCCCTTCCCGCCGGCCTTCTCCTCCTCGCGCTCCTCCAGCAGCTTCTGCAGCTCGTCCTCCATGGCGCCCGGCCAGTAGTCCCCACATCCTCACCCACTCCCTTCCCGGTCCCCCCATCCCCCCTCTCCTTTCTCACCTTGCTCATCAGCTGCTTGTCCAGTGACGCAGGCGTCCCCAGGACCTCATCCCTGCAACTCCGCCCTCGCAAATATCACCACCCCTCCGCTCCCACCCCGCCCCCCCTAACCCTTTCTCACCTTGCTCATCAGCTGCTTGTCCAGTGAAGCAGGCGTCCCGAGGTCCTCATCCCTGCCCCCTCCACCGCCACGTTTGCTGGACGCTTTACTCTTATTGGCCTTCTTGGGCCCCTTCCCGCCGGCCTTCTCCTCCTCGCGCTCCTCCAGGAGCTTCTGAAGCTCGTCCTCCATGGCGCCCGGCCAGTAGTCCCCGTCGAAGTACGGCAGGCGGGCTGCAGAGGGCAGCGCGTGGCACTCCCCGATCTGCACGAAGAATGTGTCGTACAGGTTGCTCACCTCCACCACTATGCTCTCTGCTGTCGCTTTTCGTAGCATGGTGAGGTACCTAAGGGGAGGGGGGTAGAAACAGCAGGAGGAGAGAGGGCAGGTTCAGGCCCAAGGAGTAGAATGTGTCGTACAGGTTGCTCACCTCCACCACTATGCTCTCCGCTGTCGCTTTTCGTAGCATGGTGAGGTACCAAAGGGGAGGGGGATAGAAACAGCAGGAGGAGAGAGGACAGGTTCAGGCCCAAGGAGTAGAATGTGTCGTACAGGTTGCTCACCTCCACCACTATGCTCTCCGCTGTCGCTTTCCGCAGCATGGTGAGGTACCTAGTAATGGGGAGGGACGGGAGGGGTAGGAGGGGGCAAAAGAGAGGGGTAGGAGAGAGGTGGTTGAACGAGAAGAATGTGTCGTACAGGTTGCTCACTTCGACCACTATGCTCTCTGCTGTGGCCTTGCGCAGCATGGTGAGGCACCTGGTAGTGAAGGGGATGGAAAACGTGGGAGGAGAGGGCAAGGTGAGAGCAGAGTCAGTTCGGTTTCAGCTCAACCATGCACGTTTGTGTCAGTCAGAATCAACCAACGGAGACAAGACTAATCTGAGTCGATCACACCAAGAACTACTCTGGAGGAACTGAATTTCTCAGAGTCAGTGCACCACTTGTGCAGCTAACCTGATGCATACAGCTAGCAGCATACCATTCGCGCAGTTTGACGGGTTGGAGTGTCTTCTGGATCTCGGGGTGGCAGTAGAGGATGTAGTCCTCCCCCTTGAGCGGGGGGCACTAGATTGATCATTGTCGGTGCACCACTCACGCAGCAGAGAGAATAGCATGCACACAGTCAGTCAGCAGCATACCATTCGCGCAGTTTGACGGGTTGGGGCGTCTTCTGGATCTCGGGGTGGCAGTAGAGGATGTAGTCCTCTCCCTTGAGCGGCGGGCACGCCCAGATGTAGCAACTCGTGAAGCCACGCATCTTGGAATACTCCAGGTACCCGATCTGGTGGGGTAGGTAGGAGGAGGGTTGGTGCAGGGACAAAGAAGGCACAGGGAGGCAACAAGGGATGTAGTCCTCCCCTTTGAGAGGCGGGCACGCCCATATGTAGCAGCTCGTGAAGCCACGCATCTTGGAATACTCCAGGTACCCGATCTGGTGAGCACGAATGGTTGGTGTGGGGAGATTGTTGTGGGAGGGTGGGTGTGGGAGAGTTCGCGCAGAGGGAAAGAAGGAACAGGGAGGCAATGAAGGACAAAGTCCTCCTGATCCTTGAGGGGATGGCAGCTGCCGCGCATCTTAACCTACATCCATGTAGTCGCGGTGGGAGAGGTGGGAAAGGTGGGACAGGTAGATGAGGCACCACTGGACCTCACCAGTATCTCGAGGCAGTGGCACCGGTATTTCGTGATAGAGAGACCGCGTGTTTGAAAAAAAATGTACACATTCGCTGTGTGTCTCAACGCACTCACCAGATTCCCATGGTACACGAATGTGTGCTGCAGGGCCTCGCGCCATTGACAGTACAGTACAGGCATGCAAGCGGAAGTACTTGATCGGGTCGAGGAAGGGGAGGTAGATGGAGCTCGCCCCCTTTCCAACCAAAGACAATCACCAGCGATTCTTGGCAACACAGTGGTACACTGGCACGCTCACTCACCAGAATCTCGTGGTAGACAGACGTCCGAAGGGCCTTCCCGTTGACTGTACGGACATCCGGGCGGAAGTACTTGATGGAGTCGAGGTAGGAGAGGTAGATGCGGCGGTGGTGGTCCCAAACCAAGAGGCTCACCTGTACCTACCTACAGGCTACAGGTAAGCTCACCAGAATCTCGTGGTACACGAACGTGCGCAGCGCTTCTCCATTGACTGTACGGACGTCCGGGCGGAAGTACTTGATGGAGTCGAGGTAGGAGAGGTAGATGCGGCGGTGGTTGGGCGGCAGGCAGTCGGCACCAAACTCCTGCACGTACATGGCGTAGAGACACACCTCCACGCCCTCTATGCGCTGGAACAGCAGCACCACCTGGTGGGGGGAAAGGGGGAAGGCGAGGGGATGGTGGAGAGAGCATTAAAAGGCGCTAAACTCATCTCCTGCACGTACATGGCGTAGAGACACACCTCCACGCCCTCTATGCGCTGAAACAGCAGCACCACCTGGTGGGTGAGGAGGGGGGGTAGGAGATCAGGGAGAGGGTGTAAAGAGAGGGCTGACTGGCATAGAGGCGCACCTTCACGCCCTCTCTCGGTTGAAACAGCAGCAGCATCCAATGGAGAAGGGGGGTAAGGAAAGAACATGGTTCTGAGGGGAAAAACCGTCCTGCTACAGTTCAGCTCAGCACCAACGCAGCGACACCACCTTACCTTAACTAAATGAAACGCCATTTTCATATGCTCACCCTCATGCCACCTCCCCTTCCACCCCTGCCCCATACCTTGGACTTGTAAGGGAACTCCTTGGGGTACTCCCCCTCGGGGAACATGTTGGTCACCCTTGAAGTGTGGCGTTTGTATGGCTGACTCAGAAATCACCCTCATGCCACCTTCCTGTCCTCCCCTGTCCCTCACACCTTGGACTTGTAAGGGAACTCCTTGGGGTATTCCCCGTCGGGAAACATGTTGAGGAAGCGTGGCTTCGTCTCCATCCTCTTGTGGTGGTGCTAGTGTGGCTCACTCAAATCACTCCTGTGCCAGCCCCCTTCCCCCAGCCTGTTCCCCGCACCTTGGACTTGTAAGGGAACTCCTTGGGGTATTCCCCGTCAGGGAACATGTTGGTCACCCTTGAAGTGTGGCGTTGGTATGGATGACTAAACCATCACCATCACCCTCACGCCACCTCTCCCCTGGCCCCCATACCTTGGACTTGTAAGGGAACTCCTTGGGGTATTCCCCGTCAGGGAACATGTTGGTCACCCTTGAAGTGTGGCGTTGGTATGGATGACTAAACCATCACCATCACCCTCACGCCACCTCTCCCCTGGCCCCCATACCTTGGACTTGTAAGGGAACTCCTTGGGGTATTCCCCGTCAGGGAACATGTTGGTCACCCTTGAAGTGTGGCGTTGGTATGGATGACTAAACCATCACCATCACCCTCACGCCACCTCTCCCCTGGCCCCCATACCTTGGACTTGTAAGGGAACTCCTTGGGGTATTCCCCGTCAGGGAACATGTTGGTCGCCCTTGAAGTGTGGCGTTGGTATGGATGACTAAACCATCACCATCACCCTCACGCCACCTCTCCCCTGGCCCCCATACCTTGGACTTGTAAGGGAACTCCTTGGGGTATTCCCCGTCAGGGAACATGTTGGTCACCCTTGAAGTGTGGCGTTGGTATGGATGACTAAACCATCACCATCACCCTCACGCCACCTCTCCCCTGGCCCCCATACCTTGGACTTGTAAGGGAACTCCTTGGGGTATTCCCCGTCAGGGAACATGTTGGTCACCCTTGAAGTGTGGCGTTGGTATGGATGACTAAACCATCACCATCACCCTCACGCCACCTCTCCCCTGGCCCCCATACCTTGGACTTGTAAGGGAACTCCTTGGGGTATTCCCCGTCAGGGAACATGTTGGTCACCCTTGAAGTGTGGCGTTGGTATGGATGACTAAACCATCACCATCACCCTCACGCCACCTCTCCCCTGGCCCCCATACCTTGGACTTGTAAGGGAACTCCTTGGGATATTCCCCGTCAGGGAACATGTTGGTCACCCTTGAAGTGTGGCGTTGGTATGGATGACTAAACCATCACCATCACCCTCACGCCACCTCTCCCCTGGCCCCCATACCTTGGACTTGTAAGGGAACTCCTTGGGGTATTCCCCGTCAGGGAACATGTTGGTCACCCTTGAAGTGTGGCGTTGGTATGGATGACTAAACCATCACCATCACCCTCACGCCACCTCTCCCCTGGCCCCCATACCTTGGACTTGTAAGGGAACTCCTTGGGGTATTCCCCGTCAGGGAACATGTTGGTCACCCTTGAAGTGTGGCGTTGGTATGGATGACTAAACCATCACCATCACCCTCACGCCACCTCTCCCCTGGCCCCCATACCTTGGACTTGTAAGGGAACTCCTTGGGGTATTCCCCGTCAGGGAACATGTTGGTCACCCTTGAAGTGTGGCGTTGGTATGGATGACTAAACCATCACCATCACCCTCACGCCACCTCTCCCCTGGCCCCCATACCTTGGACTTGTAAGGGAACTCCTTGGGGTATTCCCCGTCAGGGAACATGTTGGTCACCCTTGAAGTGTGGCGTTGGTATGGATGACTAAACCATCACCATCACCCTCACGCCACCTCTCCCCTGGCCCCCATACCTTGGACTTGTAAGGGAACTCCTTGGGGTATTCCCCGTCAGGGAACATGTTGGTCACCCTTGAAGTGTGGCGTTGGTATGGATGACTAAACCATCACCATCACCCTCACGCCACCTCTCCCCTGGCCCCCATACCTTGGACTTGTAAGGGAACTCCTTGGGGTATTCCCCGTCAGGGAACATGTTGGTCACCCTTGAAGTGTGGCGTTGGTATGGATGACTAAACCATCACCATCACCCTCACGCCACCTCTCCCCTGGCCCCCATACCTTGGACTTGTAAGGGAACTCCTTGGGGTATTCCCCGTCAGGGAACATGTTGGTCACCCTTGAAGTGTGGCGTTGGTATGGATGACTAAACCATCACCATCACCCTCACGCCACCTCTCCCCTGGCCCCCATACCTTGGACTTGTAAGGGAACTCCTTGGGGTATTCCCCGTCAGGGAACATGTTGAGGAAGCGTGGCTTTGTCTCCATCCTCTTGTCCACTGACGACACCACTCGGATCACCAGCTCCTCTGGCCCTTCCACCTGCATGCACAAACACACAAGGAACGAAGAACGAGGATGACTTTCAAGCTGCCTCACGGGACTCCATCCATCCTCTTGTCCACTGACGACACCACTCGAATCACCAGCTCCTCCGGTCCCTCAACCTGCATGCACACACACAGGGAAAGGAAGCACGAGAGAGCTTCAGAGTCAATGCAAGGGTCTCCATCCCTCACTAATCCACTCGGATCACCAGCTCCTCCGGCCCCTCCACCTGCACACTCACACACACGGAACGAGGAAATGCAGAGCTCGAACCCGGGTGGCTCCCTTGAGCTGCCTCAAATCTCTCCATCCGCCCTCGTGCCCACTGACAAAAAACCAGTTGACGAAACGAAACCACTCAAACCACCACTTTGATTGCCAGATCCTCCGGTCAAGGGCAGAGGAAGTCACAAAAGGGAAATACTTCCAAAGCTCACCTCCTCTGGTCTCTTCCGCTGCTGCCTGGCCCTCTCCTCCCTCTCCTGTGCTAATCTCTTCGCCAGCCGCCCCTCTAAATGATCCGAGAGGCGCGAGCGGGGCAGGTCTCTGGCGCCAAGAACAGTGGAGGGCGGGAGGGGGGCGCGCAGGCCGTGCTCCATCTGGTGGCAGCAGCACAGCGGACACGTGTACTCCGCCTCGCCCTCGTTGCGCCGCCCGTTGAAGAGCGCACACACCTGGTGCACCCACCGGTCGCACGTGTCGCATTGTACCCACTGGTCGGGGTGGAGCGAGGGGGGAGGGGCAGGGGAAGGAAGAGGAAGGGGTAGTGTGAGAGACGATGGTCGCCATTGAACAGCGGACACACCTGGTGCTCCCACCGGTCGCACGTGTCACATTGTACCCACTGGTGAGGGTGGAGCGAGGGGGGAGAGGCAGGGGAGGTACATGAGAGCAGGGAAGAGTTGAAGAGCGCACACACCTGGTGCACCCACCGGTCGCACGTGTCACACTGCACCCACTGCTCGGTTGGAGCGCGGGAACAACAGCAAGGGAAGAGTGAGAGACCAAGGTTACAAACTTAACAACAGATTGCGCATACAAGGGAAGGCCAGGGAAGAGGGGGAGTGGGGTAGGGGAGGGGGAGCCAACGAGAGCAAACATAAGAACACCAAACGGGAAGACCAGGGAGAAATTAATAAATGCACATACCGCTTCCTCCGTCTCCTCGTCATTAATCCTCTTGGTGAGACTAGCCTTGGGAATCGGCCTGAGCCCCTCCAGCGTGATCGCATCCCCCCGGAAGTCCCCATAGCACCGGTTGCACACACACTGCCGCTGGTCGCCCGCTCCCGGCGTGGCATAATACGCCTTGTTCCTCTGAATCCTGCGCCCGCACGCCGTGCAGTAGATGGGCGGCGGGTCAAAGAAGAGTTTTTCTACAGAGCACAGCCGGCAGTCGGAGTCCCGAGGCTGCTGCTGCTGCAGCTGCTGAGCTGCCTGCAGCTTCTCCTGCTTCTGCTTGCTCTGCCCCACCCACTGCCGCAGGCTCCTCACGTGCAGCCGGATCATCTCTGGCGTGAAGAGCTCGGTTAGAGACGTGCCTACGCCCTTGCTCTTCATGTTCTTGTTGTTCGCTGCTGCTGCCGCCGCCGCTGCTGCCGCTGCTGATGCTGCAGCTGCGGCTGCTGCTGTGGTGGTGACTGCTCCTGGCCCTCCTGCAGGCACAAGCGCCTTGCTATCTTCTGTTCGAGGCTCTGCCTTCACACTTGCCGCGCCGCCACCAGCACCACCCGCGCCAGACACACCTGCCCCAGTCCTACCCTCCACCTTCACCTGCCCTGCCCCTGCCCCTGCTGACCCTACCCCTCCCTCTGCCTTCACTGCAGCGCTACCCGCAGCAGCGCCAGCAGCTTTAGCCTGTGCGCCTGCTCTCCCTGCAAGAGCCCCGTTGGCACTTCCCTGCATCTTGCTACCAGCAGCCTTGCCAGCCTTGGCACCAACAGGCCTCTCTGCCTTGTCCTTCTCGCCACCACCAGCACCACCCGCTCCTCCTCCTGCTGCTCCTACAGCGCCGCCAGCCTCTGCCTTCACGCCTGAGCTCCGCTTTGGCCCACCACCTGTTGCCTTGAGCCCCCCACCGCCCCCTTCCAGCTTGGCCCGTTTCAGCGGCTGTGCCCCTGCCCCCTTCTCCTTCTCCTTCTCCCGCCCTGGCTCTGCCACCCCACCCTCCCCACGCCTAGCTCCCTCGTTCGGCCTCTTCTGCCCTGTAATGGCCGGCCCAGCACCACCCGCAGCACCAGCTGAGCCTGAAGCCGCTGCTGCTCCTGCTGCTCTAGTAGCACTGGCAGCAGCAGCACTGGCTGCTGCAGCAGCAGCAGCCTGTGCTGGCCTCTCCACGGGCCCTCCAGCCCCTGCAGCCCCTGGAGCAGGACCCAGCGGCGTTCCTGAGAGAGGAGCGCCAGCAGGAGCAACACCAGGAGCCGAAGCTCCGTTAGCAGATGCCCCCTTGCCTGCGGCTGTGTACTCAGGTGCAGGTGCTTCTGACTTAACAGCAGTACTGGTGGTGACCACAGGCACAGCAGTGGAGAGGTCGACTTGCCCACCTGCAGCAGCTGCAGCATTGGAAGTGTTGCCATTCACTGCAAGCGCTCCATCTGCCACAGGCACTGTCGTGACTGGACCATCAGTGGCACCAGCACCCGCCTCTGCCTCTTTCCCGTCCTGCCGTTCACTCCCAGCACCCGCAGCGACATCAGCTGCAGCAGCCTCTACAGGAGCAGCTGCTGCAGCCGCAGCCGCAGCAGCAGCGGCAGCCGCCGCAGCAGCAGCAGCCGCCGCATTCGCCCTCGCCGCCAGCATCTGCTGCTGAAACGCGCGCCTCACAGGCCCACACACGGGGCACTTGGGGTCGCGGCAAATCTGGTGATGGTGCAGAAGCTTTCTGGAAGGGACGCAGCGGGGGTAAGCACACTCAGGGTCCTTGCAGCGATAGCAGTGCGCCCAGAGCTCTCGAAACACGCGGCAGTGCGCGCCCACGTTGCAGGAGCCGTTGGCAGCGGTGCAGCGGGATGCATGGCGCAGCGTGTGCAGCCACTTCTGCTGCCGCTGGTACTGCATGGCCCGCTGGGGGTCGATCGCGCCGCCTCCTGCTGCTATATCCCCCGCAGCTCCCATCCCTGCTCCTGCTTCCCCCCCTGCCCCTGCCCCTGCTCCTGCTGCCGCTCCTCCTCCTGCCCCTGCCGCTGCTCCTGCCGCTGCTCCTGCCCCTGCAGTGGCTTTGGCAGAAGGTTCGGTACTTGCAGGTACGCCATTCAGCACTGCACCTGTTGCTCCAGAACCAGGTGTTGAGCCGGAGGGCTGCTGCTGCTGCTGCTGCTGCTGCTGCTGCTGCTGCACTTGCTGTGAGCCCACAGGCCCTTTACCCCCTTGCATCCGCTGTGGAAATCCCGCGTTCCCCTTAACCTGCGGGTGCTGCTGCGGCTGCTGACGTGACTGCTGCTGATGAGCCATCAGACCGCCTGCACCACCCACGCCAGCAGCACCGGCACCAGCCCTGGCCACAGCAGCACCGTCCCCCACAGCCCCACCCGCCCCACCCGCAGCCCCAGCCCCATTAGCAGCACCGTCACGAGCAGCAGACGCAGTGAGCCCCCCAGCGTCCATCACAGGAGGGCCGCCAGGCGTGGGAATCATGAGAGACGCGCCCCCCGCCCGACCTGCCTGCTCCGCTGCCCCTCCCGCCTGTGCTGGGCCGGATGGGATGGAAGGGCCTGGCGGCAGGTACCCTGGCATTGCTGCAGACAGGAAGAAAACGAGAGGCGCAGGGAGAAGGGGAGGAGGGGATGCGCAGGGAGGGGGCAGGAAATGCAGGGGCGAGCAGGAAATTCACAAAAGAGGGGGTGGAGACGCAGAGAGCATGGAATTAGGCAAGGAGGTGAACAGAACATCTCAGGGAATTTGGCAAATAGGCAGGGAGGGTGTGGGACATGTAAAAACGGTTAAGATACGCAGGCGGCGTGGGGGTGGAGGAGGGAAGGGGGGGCGGGGGAGGGGGATTGGGGAGGGGGGAGGTGTTGCAAGAAACCGCAGGGAGGAAACCATGAGAACTTAAAGGTCGAAGAGAACACAAACTAACAAGGTGTCTGAGAAATTTACCATGAGAATCGGCGGTTGGTAGTTGCTGCTGCTGGTACATGTGGTGTGGTTGTTGCTGCTGCGCTTGCTGCTGCTGAGACAATCCCTGATACGCTTGCTGCTTCCGCTGCGGTCCCTGCTGCCTCTGCCCCTGCTGCTGCTGCTGCTGCTGCTGCTGCTGCTGCTGCTGCTGCTGCTGCTGCTGCAGTTGCGGTTGCGGCTGTTGCTGTGGTTGCTGCTGCTGTTGCTGCTGCAGTTGCGGCTGCAATTGCTGTTGCTGCTGCTGCTGCTGCCCCCCGTGCTGCCCCCCATGCTGCTGCCATTGCTGCTGCCTCTGGCCCTGTTGCCCTTCCTGCAGCATCGCCTGCTGCTGCATCTTCTGCTGCTCAACTAGCATCGGCTGCTCCCCCTGCCGCTGCTCCACAAATCCCTGATTGCCCCCACCTGGACCAGCTAAACCAACACGTTGGCCCATCCCTCTGCCTGTCCCTACCCCCACACCAACCCCCAAACCGCCCTGCGCTCCAGACCCTGACACACCCAAACTAGCCCCACTTCCCTCTCTCCCTCCTCTCGCCGCTGCTTGACCAGTGCCCAAAGACGCTCCCAACGCAGCACCCGCACTGGCAGCCGCACCATCAGCAGCAGCCACGTTTGCACCCGGACCCGCCACCAACCCTGCTGCGGGCATGCTTTCCGAACCAGCGGCCCAGGTTTGGGATCTCGAAGCGTCGGAAGGTGGTAGGCCCGGTGTGGGGATCATAGCAGGGCCTGATGCATCGGCCAGGGTGGGGGCAGATGCAGAGGCGGGGTTAGAAGTCAGACGGCTGTTGGACGTGGAGGGAGATTGAAGTGTTGGTTGTTGTTGTTGCTGGTTGGGTAGCCGGCGCTGGAAGTGCCCTCCTTGCTGCACTGGCTGCTGCTGCTGCTGCTGCAGCTGTTGCAATTGTTGTTGTTGCTGCTGCTGCTGCAGTTGTTGCTGTACTGGCCGATTTTGCGTATATTGTTGCTGCTGTTGCATAGAATGTTGTTGTTGCTGCTGTTGCTGTTGTTGCTGTTGTTGCTGCGGTTGCTGCAGTTGCTGCGGTTGATGTTGCTGCTGCTGAGGCAGCGGCTGCAGCGCGGAAAGAGGCTGTGATTGCGGTTGAGACATGAATCCGGGTTGCCCAACTCCTGATATCATGTGAGTCAAGTACAGAGCAAGCGAGAGGGTATGAGTAAATGAGAGAGTGAGAGAAGAGAAAGGTAGAGAAGGAAAGGGGGCTGAAGGAGAACAGCAGCAAATGCGAATACATAGCCAATGAGGAAAAAGTATGTTCGAGATCCGCGTACCACTTGACATCTGCTGCTGAAGTGGTTGACCTGCTTGCTGCTGCACTTGTTGTTGCTGCTGATGCTGCTGCTGTTGCTGTAGCTGACGTTGTTGTGGTTGTTGCTGCTGCTGCTGTTGCTGCTGTGGTGGTGGTTGTTGCTGCTGCTGCTGCTGCTGCTGCTGCTGCTGCTGCTGCTGCTGCTGCTGCTGCTGCTGCTGCTGCTGCTGCTGCTGTTGGTGTTGTTGTTGCTGCTGCTGCTGCTGCTGCTGCTGCTGCTGCTGCTGCTGCTGCTGCTGCTGCTGCTGCTGCTGCTGCTGCTGTTGGTGTTGTTGTTGCTGCTGCTGCTGCTGCTGCTGCTGCTGCTGCTGTTGCTGCTGCTGCTGCTGTTGCGTTCTGGTAGACAGGAGCCTAGCAGCAAGCTGCAGTCGTCGCTCCAGGGTGCTGAAATCGCCATACTCCTCCTGCACCACAACAACAACAACCAGCTCCACCAGGCCACAGCACACAGCACACAGCACATAGCACACAGCACAGTACAGAACAGCAAAGCACAGCCACGAGAAACAAACAGCAGTAACACGCAAATAAGCGAAATCAAGCGGAGGAAGAACAAAAGGCGTGACGACACTGCCTTCACTCTACAAACAAATGGACTGACGCAGGACAGCAGCGACCTTGGCAATTAGAGCAGCTAGCGAGTGAGGGGCCTCGAGGCCTCACCCTCGAATTCGCCGTTCGGTAAAGCACTTCCTCCAGCTTGCGGACGAAATCCGTCAACTTCTCCCGGTTGTACTGCGACGTCGCTTGCGGATTCCTCGTCTGGAATAGTTGCATCCTGCAGACGGTAAAATGGACAGGAAACGCATTGAACTGGGAGGTAAAAAACTGAAACAAGCACTCCGTACGAAAAAAATCGACGACACGAAAACGGCAGGTGTCGTTTGAGGCGGAGATAGAGCGCGAAGCTTACGTCCTCGCGAAGACGCTGTGTCGCAACTGCGTGTCCTGGTCTGGTTTCCGCCATTGCGTTGCCGGGTTTCCCGCCGACCGCTGCAACGGAGCAGCGGTCTGCGCCTGCATTTTCCCGGCGTCTAAGCAGCCGGATACCGTACCCTAACTAACCTTAGCTTTATCCAAGCCCTATGAAACTAAAATAGGATCTTAAAACACACCACAGGCAAAGTATAAGCTTTCCGTAAACAAGCGGGTTACATGGCCTCCTTCGGCAACGAAACGTTTTGTTTCCTAGTTAGTATCAAAGTAGTAGTTTTATGCAGTCTGAAACGGCCTAAAATTAACGATCCTAAGGCCAGGAGCCTTCAATATTGCTTTCCATTTTCCCATTTTTCACGGCAGAGCAGCCATGGCTGCTGATAGCTTGAAGCAAGCAACAAGGTGTTTCAGGCATCAGTAGGCGAAGTGAGCTGCTCTGCAGAACGCTGGGGTGGGGAGCGGTGAGAGGCGTGGAGCAGAAGGTACTCACGAGAAAACAGATCCACCGAACCGGTTGTCGCCGTTCTACGAAGTGGTTACAGCGGCTAACGATACGTCGGTCACGAACACCCTTGTGCTGGTTTGTCGAATGTTACCAGTACTTTTGCTGTTCCAAAAAGCTAACAGATCATATAGTCTCAGGTCTATATGAAATATGGGAGGAGTTGTGTAGCTACAATTTCAAAATTGTTTGACTCATGGTTGTGTGTCTACCCAGCTGAAAAATAAAAGAAAACATCACTGTTATTTGTAGTACATGCACAACTTTGTATGAGATTATTTGCTTTGAAACATCACAATTATTTTTTATTCATGCATGTAAATATAAATAACTGGATGAACGCTAAGAATTTTCACATACATCGCAGTTGAATTATTCTCTCAAGTTTGTTTGCTGATTGTAATCATCTTGTTATAAGCGTTCATATTTTCTTAAATTCTCCCTTATAAGAAATCTAGTTCCAGGGCTTCGCGCCTCGATGTCGCCGCCAATTCTCGCCGGGGTTGTCAGAGGTGCCGTCCAGGGCTGTCGATTGGTTTGGACCCAGAACTTGAGAGGCTGAGGTGCCCCAAAAGTTGCCCTGAAATTTACGGGCTGAGAGCCAACCTGGCACTTGAAATCAGGGCTACCAACTTTTCTGCACTTTTGCTAAGGAAAACCTACATCGCTTCGGGTCCGTATCCTAGGCAACTACTAAGATCCAGCTAGGCAATTGTCTGAGGTACGAAACATGTCGATGGATTTGATGGGGATGGGAAAAGGAGAAAGGGGAGTGGCTGGGAGGAGGTGGGGGGACTGGTGAGCGAATGGGAGGGAGGGAGGTATTAGTAAGGGAAGATAAGGGCTAGCCGCGGATCTGCACTTGAAATCCGGGTTAGGCCCACAACCAGCACTTGCGGGAAAGGGCTGCCCTCAAAGCCACCCCTGAAAATTCGGAATCTGGGCTGAACCCACCCCTTAATGTTCAGGGCATTAAGGGCATTTGCCCTTGAATCGTCAGCCCTGGTGCCGTCACTGACAACAGCCTTCCCTCCCTCAGCCGACAATCCCTTCGCATTTCAAGCACAACTTGATCCTTCCCGGCCATCACCTTCTTTCAGTCACGGCTCGGTTTCTTCCTCTTACCAGACTCTCTCGGCTGAGTCCCATTGTCGGCATAACTTTCAATAGTCCGCTTGTAGCTGGTAGAGATTAATCCGCCTGGAGCGACGCCAGAACGCAGATTTCCTGTAGAAAATACCCTATCCGCTCTTTTTTCTTAGATATGAAGAGCTTGAAGTCGCGACTCGTCTATGACTCATCCATATTTCAGATACAGATTGCGGTTCTAACGCATGTGGGCTGTGTTAATGAGCATTCCGCTGCGCCAAATAACACCCTCGTTTTGACCCAGCGGGTAGCGAGGTGTTATAGCGGTCCAACGACGGAGAATATATAGCAATTGTATTACGTGGCCCTGAGACGGAGGATGGATTAACAACCTAAGGTCGCACAACCGATCAATGACCTTGGTACACGGTTCTAAGTTGCAGAAACGAATAGCTGTCTCCAGCATCCGTTTCAGGACGTACGATAAAGTCGGAACCTTCAGAGTACGGTCCTAAACCACCTTAGCGATCTTAACTGGGGATTCAGCTGGTCACTTCTAGGACCTTCTCTTGCCGGTCGTCGGCTTTCGCTGCCGTTTCCCGAGTTTGTCTGCCCTTCGCCGAGTGTCGCTGCAGTTAGCCGAGTTCGCCGCCGCCGATTTTCGTTGCCGTTCGCCAAGTTCGTTCCTGACGTTCGCCATGTTTCGCTGCCATTCGCCATGTTCCGCTACCGTTTGCCGACTATCGGTGCCGTACGCCGAGTGTCGCTGCCTTTCGCAGAGCTGCTGCCGTTCGCCCAGTATCGCTGCCTTTCGCAGCGCTGCTACCGTTCACCGAGTCTTCGCGGATTTCCTCCCGTTCGCCGACTTTCGCTGATGCGCGCGGCGTTTCTCTACCTATCTCTACGTTGCGCTGGGATCCCCGAGTTTCTCTGCCGTTCGCGAGCTTTGCGTCGAGGAAACACGCCAAGGATATAGGCGCACGGCGGAACGCAGAGCATTGCAACAGAGGGATCGGCCTGAGAGCAGCTATGTGTGAAAGAGCAGTGACCCAGTGACGCAGATCTACCGCAGCAGCAACGGGTAAACGCAGATTGCGAGGGAAAACGGGTAATATCGGCAGCAGTAACGCGGATTCGGAGCTCACTGACGGCAGCAGCGCGGATTCGGAGCAACGCGGATTCGAAACTCACTGACGGCAGCAACGCGGATTCGGAGCAGCGCGGATTCGAAACTCACTGACGGCAGCAGAGCGTCTTTGAAAGGGTGCGTGTGCGTGGAAAGCAATTGGGGGGCCGACCAGTTAGGTCGCCGCGCGGCAAGTCTTAGAATCATTTCTTGTTTCTTTCGAGTCCGTTTCCGCTGCTGCTACTGACGCTCTCTCCTCTGTGCTTGTTCCTGTGCTGTTGCGAGGAGAAACGCGGATTGCGAGGAGAAATGCGGATTGCACGGAGAAGTGCGGAATGCACGGAGAAATGCGGAATGCGCGGAGAAACATGGATTGCGCGGAGAAACGCGCATTGAGCGCATTTGACAAGGTGCGTGTGCGTGCCATTTTATGTGGGGGGACGAGTAGGACGTAGGAGTCCGCCGCGTAGGTGTCTTGAGTCCGCTGTTCCTGCTATCCAGCGTCGTTTCTCGCTAAGAGCTCGGCCTAACGCACGTGCGTGTTCTCTCCCTGCTGTTGCGTGTGTGGGGTGGGGAGGAGGAGGAGCACAGGAGCGGACCAAGGAGGGTCAGGCGAACGACCTCCAAGGAGCAGCAGCGGCAGCAGCAACAACAAGGAGAGAGGGCGGAGAAAAGGGGGTGTGGGGAGGCACTGTGTCACTGTGCAGTATGGTAAGCTCTCAATCGATTCGATTGGGGGGTTCCGACAGTCTAGGTCGCCGTGCGGCAAGTCTTAGAATCAAATTCTGTTCCTTCCAAATTTGTTTCCTCTGCTGCTTCTGACGCTCTCTCCTCTGTGCTTGTTCCTGTGCTGTGTGCGCTGCTGTGGTTCGGGTGCCTCCTTGACTGAGGCCCATGGACGTCCCAACAGCCCTGCCTGCCAAGACGTGGTGGTGCGTCGCGTCCCAAGGAGGTGCTCTGCCAGTGACGACCTGACTGCTGAGGCGTCTCAGAATCTGCCGCAGGGACGCCCCAACACTCCTGGCTCATCATAGCAACATGGTAAGTCATTGGGCGGGTCTATCGGGGGGGCAGAGCAGTCTAGGTCGCCGCGCGGCAAGTCTTAGAATCAATTCTTGTTTCTTCCGAGTCCGTTTCTTCTGCTGCTTCTGACGCTCTCTCCTCTGTGCTCGTTCCTGTGCTGTGTTTGCTGCTGTGGTTGGGGTGCCTCATTGACTGAGGCCCATGTACGCCGCAACAGTCCTGCCTGCCAAGGCGTGGCCGTGCGTCGCAGCAACCATCCACCTACTGAGGCGTCGCAGAATCTGCCCCAAGGGCGAGACAACAGTCCTGCCTGCCAAGGGGTGGTTCGTCCCAGGGAGGGGCACTGCGGGTGAGGATCCGCCTTCTGAGCCGTCTCAGAAACTGGCTCACGATAGCAGTATGGTAAGTCGCTGGGTGGATCTAAGGGGGGTGCAGAGCAGTCTAGGTCGCCGCGCGGCAAGTCTTAGAATCCGGTTTTGCCTATCCCGAGTCCACTTTCTATTCTGCTTCTGACGCTCGTGCCTCTGTGCTTTTTCCTGTGTTGTGTGTGTTCTGGTTCCGGTACCTGCTTTTCCGAGGCCCATCCATACTGTGTGTCATCAGACCTGTCTGATAAGGGGTGGTTCGTCACAGGGAGGGGCTCTGCAAGGGAGGATCTGCCTTTTGAGGCGCCGCAGAATCGGCCTCACTGCCGCAGTATGGTAAGTTGCGGTGAGTGGCTGGGCAGGTCTATTTGCGGGGT
Source organism: Closterium sp. Naga37s-1 (assembly GCA_947471745.1). NCBI lineage: Eukaryota > Viridiplantae > Streptophyta > Zygnematophyceae > Desmidiales > Closteriaceae > Closterium > Closterium sp. Naga37s-1. The sequence goes on along the minus strand of CANJKZ010000161.1, from coordinate 803,591 downwards.
AAGGCAGTCTAGGTCGCCTTGCGGCCGGTGTTGCAATCCGTTTCTGTTGCTGCTGCTGACGAGCTCTCCCCTGTGGTTGTTGTTGCTGTGTTGCATTGGCTGCTCTGGTTCGGTGGTCTCCCTGACTGAGACCCAGGGAGGTGCTGGCAGTGCGTGTGCGTCCCAGGAAGGTGCTACGTGAGTGGGGGTCCGCCTTCAGAGCCGTCTCAGGCACCACGGCAGTATGGCAAGTGATTCGGGCTGATTAATTGGGGGGGCAGAGCAGTCTAGGTCGCCGTGCGGCAAGTCATAGAACCGAGTTTGTTTTCTTTCGAGTCTGTTTCCGTTCCTGCTTCTGACTCACTCTCCTCCTGTCGTGTGTGTTCCTGTCGTGTGTGTTCCTGTCGTGTGTGTTCCTGTCGTGTGTGTTCCTGTCGTGTGTGTTCCTGTCGTGTGTGTTCCTGTCGTGTGTGTTCCTGTCGTGTGTGTTCCTGTCGTGTGTGTTCCTGTCGTGTGTGTTCCTGTCGTGTGTGTTCCTGTCGTGTGTGTTCCTGTCGTGTGTGTTCCTGTCGTGTGTGTTCCTGTCGTGTGTGTTCCTGTCGTGTGTGTTCCTGTCGTGTGTGTTCCTGTCGTGTGTGTTCCTGTCGTGTGTGTTCCTGTCGTGTGTGTTCCTGTCGTGTGTGTTCCTGTCGTGTGTGTTCCTGTCGTGTGTGTTCCTGTCGTGTGTGTTCCTGTCGTGTGTGTTCCTGTCGTGTGTGTTCCTGTCGTGTGTGTTCCTGTCGTGTGTGTTCCTGTCGTGTGTGTTCCTGTCGTGTGTGTTCCTGTCGTGTGTGTTCCTGTCGTGTGTGTTCCTGTCGTGTGTGTTCCTGTCGTGTGTGTTCCTGTCGTGTGTGTTCCTGTCGTGTGTGTTCCTGTCGTGTGTGTTCCTGTCGTGTGTGTTCCTGTCGTGTGTGTTCCTGTCGTGTGTGTTCCTGTCGTGTGTGTTCCTGTCGTGTGTGTTCCTGTCGTGTGTGTTCCTGTCGTGTGTGTTCCTGTCGTGTGTGTTCCTGTCGTGTGTGTTCCTGTCGTGTGTGTTCCTGTCGTGTGTGTTCCTGTCGTGTGTGTTCCTGTCGTGTGTGTTCCTGTCGTGTGTGTTCCTGTCGTGTGTGTTCCTGTCGTGTGTGTTCCTGTCGTGTGTGTTCCTGTCGTGTGTGTTCCTGTCGTGCGGTGTGCTCCTGTGTGTGTTCCTGTCGTGTGTGTTTCTGTTGTGCGGTGTGCTCCTGTGTGTGTTCCTGTCGTGTGTGTTTCTGTTGTGCGGTGTGCTCCTGTGTGTGTTCCTGTCGTGTGTGTTTCTGTTGTGCGGTGTGCTCCTGTGTGTGTTCCTGTCGTGTGTGTTTCTGTTGTGCGGTGTGCTCCTGTGTGTGTTCCTGTCGTGTGTTTTCTGTTGTGCGGTGTGCTCCTGTGTGTGTTCTGTTCCTGTCGTGTGTGTTTCTGTTGTGCGGTGTGCTCCTGTGTGTGTTCCTGTCGTGTGTGTTTCTGTTGTGCGGTGTGCTCCTGTGTGTGTTCCTGTCGTGCGGTGCGCGTGCCTGGTAGACTAAGAGGTGTGGAATGGGCGTCCCATGGACAGGAAGACGCAGGGACGCAGTGGCGTGGCTTGGGTAAACACTGACATTCAGAGGGCGAAGGGCAGTACAGGCAGACTCTCGCATGGGTGAGTGTCTCCTATCCTCGTCCTTGCATGCATGCTCTCGAGCACGTGTGTTCACCCTGCGCTTCACCCTCCCTTCACTTCCCCCCTCTCTTCCCTCCTTCGCCACCTTCTTCCCTCGCCCCTGTTTGTGCAGGTGCGTGCAATGGGGTGGGAGGAGAATCAAGGCAGCACAGCAACCGACTGAGTTCTCAGCACGGCACCAAGCGTGTTCTGCACTGCATTGGAAGAGTGTCTCTCTTAGAGGTCCGTGCCACAGAGGTACCCGCCATTCTCTTGGATCGCTTCTCTAGTGTTCTTCTGGCTTGTACTTCTCTGTGTATTTCTTCTGCTGCATCTCTGCTTGCTATGGTGACTTGCAGTTTCCTCCTCTCCCTCCTCCCCAGTTCCGTTGTTTGCCTTTCCCTCCTATGCACCCTGCTACCCTGCAGTCTCTGCAGCCGGGCTGAAGCAACGATGGCAGCAGAGAAACAACGGGCAGTGCAAGGGAGAGCATGGGGGGTGTGAGCTGCAGCAGGTGAGTTCCATCCCTTCCCCATCGCTACCCCTTGACACTCCCACCTCTTGCGCCTTCCATTTCTATCCTCCGAGTTTGCACGGGAGAGCATGTGGGGTTTCAGCTGCATTGCCACTAACGTTCATCCATGAAAGTGTTGCTTCTGCTATTGCTCTTTGCTTTCTCGAGATCTGAGAACGTGCCCCTCCCAACACACTCCCCTTCGCTCCCTTTTGCCCCCCTCCCCCCCATCAAGCGACAGGCGTGGTTGTAGCAACACTTGAGGACGGGAGGGGACGGGGGGAGAACGGAAAGGAGGGAAAGATGGGAAGGGGGTAAGGCAGAAGGGAGGATGAAAGGAATGCTCGGATAGAAACAGGTGAGTACTATTCCCCATGCTGTGTTGTCCACTGACTCCTTATGCTTTTCAACTCACAATCCACACACCGAATCAAGTTACTCCCTCGCTGCAGTTGCCCCCCTAATCCTTTTACTGTTGCCCCCTGTTTACCCCTTCTGTCCAGGTCACTTCCACTCTTCGGTCTTCTCTCTCCTACACCCACTTATGTGTGGATCCGTCACTTCAGTTGCGAAAGTGCGTCACCTCTCGCTGCTTCTCCATGCTCATCCCTGCTATGTCATGTTCCTGCGACTTACTTTCAGCCGGTTTCTGCATGTTTCTCCCTTGTATTTACTTGCCCTGCGTTATCTCCCCAGCTAGAGTCTCCTTCACCTCTTTTATGTATTTTGTTTCCCCCCTGGGGCATTCGTCCTTCCCACTGACGTTCCATCCTCCCTGCATTGCTGTCTTCCCTTTGCAGGGCAGCAGGGGGAAACAGGAACAGCGACGCATGCACACCAGCAGTAGTAATGAGGAATACATAGTAAATAGAATAATCGCTGGTGCATGAAAACGGTGCAAGGTTAAGGTGAAGGTCTGATGAATGACCTATGTAAGGATGGTGAGGTATGGTGGGGAACTGTTTGGTAGTGTGCTGTAGGTATGGTAAATGACGCTGAGGTATGGTGAGGTATGGTATGGTACAGAGACTCTTAAACCAAACCAGGGCAAAGAATCACTCAACAGAGGAAGCAGACATGCCTAGTCAAACACAGGTAGCACCCAACAAAGAGTCATGCACACACTTTCAAGAGAGACCCGCCCAGCTTAGGGGTGATTTGAGTGTAGCCCAATAAAGGATGCAGCCCACACCCAACCAGAGAATCAAGGCTCAACCCCAAACAGACACCATGTTTCAAGCAGAATCACCTGGTGCAGGTGTTGACATATGTTGTGTTAGGAGTTCATTGGGCGTAAACGTGCAGGATAATAACTGTGATTCTGTTTTCCATGTAGACATTCCAAGTTTACTGATTAGCAGACCTCAAGTGAAATTGGCACAGGCGGTCAATGTCAACGCTTTGGTGGCTGAAGTCAACACTATACGTTCCTCGTTAACCACTTCCCCGCTGCAAGTTGAGAATCTCAAGCCAGAATATTCGCCAAGTGGTCTACACTACACTACTGGCTCCTGCGACCACAAGACTGCAGGCCCAGACCGGAGTTCCCAAGGTTGGTGCTGGCTGGCTGCCGCAGCCACGAAACCAGCATCAGGCTGATGGCAATTTGATTAGGACGCGGTAAAAGTAGACAATCGATTCTCAGTCACGATCGAGTGCAGATTGGTTACCCTGTTTACTACTTTGTAACCATACTACAGTACGTTTTTTGGCCGAAAACACTGCACAGCGAGGGGAGGCGACTGATTGTTGATTGCGGGAGATCATCCCAAAACTCAGGTGCGATCGTTACAACGTCGCGATCGCCACGTTTCGCGAATCGAGCTGCCCAATCGATTGTGGGGCTCGATATTTGCAGACGATCCTGCGATATTTGCACCTTTACCGCGTCCTTAGTTTGCAGTCTTCCAGATGCCATACCCACCCTGATGCGTTCCAAATAGCGGCCATTTCCGGCTTTAGGGAGGGGCCTAACGTCAAGTAGTTAATCAAATTGCTGCCTTTTCGCGAGCGTTCATGTATTTTGACGTAGGCATTAGCGAAAGACGACGCTGGTTCTGCCGGTCACATCTGGCCACTGGTCCGTAACGCGTCGAGCGACCGAACGTTTATATTCTCTTCATGCCGGAGTATTATTTCTCAGCTTCACACTCCGCGAGTCGCTGATGTCTCGGTAGTTACTATGGCGTTGTCGCAGCGGCGTCGACGCCTCTACACCTCGGCTCGTAATCGTCACTCTGACTTGTAAACTCGATGCTAACATGGCGGCGACTTCGTTAGCTTGGTGCGAAAGCCAGTACCTTTTACTCGGATACTCGAGTTTTAGGTTTCCATCCGTTAGTGAAAAAACTCTTTAATTCCAGTGCTCAGTCTTCCGACCTTTGGTCGGCAGATTATTACCAGCGGTAACATTAGGTTTAAATGACCTCGGGACAAGACATTAAGTCGCTTTATCGCAGGATACAGTAGCCCTTGGCTCTCCGCCGCTGCGTACCCGGTGCTAGCCACGCTTAGGTTTCCCTCAGCTAATTACGACCCGTTGTAGAGCTCCACGTAGTGAAGCGTGTCGCGTCCCAGCGTGTCCCCAGTTTCGCTCATTCCGCGGGCATTCGGCGTGGCAGTGAGTCGGCAAGATGAATTTCTCGCATGACAAGTTCGATGCGGAGAAGTATGTGGACGACCAGATGCAGATCATGGACGAACGGGTACGTGGCATACGCATGACCTCCTCTTTCCCTCCTCCCTTCCCCCCCCTTCCTTGAGTCAACTCAAAAGACAAGTTCGACGCGGAGAAGTATGTGGACGACCAGATGCAGATCATGGACGAACGGGTACGTGGCATGAGCATCACCTCCTCTTTCCCTTCCCCCTCCCCCCACCCCCTCCTTCCTTCCTGCTCTCATCATACAGTCTATTCCCACCTTCCTTGTTCATCTCCCCGCATCCCGCTTTATTTCCGTCCCCGCACCCCCCCGAGCCCCCCCGCTCCCCCCCCACGCAGGGCGTGCGGCTGCTGGTGGGGGACCTGGCGGACTACCGGCGGGTGTCAGCGGACGAGATGCGCAAGAGCGTGTTCGCCAACTACACCGCCTTCATCCGCATCCCCGCTTATTCCCCTCCCCGCATACCCACATACTCCCCCCGCAGGGCGTGCGGCTGCTGGTGGGGGATTTGGCGGATTACAGGCGCGTGTCAGCGGACGAGATGCGCAAGAGCGTGTTCGCCAACTACACGGCGTTCATCGGCACGTCCAAGGAGATCGCGGAGCTGGAAGTGGAGCTGCAGCAGATGAAGAACCTCCTCTCCGTGCAGACCGCGCTCATCCACTCCCTCGCCGCGGATAGCATGAACAATGATAATAGTAATAGCAGTTCCGCGGGTGGTGGTGGTGGTGGGGGGTCGACTCCTGCGTCTACCACTTCGTCGGTTACCACCGCTGGTACTTCGTCTACCTTCGCTGGGGTTTCGTCCGCGTCATACGCGTCCTCGTTAGCCACCCCGCAGCAGGACGAAGAGGAGGATGAGCGGCTGTGGAGCGTGGAGGTCCCCGAGCCTACTGAGATTGAGAAATACGCGGAGGCGCTCCCGGATATACTGGATATTCTTATAGCGGAGCGGAAGGTCGACCGCGCTATAGAGCTGCTGGAGCAGGGGCAGCAGATTGTGCAGCTGGCGCTGGCGACGGCAGGGGACGGGGCGGGCGGGGGCGGAGGCGGGGGGAAAGGGGGCGGGGCGGGCGGGGAGGACGAGGAGATTCTCAGCGCGGACGCGGCGAACGCGCTGGCGGCGTCGATCGCGGAGAGGCGCGCGTGGCTTATGGCGCAGCTGGAGGAGACGGCGCAGCAGGCGGCTGTGCGCGGGCAGGAGCTGCGGCAGGCCGTGGGCGCGCTGTACCGCCTGGGGGAGACCGAGCGCGCGCACCAGCTGCTGCTGGGCGCGTACGGGGAGCGCATCAGGAGCGGATCCCGCCTGCTGCGCCCGCGGGGGACCAGCTTTGGCGGCGCGTACACTGCTGCCCTGGCGCAGGTGAGTGCGAGGGGAGGGGGAGGGCGTGGTGGAGGGGAGGGCGTGGGGAGGGGAAGCGCGTTTGGCACAGTGCGGCTCTGGAGCAGATGAGTGAAGGAAGTTCCTTGAGACGCTCTAAAAGTGCTTCGCTCGTATCATTTTCTCAACCCCCCCCCAACCCCCTTACACCCCCCCACACCCCCATCATCCAATTCATCCCCTTCGTCCTCCTACTCCCCCCCCCCCCACCTCCCCCCTCTCCCACTCCGTTCACACCCGCAGCTGGTGTTCTCAGCCATCTCGGTGGCCACAGACTGAGCACTCACTTTCGCATCGGACCCGGCATGTGCTGCTTTTGAGTCGAATGAAAATCTCCATTGTCCTACTACCCCTTCCCCCCCCCAACCCCCTCGCCCCCCTCCCCTTGCCCGCCCCCTCTCACACAGAACCAGCTGGTGTTCTCGGCCATATCGCAGGCGGCGACAGACTCGGCGCGCATATTCGCATCGGACCCGGCGTGTGCAGCGGACCTGCTGCTGTGGGCGCGGAGGGAGACGGCGGCCACGGACTCAGCCCGCATTTTTGCATCGGACCCTTCCTTATCCCTCTCCTCTCCCCCCTCGCCACACCCCACACCCCCAGCTGGTGTTCTCGGCCATATCGCAAGCAGCAACAGACTCAGCGCGCATATTCGCGTCGGACCCGGCGTGTGCGGCGGACCTGCTGCTGTGGGCGCAGAGGGAGACGGAGTTCTGTGTGTCGCTGCTCACCCCCCTCCCCACACCACACCCCACACCCCACACCCCACACCCTCAGCTGGTGTTCTCGGCCATATCTCAAGCAGCAACAGACTCAGCACGTATATTCGCATCTGACCCGGCGTTTGCGGCGGATCTGCTGCTGTGGGCGCAGAGGGAGACGGAGTTCTGTGTGTCGCTGCTCAAGCGCCACGTGCTCTCATCTGCTGCTGCTGCTGGTGGGCTGCACGCCGCTGCTGAATGCGTGCGCATTGCCCTCGGCCACTGCAGGTGGGTGCTGGCTGGGGCAGTGTAGGTGGGAGGGTGCTGGGGCAGTCTAGGTGGTGGGAGCTGGCGCAGTGCTAGTGGGTGGGTGCTGGGCCACTGCAGGTGGGTGGGGGCTAGGGCAGTGCAAGTGGGAGGGTGCTTGGGATCTGCTGCTGTGGGCGCAGAGGGAGACGGAGTTCTGTGTGTCGCTGCTCAAGCGCCACGTGCTCTCCTCCGCTGCTGCTGCAGGCGGGCTGCATGCTGCTGCTGAATGCGTGCGCATCGCCCTCGGTCACTGCAGGTGGGTGGTGGGTGGGGCAGTGCAGGTGGGTGGCAGGTGGTTGTGCACGACTCGGCGGCCACCATGGTCGCTGTGGACGACTGGCCGCTGTCCCCCATGTTGACCACTGGCTGCTGCTGCCCCCATGCCGTGCTGACCCCTGTGCCGTGCTGCCCCTCCCTCTCCACCCCATCCCCTGCAGGCTACTGGAAGAGCAAGGACTTACACTCTCCCCAGTGCTCTCCAAGATAGTCCGCCCCAGTGTGGAGGAGGCCCTCGAGTTCAACATCATCCGCATAGAGGACTCTGTCGCCACCATGGTGGCCGTGGACGACTGGGTGTTGCTGCCGCTGCCCCATGCCGTTTTAACCCCCGTGCTCCTCCTTTTCCACCCCCCATGCCGTGCTGTCCCTCCCTTTCCACCCGTCCGTTGCCTTGCAGGCTACTGGAAGAGCAAGGTTTGACGCTCTCCCCAGTGCTCTCCAAGCTCGTGCGGCCAAGCGTGGAGGAGGCGTTGGAGTTCAACATCATCCGCATAGAGGACTCTGTCGCCACCATGGTGGCTGTAGATGACTGGGTGTTGCTGCCGCTGCCCCACGGCGCTGCTGCCACGGGCAGGGTGCGCGCGCTGCAGCAGACACTGGGGCCGGGGCTCATGCACCTGAGGCTGTCGAGCAGCGGCCAGCGCTTTTACCTCTTGCTCGTGGTGAGTGGTGGGGTGGCGTATGGATGGAGTCAAGAGAAGGTGCGGGGTTGATGTGCGTGTGTGGTGTGTATCAGCTTGCCAAGGGCTGCTGCCACTGGCAGGCAGGGTGTGCGCGCTGCAGCAGACTCTGGGACTGCGATTAGTGATGACACGGGCTGATGCACCTGAGGCTGTCCAGCAGCGGCCAGCGCTTATACCTGCTGCTCGTGGTGAGTGCCAGGGAGGTGTGTGGATGGAATCAGGAAAAGGAGGGGGGGGGTTGTCCGTGTGTGTACTGTGTATCAGCTTGGCAAGAACCGTTGCCACTGGCAGACCCTGTGGAGGACATTCTGTCGGTGATTAGCCCGTGTCATCACTATAGCCCCTCATCACTGTAGCCCCCCGCCCCCTCTCCCCTTTCCCCCACCCGCCAACTTCCCCCACCCCGCACGCACCCCACATCAGGATCTAGTGGAGGACATTCTGCCGGTGATCTGCCCGCAGCTGTTCGGCCGCATTCATCACCCCCTCCCTCCCTCCCCCCATTTCCTCCCCCCCCTACCCACAAACCCACATCAGGACTTAGTGGAGGACATATTGCCGGTGATCAGCCTGCAACTGTTCAGCCGCATTCTCGACTGCCTGGCGTCCCTCTTGGAGTCCTGCGTCGCCCTGCTGCGAAAGGGCCTGCTCTTTCCCCTCATTCCACCCTCCACCCACCCCACCCCTCCCCACCCCTCCCCACCCCATACCAGGATCTAGTGGAGGATATCCTTCCGTTGATCAGCCTGCAGCTGTTTGGTCGCATCCTCGACCGCCTGGCGTCCCTCTTCGAGTCCTACGTCGCCCTCCTGCAAAAAGCCCTCCCCTCGCCCTCCGATGACGACGACGACGAGGAGGACGGGGGGAACGGGGGGGAAGGAGGCAAAGACAAGGGCGGGGAGAAGGGAGGGGAGAAGGAGAACGGGGACGAGCCGTGGCAGGACGGCAGTGTGCGGACAGCAGAGGACGAGCAGCAGCAGCTGGCGCTGCTGGGGAACGCGTCGGCTCTGGCTGATGATTTGCTGCCGCGGCTGGCTCAGAGGCTCACGCTGGCCGCTGGGGAGGAAGGTGGTGGGGGAGGGGGGCGAGCGGGGAGGAAGCAGGGCGGGGCGGATCCAGACAGGAGGCTGTCTGCTGGAGGACGGTACGCCCCCCCCTCTCTCTGAATGCTCTCTCTGCTCTTGGTCCCCTCTGTTGTCCCGTCCTGCCGTGTCACCCGTGGGAGTGGAACCTCTCTTGGACCAACCATACCTTAAGGCCACGGATTTCTTCCTACAGCCATCTGAATACATACATCTCTCGACAGCGTGGGGCAGCGCACTGGGAGTGGCGACAGGAACTCACTGTTGAGTCGACTCACGAGTCCCTTGTCCTGCCTCCTGACTCTCTCCCCCTCCTCTTCCCCTCTCCCTCCTTCTCACGGTCGCAGCAACGCGGCGGAGCACAAGGAGTGGCGGCCCCTCCTCCCCTCCCCTTACCCCTTTCCCCCGGGCATCCCCCTCTTCCTTCCTCTCCCCCCCCCCCTAACAGCAACGCGGCGGAGCACAAGGAGTGGCGGAGGCGGCTACAGAAGGCGGTGGACAAGCTGAGGGACGTGCTGTGCTCAAAGGGTGGGGCCCGCAAGCTCACCCCGCATCCCCGTCCCCCCTCTTTCCCCCCCCTGGGCAGCAACGCGGCGGAGCACAACACAGAAGGCGGTGGACAAGCTGAGGGACGTGCTGTGCTCGGAGGTTGGTGGGTGGGGCCCTCAATCGCATCTCCAACCATTCCCTCATTCCCTCTCCCACCTCTCCTCCCCCTCCACCTCCTCCCCCCCCCTCTCCCCCCTGGCAGGAACGCGGCGGAGCACAAGGAGTGGCGGAGGCGGCTACAGAAGGCGGTGGACAAGTTGAGGGACGTGCTGTGCTCGTGCCTCGTGGCGGAGTTCATGTATGGCCACGATGGCCAGCCCATTCTCACCGCGCGCCAGTACCTGCACATGGACGCCAAGATGCGCCCCACCCAGTGGGCCCTGAAGCCGCTCCCCTCGCCGCCCTTCCAGGTGAGCTATTCAGGTCAGGGTTTGCCAGCCCGTTCTCACCGCGCACCAGTACCTGCACATGGACGCCAAGATGCGCCCCACGCAGTGGGCGCTCAAGCCCCTGCCCTCGCCGCCCTTCCAGGTCAGCATCTGCTCTGTCCAGGTCAGCATCTGCTCTTTCCAGGTCAGCATCTGCTCTGTCCAGGTCAGTGGCCAAACACGCAGGTCTCACTTTCTTTCGTCACAGCATCCCCCAGGCGCTCCACTTGGCTCTGCACTCCATCCACTCAACTCCACTGCCACACATGTACTGGGATGGGAGGGTCGCAACCGCATAGCACTGCTTTTGCCTGGTGCTTCTGTGATTTGTTCACCCCCCATCAAACACCCCCTCTGCCCTCCCCCCACAGGCGCTATACATGGCGCTGCACTCCATCCACTCAACCGCCACGTACGTGCTGGGAGGGCGCGACCGCGTGGTCACGCTGCTGCTCATGCGTCTCGCCGAGTGGCTCATGATGGGCCTCATGGTCTACAGCTCGTTTTGGGACGAGCTTGAAAACGCCGAGTACGCGCTCGGGCCTACAGGCCTGCAACAGGTGCGCTTGTGTGTGTTACTGTGGGCTTCAGGAGGGTTGTAAGGGAGGTGCCTGTCTGGCGGAGTGGCTGATGATGGGCCTCATGGTCTACAGCTCCTTCTGGGACGAGCTTGAGAATGCCGAATACGCCCTCGGCCCCACGGGCTTGCAGCAGGTGTGTGAGATGAGATCATGGGGGTGCGGACTGGGGAAAAGGGATATATCAGTGGGGGAGGTGCCTTGCGGAGCGGCTCCTGATGGGACTCATGGTGTACATTGTAGGCTCTACAGCACCTTCTGGTACGAGCTTGAGAATGGGGCATACGCCTTTGCCACAGGCCCACAGGCTCACAGGCCCCACAGGCCTGCAGCAGGTGCACCTTTGTCTCATGGGGCAATTATGGTTTGGCATGTACTTCGTGATACAGGTGGCCAAGGCAAGGAACTTCTCCTCCAGGGCCACGCGCAAGGTGCCTTCTGAGTCCATTCACCCTGTCTCCGCCTCCTCTGCTCCGCCTCTTCCCTGCTCCCCCTCCCCCTCCCCCTATCTTCCCCTCCCCCACCCAGCTGGTGTTTGACATGTACTTTGTGATGCAGGTGGCCAAGGCGGGCAAGTTCTCCTCCCGGGCCATGTGGGCAATGCGCACATCTGACTCTACCACTCACACTCTCTATCCTGTCCCTTCCCCCCCCTCTCCTCCACAACTCTCTCCCCCCCCCAACCCCACCAGTTGGTGTTTGACACGTATTTCGTGATGCAGGTGGCCAAGGCAGGCAAGTACTCCTCCTGGGCCATGTGCATTCCTGACCCTGCCACTCACTCTCTCTAACCTGTCCCTTTCTTCCTGGTGTTTGACATGTATTTCGTGATGCAGGTGGCCAAGGCAGGCAAGTACTCCTCCCGGGCCATGCGGGCAATGCGCACATCTGAACCCAAGCGCTCATTCTCTCTATCCTGTCCCTTCCTTCCCTCTTTTCCCCTCCACACCTCCCCCCCCCCCCCAGCTGGTGTTTGACATGTACTTTGTGATGCAGGTGGCCAAGGTGGGCAAGTACTCCTTCAGGGCCATGCGCACATCTGAACCCAAAGCACTCACCGTCTCTATCCTGTCCCTTCGTTCCCCCTTTCCCCCTTCCCCTTAATCCCCACCAACACCACCAGCTGGTGTTTGACATGTATTTCGTGATGCAGGTGGCCAAGGCGGGTAAATACTCCTCCCGGGCCATGCGCAAGGTGGCAGAGGACAGTGCTACCAAGGCCATCGTGCTCTACACTGACCAGACCGGAGGGGATCCCAACAGGTGCGTGTGGGTTTCCATGCCATCAATCTTTGCTTGACACACTAGTGTATGGTTACTGTAGGGAGGGCAGGGAGACAGGGCCATGCGCAAGGTGGCAGAGGACAGCGCTACTAAGGCCATCGTGCTCTACACCGATCAGACGGGGGGCGACCCCAACAGGTGAGGGCGTTGACTGCAACAGGTGAGGGCTTCTAGCCTGTGTGCTTTGAGCCAGTCACTCTGAATGCGGCAAGCAGAGGGTCATGCGCAAGGTGGCAGAGAGGACAGCGACCAATGCCATCGTGCTGTTTATTGACCAGACAGGAGGCAACCCCAACATCCCAGTGTTCTATCCGGGTACCCAGTGAACACTGGGTACCTGTCCGGACAGGTACCCAGTGTTCTTCCTGTTGGTGCTATTGTGCATCCTTGGGCAAGTCATTAGGTGCCTCCCCCCCCCCCCTGCCCCTGCCCCCCTTCACCCATCTCCCTTCCTCTTTGCCTCTCTATCCTGTACAGTCTGCTGCAGGAGGACTGGTGGTACGAGCACAAGTGTGTGGAGGCTATAGAGGAGCTCGCAGCAGCAGCAGTCTCACTTGTTCACAGCACACTGCTGCACCTCCATGTCACCCATCTTTACCGTTTTCTGCCCTTCCTTGTTCTGCGCCCTCGCAGTCTGCTACAGGAGGACTGGTGGTACGAGCACAAGTGTGTGGAGGCAATAGAGGAGCTCGCAGCAGCAGCCAGCCCAGCAGCGTCCCCTACTGACTCGCCCAGCCGCCACCGCCGCTCCTTCTCCCAAGAAGACCCCGACGACCCACTCGCCGCCGCCTCCTCTGCTGCTGCTGCTTCCGCTAGCCCTGCTGCTCCTGCTGGTGCTGTTGGTACTGGTGCGGTTGGTGGTTCTACAGCTGCTGCTGCCTTGTCTCCCACAATACCAGGTCTGCAGCAGCAGGGGGATGGGGGGTTATCCCAGCAGCAGCAGGGTCCGGGGAGAGGGGCGTTGGATGAGGTGTGGAGACCAACAGTAAAGGGACAGTATGATATGTATGATGATGATGGGGGGGTTAGGAGTGCGAGACCAGGAGGGAGGGGGACAGCGAGCCGAAGCCCTAGGAGTGAAGCAGCAGGAGGGGGGCCACGGAGCAGAGGGTTTTCAGAGGATGAGTATGGGAGCGGGGGCGGCAGGAGTGAGTATTCGAGCCGAGATAGGGATTATGGGAGGGAGAGGGAGAGTGTTGCAGGGGGGTGGGAGTATGGGAGGGATGGCGGAGGGAGGGATTATAGGGAGAGTGGTGGGAGAGATTATGGGAGGGAGAGAGATGGATCGTACAGGGACAGGGATGTGTCGTATAGGGAGAGAGATCGGGATGGGTATGGGCGGGAAGAGAGAGGTTATGCGGGGCGACCGTCACAGAGGAGAGGAGGGTATTGATGTGCGAGAGAAGGGGGGAGAGAGATGGATCATAGAGGGACAGGGATGTGTCGTATAGGGAGAGAGATAGGGATGGGTATGGGCGGGAAGAGAGAGGTTATGCAGGGCGACAGGCACAGAGGCGAGGAGGGAATTGATGTGCGAGAGGGAGGGAGAGAAGGGTAGTGATGTGATGTGAGACGAGAGAGGAGGGTTTGATGTGAGGATGTGCTGCTTTTTGCTAGAGAAGAGTTCCAGAAGAAATTGGGCTGGAGCGGGGAAATATGTTTGTGGGCAATGCCGAGTAGCAGCAATTGAGAAATGAGGCAGCTAATGCTTGAAATTATGCCCCATGTAGGTGATGTGATATAGTAGTTTTGTTTGTGAATTAACGTTGTAACCAGACACTGCCTACGTGCAGAGAATTTAGTGCGCGGAGGGTTCGCCCTTACAGGGAATACATCCTCGTTACAAGCTCGTCTATCGGATCCCCTCTCGACCAACGCTGGCCCACAAGCAAACCCTTCAGCTATTTTTCACCCAACATTCCTCGCCATCTGCTGCCCCGACTAGTTGTGCGTATTGCTTGAATTCTGCTCGTCCCTCCCGCGGTCTAGGTTTGTGCGTTGCGGCGAAGCAAGTCTCAGTTACATCCCAGCGGGTCCACTGTAGCCGCCAGAGCATAGCAGCACATCGAGGCAGCTCTTGACGCGTATTTCGAGCCTCGGAATTACCGGAAGGAGCTGTGCTAGTCGAAAAAATGGGAAGCGCGGGGAAACTGAGAAGCGGCCGTGCAGCCATGGCGTCCGTAACTTCTTCGAAGGTAGGCAGGGGGAAGAAGAAGGCGGGAACCGCAGTCTGCTACAGGAGGACTGGTGGTACGAGCACAAGTGTGTGGAGGCAATAGAGGAGCTCGCAGCAGCAGCCAGCCCAGCAGCGTCCCCTACTGACTCGCCCAGCCGCCACCGCCGCTCCTTCTCCCAAGAAGACCCCGACGACCCACTCGCCGCCGCCTCCTCTGCTGCTGCTGCTTCCGCTAGCCCTGCTGCTCCTGCTGGTGCTGTTGGTACTGGTGCGGTTGGTGGTTCTACAGCTGCTGCTGCCTTGTCTCCCACAATACCAGGTCTGCAGCAGCAGGGGGATGGGGGGTTATCCCAGCAGCAGCAGGGTCCGGGGAGAGGGGCGTTGGATGAGGTGTGGAGACCAACAGTAAAGGGACAGTATGATATGTATGATGATGATGGGGGGGTTAGGAGTGCGAGACCAGGAGGGAGGGGGACAGCGAGCCGAAGCCCTAGGAGTGAAGCAGCAGGAGGGGGGCCACGGAGCAGAGGGTTTTCAGAGGATGAGTATGGGAGCGGGGGCGGCAGGAGTGAGTATTCGAGCCGAGATAGGGATTATGGGAGGGAGAGGGAGAGTGTTGCAGGGGGGTGGGAGTATGGGAGGGATGGCGGAGGGAGGGATTATAGGGAGAGTGGTGGGAGAGATTATGGGAGGGAGAGAGATGGATCGTACAGGGACAGGGATGTGTCGTATAGGGAGAGAGATCGGGATGGGTATGGGCGGGAAGAGAGAGGTTATGCGGGGCGACCGTCACAGAGGAGAGGAGGGTATTGATGTGCGAGAGAAGGGGGGAGAGAGATGGATCATAGAGGGACAGGGATGTGTCGTATAGGGAGAGAGATAGGGATGGGTATGGGCGGGAAGAGAGAGGTTATGCAGGGCGACAGGCACAGAGGCGAGGAGGGAATTGATGTGCGAGAGGGAGGGAGAGAAGGGTAGTGATGTGATGTGAGACGAGAGAGGAGGGTTTGATGTGAGGATGTGCTGCTTTTTGCTAGAGAAGAGTTCCAGAAGAAATTGGGCTGGAGCGGGGAAATATGTTTGTGGGCAATGCCGAGTAGCAGCAATTGAGAAATGAGGCAGCTAATGCTTGAAATTATGCCCCATGTAGGTGATGTGATATAGTAGTTTTGTTTGTGAATTAACGTTGTAACCAGACACTGCCTACGTGCAGAGAATTTAGTGCGCGGAGGGTTCGCCCTTACAGGGAATACATCCTCGTTACAAGCTCGTCTATCGGATCCCCTCTCGACCAACGCTGGCCCACAAGCAAACCCTTCAGCTATTTTTCACCCAACATTCCTCGCCATCTGCTGCCCCGACTAGTTGTGCGTATTGCTTGAATTCTGCTCGTCCCTCCCGCGGTCTAGGTTTGTGCGTTGCGGCGAAGCAAGTCTCAGTTACATCCCAGCGGGTCCACTGTAGCCGCCAGAGCATAGCAGCACATCGAGGCAGCTCTTGACGCGTATTTCGAGCCTCGGAATTACCGGAAGGAGCTGTGCTAGTCGAAAAAATGGGAAGCGCGGGGAAACTGAGAAGCGGCCGTGCAGCCATGGCGTCCGTAACTTCTTCGAAGGTAGGCAGGGGGAAGAAGAAGGCGGGAACCGCAGTCTGCTACAGGAGGACTGGTGGTACGAGCACAAGTGTGTGGAGGCAATAGAGGAGCTCGCAGCAGCAGCCAGCCCAGCAGCGTCCCCTACTGACTCGCCCAGCCGCCACCGCCGCTCCTTCTCCCAAGAAGACCCCGACGACCCACTCGCCGCCGCCTCCTCTGCTGCTGCTGCTTCCGCTAGCCCTGCTGCTCCTGCTGGTGCTGTTGGTACTGGTGCGGTTGGTGGTTCTACAGCTGCTGCTGCCTTGTCTCCCACAATACCAGGTCTGCAGCAGCAGGGGGATGGGGGGTTATCCCAGCAGCAGCAGGGTCCGGGGAGAGGGGCGTTGGATGAGGTGTGGAGACCAACAGTAAAGGGACAGTATGATATGTATGATGATGATGGGGGGGTTAGGAGTGCGAGACCAGGAGGGAGGGGGACAGCGAGCCGAAGCCCTAGGAGTGAAGCAGCAGGAGGGGGGCCACGGAGCAGAGGGTTTTCAGAGGATGAGTATGGGAGCGGGGGCGGCAGGAGTGAGTATTCGAGCCGAGATAGGGATTATGGGAGGGAGAGGGAGAGTGTTGCAGGGGGGTGGGAGTATGGGAGGGATGGCGGAGGGAGGGATTATAGGGAGAGTGGTGGGAGAGATTATGGGAGGGAGAGAGATGGATCGTACAGGGACAGGGATGTGTCGTATAGGGAGAGAGATCGGGATGGGTATGGGCGGGAAGAGAGAGGTTATGCGGGGCGACCGTCACAGAGGAGAGGAGGGTATTGATGTGCGAGAGAAGGGGGGAGAGAGATGGATCATAGAGGGACAGGGATGTGTCGTATAGGGAGAGAGATAGGGATGGGTATGGGCGGGAAGAGAGAGGTTATGCAGGGCGACAGGCACAGAGGCGAGGAGGGAATTGATGTGCGAGAGGGAGGGAGAGAAGGGTAGTGATGTGATGTGAGACGAGAGAGGAGGGTTTGATGTGAGGATGTGCTGCTTTTTGCTAGAGAAGAGTTCCAGAAGAAATTGGGCTGGAGCGGGGAAATATGTTTGTGGGCAATGCCGAGTAGCAGCAATTGAGAAATGAGGCAGCTAATGCTTGAAATTATGCCCCATGTAGGTGATGTGATATAGTAGTTTTGTTTGTGAATTAACGTTGTAACCAGACACTGCCTACGTGCAGAGAATTTAGTGCGCGGAGGGTTCGCCCTTACAGGGAATACATCCTCGTTACAAGCTCGTCTATCGGATCCCCTCTCGACCAACGCTGGCCCACAAGCAAACCCTTCAGCTATTTTTCACCCAACATTCCTCGCCATCTGCTGCCCCGACTAGTTGTGCGTATTGCTTGAATTCTGCTCGTCCCTCCCGCGGTCTAGGTTTGTGCGTTGCGGCGAAGCAAGTCTCAGTTACATCCCAGCGGGTCCACTGTAGCCGCCAGAGCATAGCAGCACATCGAGGCAGCTCTTGACGCGTATTTCGAGCCTCGGAATTACCGGAAGGAGCTGTGCTAGTCGAAAAAATGGGAAGCGCGGGGAAACTGAGAAGCGGCCGTGCAGCCATGGCGTCCGTAACTTCTTCGAAGGTAGGCAGGGGGAAGAAGAAGGCGGGAACTGCACCCAGCCGGGATGAACCGAACTCAACCGAGCATCCAGCGACGCTTGCTACAGCACGTGGCGATGACGTCGCAAGTGCGGCAGCTGAAGCCTCAGCGGTCGCAGACCTGACGGCGACGAACCCTGATGCGAACCTTGATGCGACGCCCGCGACGGAGTCGCAGCTGTCGCCGCCTGGAGGCACGCGGAAGCGAGCGGCCGGCGATGATATCGACGCGATTTTCAACCAGGCGAAGCAGAGCAAGCAGCATGCGGCGGCGAGCAGCGGACAGAAAGGCAAGGGAGGCGCGAAAGAGCAGGGCAGCGAAAAACCACCCGGGGAGAAAAAGGGGAAGAAGAAAGGTAAAAGTGGAAGTGGGGTGGACGCAGATAGCAAGGCGAGGAAGCGGACAGTGGAGGGGTTTAGGGTTTACAAGGAGGAGGAGCTGGGGTGGAACAAGAAGACTGCCGGGGGCACTGCGCAGTGCCCCTTCGACTGTGACTGCTGCTTCTGAGCCTGGCTTGAGGCGCTTAGAGAAACGCCAGAGGAAGCCGAAGCAGGAAGGGGTACAGGATTCACAAGGAGGGGAGGAGGAGGAGTGTAGGTACAAGGAGGAGGGGTGTAGGGTTTACAAGGAGGAGTTAGGTGGAATAAGAAGTCTTCTGGGGCCACTGCTTCTGAGCCTGGCAAGAGGCCTTCAGCTCCGAAGCTCCTAAAAGCTCCCTCTTTAGTAATTTGAATCTTGCATTTAGTTCTGAAATGCATACTCAGGGCAGGGAGCCCCCTGCGGATCCGATTTGCCAAGAATATAGAACCAGGGTGCGGAACTAGGAGGGGTACCGTACGTGATTATGGGGAGGATGTGCTGTGGTGGTATGAGTTGGGATGGGATGAGCTGGGATGGGATGGTACTGTATGAGTTGGGATGGTATGGGTTGGGGTGGGAAAGTCTGCTGAAGGCACTGCATTGTCCTTTCCTGATTACCGGTATGACTGCTGATGGTCAACTGCATCAGGTGACCCATCAGGTGATCTCCTGACATCACTAAAATGGCTATTCTGGTTGCTGCAGATGCGGGCTTGGGTCTTCCTGTCTGGTGGAGCAACACTGGAAAACCCAGGGCAGAGCCTTAGGGCATGTTCCTACGCCTCTTATCAAGCGAACCTCATATCAGACCCACACTGAAAATTCCCCTAAACCCAAAATTTTACCAACTGAAAATTCCCCTAAACCCAAAATTTTACCAGGCAAGTCTGATATAAAGTTGCCTGATATGAGGCGTAAGAACACGCCCTAAATGCTTCATTGAAGAATCCCTTGTAAATGTGATGTAATAATGTAATAAACACTTCTGGGTGTACCGCATTTGCCAAATTGCCAATGTTGCTGTAACATTGTCAATACCGTACCTATTTTCACCATGGTCCCTCACCGGCACCCACATGCCTGCCTGCCTTCCACCCTCCCAGTTCCTACTGTACACGGCCTACTCATGTGACATGAGCATCACACAAAATAATGTTTCGGTTCGGCTCGGCCCCACACCTCTCGCCCACCCTCCCTGCCCACGCTCACCACCCCCTAGGCCTGCCCACCCTCCCACCCACTCCGTGAAACCCTCTAAGCCTCAGCACTCTCAGCAGCCTTGCTCTGCTGCTGCAGCAGCTTCTGCGCTGCGCTCTCATACGCAGCATCGGCATCGCGCAGGGGGATGGAGCCGGCAAGCAGGTGCAGGGGCGTCTTGAGGCAGTACCCGCAGCACTTGCCCGTGCACTCCCGGCGCCGCCCACACTCCCGGTTGTACCTGGGGGAGGGGTGAGAGGGGAGACGGGAGAAGCGCAGAGGGATGGAGCCGGCCAGCAGGTGCAGGGGCGTCTTGAGGCAGTAGCCGCAGCACTTGCCCGTGCATTCCCTGCGCCGCCGACACTCGCGGTTGTACCTGGGGGAGGGGTGAAAGGAGTAGGGAGTAGGGGTAAACAGGGAGACGGATTGGGACTAAGGCATATCGCAATAGGCAGGTTGTCAAGGCGAGCAGGTGCAGGGGCGTCTTGAGGCAGTACCCGCAGCACTTGCCCGTGCACTCCCTGCGCCGCCCACACTCCCAATTGTACCTGGGGTGTGTGTGAGTGGGGAGAGTGGTTGCAGTGGGTGTGAGAGGGTCGACAGGAGAAGGTGAATTGGGTTAGGGAAACAAGATTGGGGACAGAGCGAACCGAACAGGGAGAGGAGTGGAGGGTGGGTCAGAGTTCTGAGGCACCTCAATCTCAGAGGGTGGGTGAGGTTACGGAAGACGGTTTAAAGCTTGATGAAAATCCAACCAACTGATTTAAAATATGCACCAGAGTCCAGGTACGGCCATACCTGCATATGCAGGTTTGGGCGGGCCCAAGCTTGCACGAACAGGTTCGGTACACCCGTACCTGCACATGTAGCATCGGGGAGCGTCGATGCTGTCTTCCGAGCCTGGCCCCACTGGCCACGAGTCCTCAAAGGACTTCTCAAAGTTGGCAAGGACCTGATGGGGGAGAGAGGAGGGGGAGAGGGATGGGGAGAGGGGCGAGAAGGCAGAGCCAACGGAGGGGCAAGGGTAAGTGTAAGAAAGGCCATGCAAGTCAAAACGGCCCCACTGGACCGACCGACAACGAGTCCAGCACCTCTTACACTTGAAGGTCTTTTCAAAGTTGGCCAGCACCTGGTGGGGGAGAGTGGAGGGGGAGGGGGTTAACAAGGGAGAGGCAAGGGTAAGAAAAGCCAAAAAGGGCCCACTACTGGCACCACTGGCCCCAGTGGCCACGAGTCCTCAAAGGTCTTTTCAAAGTTGGCCAGCACCTGGTGGGGGAGAGTGGAGGGGGAGAGGCTGAAGAGTCAAAGGCTCCTTTGAGAACAGCGTCCCAAGCAGACGAGTCAACCACGTCCCCACCCACCCATGCCCCCACCGAACACCCCCACTCACTTCGAGCACATAGCCCGCACCCCCACTCACTCACATCAAGAACAGCAAAGTCGGTGTAGTCATAGGAAGGCAGCAGCGCGCCCTCATCGTCCATATCGTTGCCATCCCCTGCTGGACTCTTGCCCCCTCCCCATACGACAATACCACCCACCCACGCCCCTACTCACATCCAGAACAGCAAAGTCGGTATAGTCATATGACGGCAGCAGCGCCCCCTCGTCGTCCATATCATTGCCGTCCTCTGCTGGACTTGCACCCGCTCCCCCCCATACTCACATCTAGTACCGCTAAGTCACTCCCAGCCCAATGACTCACATCAAGAACAGCAAAGTCGGTGTAGTCATACGAGGGCAGCAGCGCGCCCTCATCATCCATGTCGTTGCCATCCCCTGCTGGACTCGCGCCTGCGCCCGCCTACTCACATCTAGTACCGCAAAGTCACTCCCAACCAAATGACTCACATCAAGCACAGCGAAATCGGTGTAGTCGTACGAGGGCAGTAGAGCGCCCTCATCGTCCATATCATTGCCGTCCTCTGCTGGACTCGCACCCGCGCCCGCCAGGCACGTCGGGTAATTCACCCCCTCGGTGGCGGGGAATTTACCCTCGAAAATGAGGTGCACCTCGTAGCTCATGCCAAAGTCGTACTGGTAGACCAGCAGAGGATCGGCCTTGGAAAAGACAGCGCCCACTTCGAACGCCCTCTCGTCCAACACCTGATGGGTGGGAGGGGGGGAGTGAGGGGGGAGAGTAGGGGGAGGCGCAGGGGAGGAGGAACAGAGGAGGAGAGCGGAGGAAAGTGGTGGTTGGTTGTTCAGTTAGGGCGGCACAGGCCACCAGGTGTGCAGCTCATCGGTTCATGCCAAAGTCGCACTGGTAGACCAGCAGCGGATCGGCCTTGGAAAACACGGCCCCCACTTCGAAGGCCCTCTCGAAGAGTGGAGAGAGACGGGAGTGAGGGAGGGAGGGGGAGGAGCAGGGGAGGGGGAGCAGGGGAAAGGGGGCACGTGAGTGGGAGCAAAGGAGGGAGAGCAGGGAAGCGGGAGCAGGGACGGGGAGCAGATGAGCGGGAGGGGAGGGAGAGCAGGGGAGCGGGAGCAGGGGAGGGAGCGGGAGCAGGGGACGGGAGTCCAGGAAAGGAGGGTTACACGAGACTCTAACGCACACGTTATCACCCCAGCATCCCCACACTCAACACCCACTCCCCCACTCCACTCCCCCACTCCTCTCCCCCACTCCTCTCCCGCACTTCTTGCACCAACTTCTCTTCCCCACTCTCCCCTCGTCTCCCCTCCCCACACTCCCACACTCCACCCTCCCTACACTCCCCCCTCCCCACGCCCCCCCTCCCCACTCCCACCCTCCCCACTCCCACCCTCCCCACTCCCACCCTCCCCACTCCCACCCTCCCCACTCCCACCCTCCCCACTCCCACCCTCCCCACTCCCACCCTCACCTCGCCAGGTCCCGTCAGCACCGACACCTCCTTCCCTTCTCCCGCCGCTGCCACGTCAGCATGCTCCACAAACACCACCTCAGCACTGCCGCCCAGATCCAAACTCGCAGGCGTCAGAATCAAATCGTCCGCCGCCTCCTCCTTGGCGCCCGCTACAGTCTTGAAACTGCGCGTGAACCCGGGCGGCAGAGAGTCCAAATCCAGCTGTAGCAGCTCCGCTACAGCCGAGAGGTCCGTCCGGCCGAAACCCCGGTACTGTGTGTCGGGAAGCGGCGGGAGAACAGCCTCGGATGTAGCTGGGGCGATGATCCCGGCGGCGGCTGTAGCGGGCTTGGGTTTGGTTGTAGCGGCGTCGGTTTCGGCCTCGGAGTCGGTGATTTCGTCCGCGAGGGCCGCGGCCGGGTCGAGCAGGCGGCGCCACGCGTGGCGGCGGGGTTGGGTGAAGTCGTGCAGATGCGTGTCCTCCCAGTCGAACGCGTTCTGTCAGTGGAGGGGACGGAGGTGTGGGAGGGGGAGAGGACGGGATGGGGACGGGCGATGGGGGAAGGCGTGAGAACATGGAGCAGTGATGCGGTTCAGACCGGTGCGGCTGGGTGCAGTCGTGCAGGTGCGCGCCCTCCCAGTCGAACGCGCTTTGTCACGAGAAGGGATGGGGGGAGGAGGGGGGGTGGACCGTGGAGGGCACATGGGAGAAGGCGGGGAAGACCTTAAAGCAGCGATGAGGTGAGTGATGCGCGGCTGGGTGAAGTCGTGCAGGTGCGTGTCCTCCCAGTCGAACGCGTTCTATGATGTGGGGGGAAGGTACATGGGAGGAAGGGGGGACGACTATAGAGCAGCAATGAGGTGAGTGATGCGCGGCTGGGTGAAGTCGTGCAGGTGCGTGTCCTCCCAGTCGAGCGCGTTCTGTGATGTGGGGGGAAGGTACATGGGAGGAAGGGGGGACGACTATAGAGCAGCAATGAGGTGAGTGATGCGCGGCTGGGTGAAGTCGTGCAGGTGCGCGCCCTCCCAGTCGAACGCGTTCTGAAGAGGAGGGGTGGGTGAATGGGGGAGCGATCAGGGAGAATGACGGATGGGGTATGGGGCGGCTTGGGCTGTTAATATAACCATATAACACACAGCCACTGAAACCAATTTCGCCTGGCCTGTCAACGATGCGACTGGCGAATGTCGCTGAGAGGAAGAAGCTGTATATAAACGCGCGCAAACGCAATTCATCTCTATCCCATCATAAACGATGAATTTTCTTAGAACACGAACCGAATCGCTAGCACGCAAACCGTCGCTTATTGACTGTTCGCAGGAATCATTCCAAAGACGCAATCTCGTTTTCCCACACTCGCTCTGCTCCGTTCCCCTTCCCTTCTCTTCTCCTCACTTCTCTTTTCGTGATGACTCACTAACCTGCAGCGTGCCAATCACTCTTTTCGTCTGGGCTCAGGACTGACCTGCAGCGCGCTAATCTTCTCGTCTCACCTGCAGCGCGCCGATAGACTCAAACCTCACCTGCAGCGCGCCGATAGACTCAAACCTCACCTGCAGCGCGCCGATAGACTCAAACCTCACCTGCAGCACGCCGATAGACTCAAACCTCACCTGCAGCGCGCCGATAGACTCAAACCTCACCTGCAGCGCGCCGATAGACTCAAACCTCACCTGCAGCGCGCCGATAGACTCAAACCTCACCTGCAGCGCGACGTGCAGTTCGAGCAGCGAGAAGTTGGCGGGCACGGCAATGCGGCGCCAGATCTACCCACAGCGCGCCACTGATATGCAGCGCGCCAAGCACTCGACTCACCTGCAGCGCGCCAAGCACTGACCTGCAGCGCGACGTGCAGTTCGAGCAGCGAGAAGTCGGCGGGCACGGCGATGCGGCGCCAGATCTTGCGCTTCCGCAGCACGTCGCCGTCGTCGAGGCTCAGCACGCACAGCAGCATCACCACCTCCTCCTCCGCCTCCGCCTCCGCCGCACCGCCCTCCTCGTCCTTCTCATCGTCGTCGTCCTCGTCGTTATCCTCCTCCGCCGTCTCCTCCGCTTCCGTGTCCTCCGCCTCCGTTTCCGTCACCTCCGCCTCGGAAGCTTCCTCTATCGCCTCTCCTGCTGCCGCGCCGCCCTTCGCCACCAGAACTGCTGGGAACGGAGATCGGGGGAGGCCATGGGTGAGAGGCGACGAGGGAGAGGTTGGGGCACAGACGCGGGATGAGAGGGGAGAAATGGGAGAGGGAGAGAGTAACAGAGGGAGTGAAAGGCCGGAGATGTATGAGTCGAGTAAAAACATAAGGGAGGGAAGGAAACGGGTGGAAACTGGCGGGGGGTGTCTCCGGTGTCAGCGAAAAGAAATAAAAAGCACTCGGAGAAATGAACAATAATTTGGTTATTTACTGCAACGAGAGGAAAAACTGGCTCAATGAGGAAAAGGGGACATCTATGCACTGACAAAAAGGGGAAACGGTTCATGATGAAATTGTTGCACCTAAAGGCAGGAAGCCATAACCTACCCTTTTCCTCCTCGGACTCCGACACGAAGGCTGACGAAGACTCATCCTCAGACGCCATCCCGCACCCCGCGACTTCGCGACTGGTTCGCGCCGGAAAGAGACGAAGTGAAAAGACTGCCCGGAGGAAGGAAGTGCGGTGGAAATTGTACGAACCGCTGATGTCGTGGCGTCTAGCCCGAGTATTTCGACTGCAATGTCAGGAAACAAGGTGGTTTGGTGGAGAGCTAATATCTGCAGCTAATTCTGCTAGAATGGTGGGTGATGTGATGGCTGGAGGGGCACGAAATGAATAGAGCCCCGTGAGATCTAGATTTCACAGCATTGCGCTGCTTGCTATTCAACAAGCAGTTGAAGCTTGCAGCTTACGTAGCCGATATGGATACAACACTGTACAAATCCATTTTCAGCGTCAGTCCCCGTCATTTCGATAAATTTCCAAGTGGCAAGCTCGTATCTATGTAAGAGAGAGTAACTGTAAAGGGTACAACGCCGGACTGAAACTAGAGATGTGATTGTAAGGAGCTAAAATGATTCTGCTTTGTGATTGGGCAGATTTTTGTGACTGCATCGACCGCTTCCTTCACAGCCAAACCAGCTTGACACACGAAGTTCCAGGCACGCACGGGCCAATTGAGCTCCTCTAAACGCAGGGCTGGTAGGGGAAATGGTCCCCCAACCCCAGCCAGACCGGTTTCCCGAAGCACCCTGGTTTGGCTTGCCCTAATGCGGGAGCAGCCAATCAAGCTTGAGACTCGCGCGCGCGTACAGCGCATAACTTGGGATGTACGCGCAAGTCGCGGATGCTGTCGAGGGGAATTGGAGACCGCCTTGGCGATTTGACAGCCCACAATCCCGCCGCCCTCTCTCCCACAGTGCAAGGCAACTGGCCCATTGGACCTGACTTGCCGAATGCCGTGATTTCATTGGGCTTTTGAAACAAAAAATGCTCATTCATTCGTCTGCTCCCTCGCCTTTCATATTCACCTCAAGAGAAAGGGAAATTATGTCAATGGTAACTTATATGGGGCACTATAACGCGTACGGTAACGATTTCATGCTGGTTTCACGCGTTTGGTAACTCGCTTAATACGTTTGGTAACTCGCTTAACACGTTTGTTAACTCGCTTAACGCGGATGGTAACTTTCCACTAGCAGCCCATCACGCGAATGGTAACTTCGATGAAATCAGCTCTGACATGACCCTGATTTGACGGTTTCCCGCTCGCGCCAAACCCATCCACGAACTGTGATGCTCCCACGTCCTCCTGAACCACGAACGCCACTCTGCCGAACCAGAACCAAGCGTATTGTACACCGCGTGCACACTAAGATCAACCCAACCTGCAAACTCTCAACTTCCCGTAGCCCCAACAGATTGCTTCATGCTCTAGCCCTATCACACTCGACACTAACTTAGCACGGATTCCTTAGACCTATTACCCGGCCATAGAATCCACGGAAGCTCATGTGACAGCTGCTCCTTATCAGAGGTACGTCTCTATCCGTTTCACTTCCCTAACAGCTGAGCCTTCTCGAATCTTAACATTGTTAAAAAATCGTAAGGCCAGCGGTGGTCGCGCCACACTCGCCGCTCTCGCGTTCAGCGGCGTGCCGGCCGCTGGACCGTCACGCCGGACCATCTGCTTGCCGCTATGCGCCCAGCGGAATGCTCGCCCCTGGGCGCGTGGCGCGCCTCTCGCGGCCAGCGCCATGCGCCCAGCGGAATGCTCGCCGCTGGGCGCGTAGCGCGCCTCTCGCGGCCAGCGCTATGCGCCCAGCGGTATGCTCGCCGCTGGGCGTGTAGCGCGCCTCTCGCGGCCAGCGCTATGCGCCCAGCGGAAAGCTCGCCGCTGGGCGCGTAGCGCGCCTCTCGAGGCCAGCGGCATGCGCCCAGCGGTATGCTCGCCGCTGGGCGCATTGCACCTCTAATCCGGCCAGCGCTATGCGCTCAGCGGATTGCTCACCGCTGGGCGCATTGCGCCTCTCTTGCGGCCAGCTATGCGCTCAGCGGATGGCTCACCGCTGGGCGCATTGCGCCTCTCTTGCGGCCAGCTATGCGCTCAGCGGATTGCTCACCGCTGGGCGCATTGCGCCTCTCTTGCGGCCAGCTATGCGCTCAGAGGCTTGCTCACCGCTGGGCGCATTGCGCCTCTCTTGCGGCCAGCTATGCGCTCAGCGGATTGCTCACCGCTGGGCGCATTGCGCCTCTCTTGCGGCCAGCTATGCGCTCAGCGGATTGCTCACCGCTGGGCGCATTGCGCCTCTCTTGCGGCCAGCTATGCGCTCAGCGGATGGCTCACCGCTGGGCGCATTGCGCCTCTCTTGCGGCCAGCTATGCGCTCAGCGAATTGCTTGCTCCCTATCAAACGCTGGCTTCTCCCCTATTCTTCACCCTCATCCCTTGACACTCAAACTTTCATCCCCTAGATTGCCAATCATTGTTATAACCCCTGTCCTACCTCTCATCCTCTTTCTGTCCTCGCTCCCCATTCCCCTATTCCATCTCTTTCCGCTACCCCTCCACCTCCCTCCGAAACAGAGCGCGGAGCGCCTGGCGGTGCTGTTCAAGTGCATTCTGAGCCCCGTGCGGCGGAGCAACCCCGACCTCAACTTGAACGTGGAGTCGCTCTACTGCAACTAGTTTCCGGGTACCCTCCCTCTCTCTCTGTTCCGTAACCCTTACGATTGTCTCGCTGCCTTTTTCCAAAAACCTCCTGACTCTCTCTCTCTCCCTTTCCACTCTCTCACGCTTGTCTCGCACCCTACTCTGATTTCCCAGCCCTCCCATTCTCTGTTCCGTAACCCTCACGACTGCCTCGCTGCCTTTTTCCAAAAACCTCCTGACTCTCTCTCTCTCCCTTTCCACTCTCTCACGCTTGTCTCGCACCCTACTCTGATATTCCATGCCCTCCCATTCTCTGCTGCGTAACCCTCACGATTGTCTCGCTGCCTTTTTCCAAAAACCTCCTGACTCTCTCTCTCTCTCTCCCTTTCCACTCTCTCACGCTTGTCTCGCACCCTACTCTGATTTCCCAGCCCTCCCATTCTCTGCTGCGTAACCCTCACGATTGTCTCGCTGCCTTTTTCAAAAAACCTCCTGACTCTCTCTCTCCCTTTCCACTCTCTCACGCTTGTCTCGCACCCTACTCTGATTTCCCAGCCCTCCCATTCTCTGCTGCGTAACCGTCACAATTGTCACGCTACCTACCTGCATTTTCCTCCCCACTCCGCCTCTCTCTGCTGCACTGACACACTTGTTCGCACCCTACTCTGATTTCCCAGCCCTCCCATTCTCTGCTGCGTAACCGTCACGATTGTCACGCTACCTACCTGCATTTTCCTCCCCACTCCGCCTCTCTCTGCTGCACTGACACACTTGTTCGCACCCTACTCTGATTTCCCAGCCCTCCCATTCTCTGCTGCGTAACCGTCACGATTGTCCCGCTACCTACCTGCATTTTCCTCCCCACTCCGCCTCTCTCTGCTGCACTGACACACTTGTTCGCACCCTACTCTGATTTCCCAGCCCTCCCATTCTCTGCTGCGTAACCGTCACGATTGTCACGCTACCTACCTGCATTTTCCTCCCCACTCCGCCTCTCTCTGCTGCACTGACACACTTGTTCGCACCCTACTCTGATTTCCCAGCCCTCCCATTCTCTGCTGCGTAACCGTCACGATTGTCCCGCTACCTACCTGCATTTTCTTCCCCACTCCGCCTCTCTCTGCTGCACTGACACACTTGTTCGCATTCTACTCGGATTTTCCAGCCCCTCCCTCTCTTTGTTGCGTAACCCTACATGTACTGCGAGACCGCTGAGCGAGTATTATGCCCTCTCATCCCCTCTCGTTATCTCTCAATCCCTACCGTTCCCTCTCATGCGCGCTCATTCTCGCGGTCTCCTCTCCTATCTACCCCGTCATGCCCTGTCATTCTGAACTTCATTCTCTCCTATGCTTGATAACCTACTCAATTATCCCCTCTGAATCTCCCTCGCATTCTCTTTCACGTTACCACTTCTGCCCTATCTTGATGAGCGACCTCACTTACCAGCCACCTCTTACAAGTTCATACTCCCTTTTTCATGTGTTGGGCGGGCTTCGTCTCTTGTCGCCTTGCACTCTGTCTCATACACGATTAGTATCCCACACGCTACGCCATCCCCAAACCGATTTCCTATCCTCTCATCCCCTTTCTGTCCTCTCATGGACTACCCTCCCCACTCTCTCCATGCTGCTGCTGCACTGACACATTTTGCTCGCTCATTACTCGAGATTGTCTGCCCTCTCTCCATGCTGCGTACTAGTCATGATTGTCTTGCAGTGTACTTGCATGGCGCCTCCCCACTCTCTCTCACACTTGTATCCATTCCTATCGCTCCCTCTTGCAGGGCCGGAGTTCCTTTTCTGGCATCATGTTTCGCCTACTGCGTTCTAGGTACGAACCCGTTTCCCAAAGCCAATGATAATATATCACGTGTTGTTTTGTGCATCTAACAAAATACCACAACTTATGAACTCGAGGTCTATTGTGCATCTATCTGCTCTCCTTCTTTGGCCACCCCAGTACCTTTGAGATGCAGGAGAATGATGCTGTCAACATCCACCTAGGGAAAGTCTATTCTAGTGCAGACGCGGCGAGGGCAGATGTACGTCTGTACTGTCGGCAACAGATGGTGGCTCCGTACTTTCATTACAATCGTAGTAATCTCATTGAGGTGCGGTGCAAGAGCATGCAGGGGAAGGGTTGGCCCAAACGAGAGGTGAGTAGTGACGCAGCGCTATGCCCTTTTCGTATCATCGTGCGCGGGCCTGTTAGTGATAACCTCAGGGTAACGAGAGCTCATTTGGAGCATGCGGATAGGTGTACAATCGGTGCGGCTAGGGTTCAGTGGGAAGAGGTGGAAGAGGTTGCACGTAAGATGAGAATGCATGGCGAGGTTAGACCGGCAGCGTTGATGAGTCGCGTTCATCAGGTGCTGGGTGTGAAGTGTTCTTATACTCTCGCACGGGAGGTGCTTTGGGAGTTGAGCGATGATGAGCTTTTTGGGGGAGATAAAGGATTCGAGTACATAGGGGACCTGCTGAGAAAGTTTGAGGCTGAGAATCCGTCGTGCAAAGTGTCATTTGTGAGGCGGGGTAACAACTTCTACCGGGCCGGTGTCATTTATCCAGGGGCCAAGGAGACCGTGATGAACTGTTTGCCTATCCTTTTTGCCGATGGTTGTCATAATAAGACGAGATGGGGGGGATACACATTGAACATTTGCATGCTGGACAGTCAGCACAAGCTTGTTAGGTTGGGGTGTGCGTGGGTCGAGGGCGAGAACAAACAGTCGTGTACCTACCTCTTTCAACTCTTGCTAGAGGCAGTACCGGAGGTGAACTCCCCCGATTTTGTGATGATGCATGATAGGGGGGGTGCATGGAAGTCGGCGACAGCAGCCTGTCTCCCCCTAATACGGGAGTCCTTTTGCATCACTCATTTGGTGCGCAATTTCAAAAACAAGTTTCGGACGGACTTGGATGGAAGGATCCTCGCAGCTGCAGCGGCTCTCACTCCATTGGTTTACCACGAAACGATGGAGAAAATCGAGCAAGAATGCCCTGGTGGGAAGGCATATCTTGTTGCTAACGGTTTGCATGAGAAGTGGGCCACGGTGCACTTTGCTGCTCCGCGTTTTGGCTGCATGACCTCCAACCCTGTTGAGTCACACCACGCATCACTCTCAGGGCTGCGTGACAAAAGTCCCCCTCAAGTGTTGCACCTCTTGACGGTCAGGCTCTCAAAGAGTATTGAGGAGAGGCGCCTCGAGTACTCAAAGCTCACTGATGCTGTCTTCCCGCCAAGGACACGACCAATTATCAAGGCAAACTGCGACGAAGGGAAGAGATACGATGCTGAAGGGTCCGGCGAGAACCGGTTCATTGTGAGCCGCGATGAGGTGGAATCGAGAGTCGTGACTACTGACCCCGAGAGGC
The DNA here is from genome assembly GCA_947471745.1 of Closterium sp. Naga37s-1. Classification (NCBI taxonomy): domain Eukaryota; kingdom Viridiplantae; phylum Streptophyta; class Zygnematophyceae; order Desmidiales; family Closteriaceae; genus Closterium; species Closterium sp. Naga37s-1. The sequence goes on along the minus strand of CANJKZ010000161.1, from coordinate 773,182 downwards.
CTACAACTACCACCTGCACGTGTGGTTACACCAGGTAAGACATGGGAGGGCAGCAAGGGCAAGGGGTGCAATAAGTCGGGCGGGCAGCAAGGGAAGGGGGGCAGCAATGTTTGGGGAGCACCAGGGAATGTGAAGACAGCATGGGGGTGGGGGGAGTGGGAGCTTATAGGGCATCAAGGGAGATGGGGGCAGCAAGGTATGGGGGGCAGCAAGAGAGGGCATAAGAGGGCAACAATGGAAAGGTAGGCAGCAGGAGAGGGGGTCAGAGCGAGAGAGGGAGGGATATTGTGCCAAACAGCACGGGTTGGAGCAGCAAGCGAATGTAGGGCAGCATGCGAAAGGGGGACAACAACGTAAGGCGGGACAGCAAGGGAACAAATGGTAGCCATGGATGGGAGGGAATAGATGCAACATTTGGGACTGTTTGTTTACTTTTACGGCTTGTGCGCATGACTATGTATATGTGCTTCTTTGACCAATCACTTCAATAACCAACCACCCTATTCCTCTGCACCAATACCCCAATACCCCAACCACAGGGAGTATGGGCTGCCGTGCGTCCATATTTTTGCAGTGTTCAAGGATGAAGGGCACAAGGCCCACGCTATGATACACAACAGCCACACGGTTTCGGCGCTGCAGCGGGTGTACAAGACCCCGATTCGGACCCTCGACCCCACGTCAGTGATCCCGGATGGCATTACTCTAGCGCCATTCTACTCCAAAAGGGCGGGCCGGCCAAAAAAGAGCAGGATTCGTTCGACAGGAGAGGTCGACCCTATCAAACTGCGCAAGTGTGGCAAATGTGGAGAGATGGGGCATAACTCTAGGACATGTGAGGTCCGGGCTGCGAACCGGGTGTTGTGGGAGGCATTACAAACCCCAGCAGGGCAATTGGCTGTGCAGATGATGACCACAGCGGACGGCGCGGTACATGTAGCCCCTTGTAGCGCATGTAACCGAAGTCATCGGAGAGGTATTCGTTGTGATCATACGACTGGTGAGCGAGACGATGAGAGTGAACCGGACGAGGAGTCGGGCAGCGGGGAAGATGAGGGGGATGGAGAGGAGAATGGGAGAACACCGACAGATTCGGTGTTGACGGATATATTTGGGAGGGAGCCTGTACATGCCGGGGATGTCCCCCTTGAATCAGAGACGGGTGATATGGGGGCCGGTTCCGAAGCATTGCTCGTGGGCGGTGCGCAAGGAAGTAGTGCAGGTGAGGGAACTTCGAGGGGGGGTGGCCTGAGGAGTGCGGACGACGTGGTTCGGGGGCGATTACGGAAGTTGCAAGGACTCAACATACAGAGGGAAGTGGTGGGGCATGGAGGCGACGACGATGTGCATGAGAGGGGTACTGAGGAAGGGCGTGGTCGAGGTAGAGGTCAACAGGGAAGAGGTAGAGGGAGAGGAAGAGGCCGGTCCGGGGTGGTGTCCACCACAGAGGAACAAGGCGGCGCGGTTTGTATGGAAGGTCCTGAGAGGGGAGGGCGGCAAACAAGGGGAGGACGGCAAGGGAGAGGAGGGAGGCAAGGAAGGGGAGGGCAGCAAGGGAGAGGAGGGAGGCAAGGAAGGGGAGGGCAGCAAGGGAGAGGAGGGAGGCAAGGAAGGGGAGGGCAGAAAGGGAGGGGAGGGCAGCAAGGGAGGGATGGGCAGCAGGAAACGGTTGAGCTTCAAGGGTTGGAAGGGCAGCCGGGAATGCATCCGCATTGGGGAACAGGGCAGCAGGAAATGGGAGGGCAGCAGGGAACGGGAGGGCAGCAGGGGATGGGAGGGCAGCAGGGGATGGGAGGGCAGCAGGGGATGGGAGGGCAGCAGGGAACGGGAGGGCAGCAGGGGATGGGAGGGCAGCAGGGAATGGGAGGGCTGCACGGGATGGGAGGGCAGCAGGGGATGGGAGGGCAGCAGGGGATGGGAGGGCAGCAGGGAACGGGAGGGCAGCAGGGGATGGGAGGGCAGCAGGGAATGGGAGGGCTGCACGGGATGGGAGGGCAGCAGGGAATGGGATGGCAGCAGGGAATGGGTGGGCAGCAGAGAATGGGTGGGCCACTGGGAATGGGCGGGCAGCAGGGTTTGGGCGTGCAGCATGGAATGGGAGGGCAGTCGGGAATGGGCGGGCAGCGGGGAATGGACGGGAATCAGGGTTTGGGAGGGCAGTCGGGAATGGGCGGGCAGCGGGGAATGAGAGGGTTGTTACAAAGGTGGGGATTGTATGGAATGCCAATGCAGGAGAGCGCAGGAGGCATCGCGCACCATTGGAGCCATGTGGGTCTGACACAGCAGAGTCAGGTGGACGGGTTGACTGGAGTTCGTACTTGGTCAACAGAACAGTCGGGAGCTGATAACGTTGATGGCAATAATTAATAGTGATAGTTATGCTTTATATCTCTGTTGTTTTTTTTTTTTTCCAAGAATTGTGAACACAGCGTGGTGCTGGAGACTTGGGAAGTGTTTCCCACGAAGAGTTACATATCAATGTTGCATTATGCACACTATGAATCCCTAAACACTTGCTAGGTTCGTAATATTGTTCATGAGATTTTACTAGTCCATTGGTGAATATGATACAACTCCTGTTTCTACCTGTAACTCAGATAGGCTGGTTTCGTCCGACCCACACTAATATGGGGTTTTCTCTTCTCCTTTCGTTTATTCTCCTTTTCCCCCAAAAATAAATAAATAAAAAGATAGAGAAAAAGGCACATGAACTTACTACTAAGAGCCCTGACACAGTGCGTGTCAACCCGGATATAAGGCATCTGCTCTTGTAATAATCACGAAGCAACTTAGAGAAGCTGGGGAGGATACGAAGAGAGGGTGATGTCAGAATGTGATGTTTGTGTAGCCTGCAGTGGGGTACTCTGTAGCGAGTACAGCCCGAATTAGGGTTTGCTATATGTACTCTACTGCATGCTAGTGAAAACCTCTCTTTCGTGTTTATCGTTTTAGCCTGCTGTTTCGACATGTTATCAGAGCAGGTCGACCCTGACGGGTCGATCCTGTGGGTGGTCCCGCCCAATGCTTCCGCTGCGGTTTCCTGCTGTCCCCTGCCTGCCGCGCGCTCGGGGCGCGTGGCAGTTTTCTGCCCCATCGAACCGCGTTTTTCTGCCCCGTCGACCGTCGCGTCGCCCCTCGTCGCCCGACGCGGCCCGCGCGACCTGCGCCAGGCCCGCGCGCGACCCGTACGGGCTGCGCCAGGCAGAGAAGACGCAGGAGGGGACGGCAGAGGAACACGCTGCGGAGGAGAGGAAGGACGACGGACTACTAGGTGGGTGTCGGGGACAGTCGGCAGACGCGGACGAGGAACACGACGACCGGAACGACCAGAACAGACAGGCGAGACAGGACGCGACGCAGGCTCACGACGCTCAGTAAGACTCCCTAGCTGCTCAGTGTAAGGAGAAGGAGCAGGCAGCGGTGAGCCAGGCTGTAACGGAAGACCAGTAGACGAAGGGAGACTAAGAACCTGGCTAAGCACAGAGTCAGGCGGTGGCTGAGACGACGGAGACGGCGGAGCGAAGAACAGGCGCGGCTGTGCAGTAACACCAGCACCAGCAGCTCCAGTACCCCCAGCAGCTCCAGCACCTCCAGTCCCAGGGTCTCCAGCCTCAGTGCCTCCAGCAACAGCACCCTCAGGCTCAGCACCTCCAGCCCCAGCAGCTCCAGTACCTCCAGTACGAGCACCTCCGGGACCAGCACCACTCCCAGCTCCAGTGACGGCAGCAGAAGTACCTCCAGCGGCAGAGCCCCGAGCTCCAGAAGCGCGACCCTGACGGCGACCGTACCAGTCGTGCAGCTGCTGCGAGGTGAGAGGCACACGCGGACAAAGGCGGCTACTCCAAGGAAACCGCGCAACAGCAGACTCAGAACCCTCAGCGCCAGCACCCGCAGGAGCTCCAGAGCCTCCAGCGTCAGCACCCTCAGTAGCTCCAGGACCTCCAGCTCCAGCGCCACCAGCGCCAGCACCTCCAGCAGCTCCAGAACCTCCAGCGCCAGCACCCGCAGCAGCTCCAGAACCTCCAGCTCCAGCGCCACCAGCGCCAGCACCTCCAGCTCCAGCACCCTCAGCAGCTCCAGAACCTCCAGCAGAAACAACTCCAGTGACAGAGTCACCAGCTCCAGCGCCTCCCGCAGTAGGGCCCCTAGCTCCAGCAACGCGACCCTGACGGCCAGCGTACCACTCAAGCAGCTGCTGTGGGGAGAGAGGGAGTCGACGACGAGAGTGCAGCGGCGAGGCACCAGCGGAGCGACTACGGAGACGGCTGCTCCAGGGAGACTGCTCACCAGACGCCTCAGCGCCCCCAGGCTCAGCACCCCCAGACTCCTCACACCCAGGCTCAGCACCTCCAGTCTCCGCACCCCCAGGCTCAGCACCCCCAGACTCCTCACACCCAGGCTCAGCACCTCCAGTCTCCGCACCCCCAGGCTCAGCACCCCCAGTCTCCGCACCCCCAGGCTCAGCACCCCCAGGCTCCGCACCCCCAGGCTCAGCACCCCCAGCAGCAGCACCCCGAGTAGGACCACCCTCAGCAGGACCTGAGTCACCAGTGACCTCAACCTGAGGAGGAGGGTCTACCTGAGACACACCTGAAGGAGCAGGACCGGGAGCGGGGAGGGGGTCTACCTGGGGAGCACCTGGAGCGAGGAAGAGCGGCGGGGGGGGGAGAGGGGCAGTGCGGTAGGGGAAGAGACGGTAAAAGGGAACCGACTCGTCGAACGTGACGTCGACGGTAACGAGTACCTGTGGTTGTCCACGGTAGTAGCATGACAACAAGATGTGAGGACCTGATGTGCATCTATACAACAAGATAGCCCAGCCTGCCTTGTGTGTCATTGTGCGAAATCTATCTTGGTGTGCATGTATACAAGAAGATGTGAGAACCTAGTGGTATATGCATGTTTGCTAACTGTTGGGATATCTCGAACCCCATGTTAATCAAAGTTCTTCCATGGACAACCACATACGGTACAGACACGAATATTTTCATGAGCTATGATGGAGTGACATTATAAAGGGACTACCATTTTTTTAGTTCTACTATCTTGTTTCTAAAAATGTTTTTTATTAAAGAAACGGCATTAGCCCAGTCGAAAACCCTAGATCTGGAATGTGCCCCTACGAACGAGCCATCTCTCCTTACCCCTCCAAGCCATCATGTTTTTCCGAGTATATCTCATTGCACAACAGCTCAATCACACAACAACCTCTACTCAGGCATTTGCAGGGCTGGCGGTACACCCAACGTCATGCTCTAAACTTGCCACCATTACCTCAAGGCTGCCGCTACCAACTCCCCTTATAACAACACGAAATGGGCACATCACATCGTCACTGTGCATCGCCACAGTCGGATGGCGGTGCACTGTGTTACACCGCAACACAATGAGGTTTGGGCGGTTATAATGAAAACGCGGCCCAATCCTATGCTGCTGACAGAACAACAGCACATCCTCCCTCGCCGCACTTGCATTGGTGTAGACCTTCCCTACGTAGATGTTGACTGCATCAACCCTATGCTGTTGAAAGACCCTGGGGACAAGAACATATGAGGAAAGGATTAGAACTACTAGGCTACATATGCAGATGTACTGGTACATATTTGTTAATCACATAGCCTCTGTCATAGCAAATGAGTTAATTACAAACAGAACTTCAAGAATGTGGTTGCACCTGGCACGCATGCGAGACATGATCCCCGCAGCAGATGTCTCAAGCTCTGACCCCTGAAAAATGGAATGAGAGGATATGATACGGAGGGGTTTGCATCCGAGGACAAAAATGGGGATGAGTGGTAGGACATGGGTTCAAAGTGAGAGGGGATGAGAGTCGAGGTTAGGGAAGGGGGCAAAACCCGGTGAGGTAACAGGTTAGTAGAGGGTATGATGTCGGAATTCGAGGGCTGGATAGTCGACGAGAGAGTGTGAGAGGGTAGAGTAGGGCGTGAGAAATCACGGGAGGGCATGAGAGGGCTTGATAAGGCAAGTGATTTCATGAGCGGGGATGAGACAGTAAAATACTCGCCCAGCGGTCTCTCATTCCGCGCAGGGCGCATAGCTGGTCGTGAGAGTCACGCCAAGGCAGGGAAGTTGAAGTAAAGTGAGTGAGCGCACCTGGATGAGGTTGGTGGGCGGTGAGCCCTGACGAGGGTGCTGGCACATGTTTCAGGAAGTTATCCAGCAGGGCAGTTCAAGTAAAGTGAAGTGAGTGAGTGAGTGGATGTTGACGAGGTTGGTGAGTGGGTCGTATGGCCCAAAGCGGAATGGCTGTGGGGCGAACTAGCCGTTTCAGTATTGAAGCCTGGAAACACCTGCCCTTGTACCGGTGGGGAGGGGGAGGGCGGCGAGAGAGGAGAGAGTGAGAGAGTGGCGGGGTTGAGTAATAGCGATGAAAGTGTGAGAAATCCGCTGAGCGCATAGCTGGCCGCAAGATAGGCGCAATGCGCCCAGCGGTGAGCAAAATGTGTCAGTGCAGCAGCAGCATGGAGAGAGTGGGGAGGGTAGTGCATGAGAGGACAGAAAGGGGGTGAGAGGATAGGAAATCGGTTTGGGGATGGCGTAGCGTGTGGGATACTAATCGTGTATGAGACAGAGCGCAAGGCGACAAGAGACGAAGCCCGCCCAACACATGATAAAGGGAGTATGAACTTGTAAGAGGTGGCTGGTAAGTGAGGTCGCTCATCAAGATAGGGCAGAAGTGGTAACGTGAAAGAGAATGCGAGGGAGATTCAGAGGGGATAATTGAGTAGGTTATCAAGCATAGGAGAGAATGAAGTTCAGAATGACAGGGCATGACGGGGTAGATAGGAGAGGAGACCGCGAGAATGAGCGCGCATGAGAGGGAACGGTAGGGATTGAGAGATAACGAGAGGGAGGGCATAATACTCGCTCAGCGGTCTCGCAGTACGTGTAGGGTTACGCAACAAAGAGAGGGAGGGGCTGGAAAATCCGAGTAGAATGCGAACAAGTGTGTCAGTGCAGCAGAGAGAGGCGGAGTGGGGAAGAAAATGCAGGTAGGTAGCGGGACAATCGTGACGGTTACGCAGCAGAGAATGGGAGGGCTGGGAAATCAGAGTAGGGTGCGAACAAGTGTGTCAGTGCAGCAGAGAGAGGCGGAGTGGGGAGGAAAATGCAGGTAGGTAGCGTGACAATCGTGACGGTTACGCAGCAGAGAATGGGAGGGCTGGGAAATCAGAGTAGGGTGCGAACAAGTGTGTCAGTGCAGCAGAGAGAGGCGTAGTGGGGAAGAAAATGCAGGTAGGTAGCGGGACAATCGTGACGGTTACGCAGCAGAGAATGGGAGGGCTGGGAAATCAGAGTAGGGTGCAAACAAGTGTGTCAGTGCAGCAGAGAGAGGCGGAGTGGGGAGGAAAATGCAGGTAGGTAGCGTGACAATCGTGACGGTTACGCAGCAGAGAATGGGAGGGCTGGGAAATCAGAGTAGGGTGCGAACAAGTGTGTCAGTGCAGCAGAGAGAGGCGGAGTGGGGAGGAAAATGCAGGTAGGTAGCGAGACAATCGTGACGGTTACGCAGCAGAGAATGGGAGGGCTGGGAAATCAGAGTAGGGTGCGAACAAGTGTGTCAGTGCAGCAAAGAGAGGCGGAGTGGGGAGGAAAATGCAGGTAGGTAGCGAGACAATCGTGACGGTTACGCAGCAGAGAATGGGAGGGCTGGGAAATCAGAGTAGGGTGCGAACAAGTGTGTCAGCGCAGCAGAGAGAGGCGGAGTGGGGAGGAAAATGCAGGTAGGTAGCGAGACAATCGTGACGGTTACGCAGCAGAGAATGGGAGGGCTGGGAAATCAGAGTAGGGTGCGAGACAAGCGTGTGAGAGTGGAAAGGGAGAGAGAGAGAGTCATGAGGTTTTTGGAAAAAGGCAGCGAGACAATCGTGAGGGTTACGGAACAGAGAGAGAGGGAGGGTACCCGGAAACTAGTTGCAGTAGAGCGACTCCACGTTCAAGTTGAGGTCGGGGTTGCTCCGCCGCACGGGGCTCAGAATGCACTTGAACAGCACCGCCAGGCGCCCCGCGCTCTGTTTCGGAGGGAGGTGGAGGGGTAGCGGAAAGAGATGGAATAGGGGAATGGGGAGCGAGGACATGAAAGAGGATGAGAGGTAGGACAGGGGTTATAACAATGAATGGCATTCTAGGGGATGAAAGTTTGAGTGTCAGGGGATGAGGGTGAAGAATAGGGGAGAAGACAGCGTTTGATGGGGAGCAAGCAATCCGCTGAGCGCATAGCTGGCCGCAAGAGAGGCGCAATGCGCCCAGCGGTGAGCAATCCGCTGAGCGCATAGCTGGCCGCAAGAGAGGCGCAATGCGCCCAGCGGTGAGCAATCCGCTGAGCGCATAGCTGGCCGCAAGAGAGGCGCAATGCGCCCAGCGGTGAGCAAGCCTCTGAGCGCATAGCTGGCCGCAAGAGAGGCGCAATGCGCCCAGCGGTGAGCAATCCGCTGAGCGCATAGCTGGCCGCAAGAGAGGCGCAATGCGCCCAGCGGTGAGCCATCCGCTGAGCGCATAGCTGGCCGCAAGAGAGGCGCAATGCGCCCAGCGGTGAGCCATCCGCTGAGCGCATAGCTGGCCGCAAGAGAGGCGCAATGCGCCCAGCGGTGAGCCATCCGCTGAGCGCATAGCTGGCCGCAAGAGAGGCGCAATGCGCCCAGCGGTGAGCAATCCGCTGAGCGCATAGCGCTGGCCGGATTAGAGGCGCAATGCGCCCAGCGGCGAGCATACCGCTGGGCGCATGCCGCTGGCCTCGAGAGGCGTGCTACGCGCCCAGCGGCGAGCTTTCCGCTGGGCGCATAGCGCTGGCCGCGAGAGGCGCGCTACACGCCCAGCGGCGAGCATACCGCTGGGCGTATAGCGCTGGCCGCGAGAGGCGCGCTACGCGCCCAGCGGCGAGCATTCCGCTGGGCGCATGGCGCTGGCCGCGAGAGGCGCGCCACGCGCCCAGGGGCGAGCATTCCGCTGGGCGCATAGCGGCAAGCAGATGGTCCGGCGTGACGGTCCAGCGGCCGGCACGCCGCTGAACGCGAGAGCGGCGAGTGTGGCGCGACCACCGCTGGCCTTACGATTTTTTAACAATGTTAAGATTCGAGAAGGCTCAGCTGTTAGGGAAGTAAAACGGATAGAGACGTACCTCTGTTAAGGAGCAGCTGTCACATGAGCTTCCGTGGATTCTATGGCCGGGTAATAGGTCTAAGGAATCCGTGCTAAGTTAGTGTCGAGTGTGATAGGGCTAGAGCATGAAGCAATCTGTTGGGGCTACGGGAAGTTGAGAGTTTGCAGGTTGGGTTGATCTTAGTGTGCACGCGGTGTACAATACGCTTGGTTCTGGTTCGGCAGAGTGGCGTTCGTGGTTCAGGAGGACGTGGGAGCATCACAGTTTGTGGATGGGTTTGGCGCGAGCGGGAAACCGTCAAATCAGGGTCATGTCAGAGCTGATTTCATCGAAGTTACCATTCGCGTGATGGGCTGCTAATGGAAAGTTACCATCCGCGTTAAGCGAGTTACCAAACGTGTTAAGCGAGTTACCAAACGCGTGAAACCAGCATGAAATCTTTACCGTACGCGTTATAGTGCCCCATATAAGTTACCATTGACATAATTTCCCCAAGAGAAACACGGAGCCAAGCTAGCAATTTGGATCCTAAAAACTATGCCTAGTTCTCCATTCAGCATCGACTTATTAGTTGGATGAATGCACGGAGCCCTTCCATTCTAACGTTTCACGGTTTTTGTTTCCGTGCTTCAACGACGTCATTTCTTCGTAGAAAAGGGAACTGCTATCTTATTAGAAAATAAATTCCTAAATATCGGAAGCCATGGAAGGCAGGGAATGCTGCAAGTTTTTTTTAGTACTCACCCATTAGCGAGTAGCGAACCAGCTGTCGAGCTTAGAGCGGGAAAATGTCGTGGGAGGGTGACAATAACGAGCGGGTTCTGGTGCCTGTAGGCAATGACGCGTGCAGCAAGGACGCGCTGCGATGGGCCGTGGCCAATAAGATCTCGCATCCCGACGACCTGCTCGTGCTGCTTCACATCGTCACCAAAGCGCCGGGTAAGTCTCCTCAGGTGACACGAGCAACGGGTCAAGTGAGACGGCCTTTGCGACGGGTGGGGACGTGTCAGGAGAGTTTTGAGGCGCCTCAAAAGGCATCCCGACGACCTGCTCGTGCTGCTTCACATCGTCACTAAAGCGCCGGGTAAGACGAGTCTAGTGAGACGGGCTGTGCGACGGGTAACATGCCGCGTCAAGTTTTTTTTTCTGAACTAACGAATGGAGTGGGACGCGTCCGGCGGTAGGACGCGCCGGCGGGTGAGACACTCAGCGCTCTCAGGCCTGGCGCTTGGGTCAAGCGCCTTTCGCGGTGGCCATTTGTAGAAACGGAAAGTTGGATTTACAGTAACTTTGAGATGATGCCTACATTGTTATATTCAGGGAACATACCGACTCGTCTACAAGGAGTCCATTTTTTTGTGTCTTGCGCTCCGGGATTGCTTCGGTGTGCTAACTCAACCGTGACCCGGATCGGATCTCATCCGTGTGTGCGCGTACGCGTTTTTGGCAGGTCCGATGGTTACGACTAAAAGCGTTTTATTATTCTAATGATTAGTATCTGTTTTTTTTTTCTGAACTCCAAAATCTGCGGCAGGTCCGGATGGGTACGACGTGGCGCAAAGCACGGTGTCGAAGACGGCGATCGTGCAGCACGTGCGCACCGCCATCATGCCCATGCTCTCGCAGCTCAAAGGCGCCGTTGACTCCAAGGTGAGTGAGAGACTAGACTCACTCACTGCGCCTGCTTTTGGGCGCCTCAAAAGGCAAGGTTGTAAGCACGTGCGTACCGCCATCATGCCCATGCTCTCGCAGCTCAAAGCCGCCATTGACGCCAAGGTGAGACAGTAGACCCTCTTTGCGCCGACTCCTGAGACACCCTTAGAAGTTAGAGGCACGATTGTTGCTGTGCCGTGCCGGGCCGGTGATCCATGCCCCATGCTGTCGCAGCTCAAAGCCGCCATCGACGCCAAGGTGAGAGACTCGACGCTCACTGACTGTGTCTACTGAGGCACCTCAACAGGCAAGACTGGAACCGCGCGTTACCGCCATCATGCCCATGCTCTCGCAGCTCAAAGCCGCCGTTGACGCCAAGGTGAGACCAGACCCTCTTTGCGCTTCCCCCTCCATAGTGCTGAGCTTTCTGTTCCCCCCATTCCCCCGTCCGCCTCCCCCGTCCGCCTCCTCCTTCCGCCTCCCCCATTCATTTCCCCCGCAGGTGCGCCTGCAGCTGCGGGTCACACGCCTTGCGCTTCCCCGATAATCCCTCTTCCCATTCCCCCATCTACTTCCCACCGTTTCCCCCTCAGGTGCGCCTGGAGCTGCGCGTGGGGCGCAACGACTCACGGGATGCGGGGATCATGGAGGAGGCGAAGAAGCTGCAAGCGACATGCCTGGTGCTCGGTACCAAGGGCCGCGGGATGTTCACCATGTAAGCAGTCTGCCTTGTGTTGAGTCGCTTCATTAACATTCTCGTGCGGCACCATGTGATGGGTAGTGAGACGACTCGCGGGATGCGGGGATCATGGAGGAGGCGAAGAATCTGCAGGCCACGTGCCTCGCACCAAGGGCCGCGGGATGTTCACCATGTGAGTATGTTGTTGTAACACACATACGACATAGTGACACGTTTTGCGGTGCTGGCATCATGGAGGAGGCGGAGAAGCTGCAAGCCACGTGCCTCGTACTCAGCACCAAGGGCCGCGGGATGTTCGCCATGTGAGCAGCCTGTCTGTTATATCTGTTGGTAGGGGTGTCACAAGACGCGGGGATGATGGAGGAGGCGGAGAAGCTGCAAGCGACATGCCTCGTACTCGGCACCAAGGGCCGCGGGAAGTTCTCCATGTGAGCAGCCTGTCTGTTATATCTGTTGGTAGGGGTGTCACAAGACGCGGGGATGATGGAGGAGTCGACGAAGCTGCAAGCGACATGCCTCGTGCTTGGCACCAAGGGCCGCGGGAAGTTCTCCATGTGAGCAGCCTGTCTGTTATATCTGTTGGTAGGGGTGTCACAAGACGCGGGGATGATGGAGGAGTCGACGAAGCTGCAAGCGACATGCCTCGTGCTCGGCACCAAGGGCCGCGGGAAGTTCTCCATGTGAGCAGGCTGTCTGTTATATCTGTTGGTAGGGGTGTCACAAGACGCGGGGATGATGGAGGAGTCGACGAAGCTGCAAGCGACATGCCTCGTGCTCGGCACCAAGGGCCGCGGGAAGTTCTCCATGTGAGCAGCCTGTCTGTTATATCTGTTGGTAGGGGTGTCACAAGACGCGGGGATGATGGAGGAGTCGACGAAGCTGCAAGCGACACGCCTCGTGCTCGGCACCAAGGGCCGCGGGAAGTTCTCCATGTGAGCAGCCTGTCTGTTATATCTGTTGGTAGGGGTGTCACAAGACGCGGGGATGATGGAGGAGTCGACGAAGCTGCAAGCGACATGCCTCGTGCTCGGCACCAAGGGCCGCGGGAAGTTCTCCATGTGAGCAGCCTGTCTGTTATATCTGTTGGTAGGGGTGTCACAAGACGCGGGGATGATGGAGGAGTCGACGAAGCTGCAAGCGACATGCCTCGTACTCGGCACCAAGGGCCGCGGGAAGTTCTCCATGTGAGCAGCCTGTCTGTTATATCTGTTGGTAGGGGTGTCACAAGACGCGGGGATGATGGAGGAGTCGACGAAGCTGCAAGCGACATGCCTCGTGCTCGGCACCAAGGGCCGCGGGAAGTTCTCCATGTGAGCAGCCTGTCTGTTATATCTGTTGGTAGGGGTGTCACAAGACGCGGGGATGATGGAGGAGTCGACGAAGCTGCAAGCGACATGCCTCGTGCTCGGCACCAAGGGCCGCGGGAAGTTCTCCATGTGAGCAGCCTGTCTGTTATATCTGTTGGTAGGGGTGTCACAAGACGCGGGGATGATGGAGGAGTCGACGAAGCTGCAAGCGACATGCCTCGTGCTCGGCACCAAGGGCCGCGGGAAGTTCTCCATGTGAGCAGCCTGTCTGTTATATCTGTTGGGAGGGGTGTCACAAGACGCGGGGATGATGGAGGAGTCGACCAAGCTGCAAGCGACATGCCTCGTGCTCGGCACCAAGGGCCGCGGGAAGTTCTCCATGTGAGCAGCCTGTCTGTTATATCTGTTGGTAGGGGTGTCACAAGACGCGGGGATGATGGAGGAGTCGACGAAGCTGCAAGCGACATGCCTCGTGCTCGGCACCAAGGGCCGCGGGAAGTTCTCCATGTGAGCAGCCTGTCTGTTATATCTGTTGGTAGGGGTGTCACAAGACGCGGGGATGATGGAGGAGTCGACGAAGCTGCAAGCGACATGCCTCGTGCTCGGCACCAAGGGCCGCGGGAAGTTCTCCATGTGAGCAGCCTGTCTGTTATATCTGTTGGTAGGGGTGTCACAAGACGCGGGGATGATGGAGGAGTCGACGAAGCTGCAAGCGACATGCCTCGTGCTCGGCACCAAGGGCCGCGGGAAGTTCTCCATGTGAGCAGCCTGTCTGTTATATCTGTTGGTAGGGGTGTCACAAGACGCGGGGATGATGGAGGAGTCGACGAAGCTGCAAGCGACATGCCTCGTACTCGGCACCAAGGGCCGCGGGAAGTTCTCCATGTGAGCAGCCTGTCTGTTATATCTGTTGGTAGGGGTGTCACAAGACGCGGGGATGATGGAGGAGTCGACGAAGCTGCAAGCGACATGCCTCGTGCTCGGCACCAAGGGCCGCGGGAAGTTCTCCATGTGAGCAGCCTGTCTGTTATATCTGTTGGTAGGGGTGTCACAAGACGCGGGGATGATGGAGGAGTCGACGAAGCTGCAAGCGACATGCCTCGTGCTCGGCACCAAGGGCCGCGGGAAGTTCTCCATGTGAGCAGCCTGTCTGTTATATCTGTTGGTAGGGGTGTCACAAGACGCGGGGATGATGGAGGAGTCGACGAAGCTGCAAGCGACATGCCTCGTGCTCGGCACCAAGGGCCGCGGGAAGTTCTCCATGTGAGCAGCCTGTCTGTTATATCTGTTGGTAGGGGTGTCACAAGACGCGGGGATGATGGAGGAGTCGACGAAGCTGCAAGCGACACGCCTCGTGCTCGGCACCAAGGGCCGCGGGAAGTTCTCCATGTGAGCAGCCTGTCTGTTATATCTGTTGGTAGGGGTGTCACAAGACGCGGGGATGATGGAGGAGTCGACAAAGCTGCAAGCGACATGCCTCGTGCTCGGCACCAAGGGCCGCGGGAAGTTCTCCATGTGAGCAGCCTGTCTGTTATATCTGTTGGTAGGGGTGTCACAAGACGCGGGGATGATGGAGGAGTCGACGAAGCTGCAAGCGACATGCCTCGTACTCGGCACCAAGGGCCGCGGGAAGTTCTCCATGTGAGCAGCCTGTCTGTTATATCTGTTGGTAGGGGTGTCACAAGACGCGGGGATGATGGAGGAGTCGACGAAGCTGCAAGCGACATGCCTCGTGCTCGGCACCAAGGGCCGCGGGAAGTTCTCCATGTGAGCAGCCTGTCTGTTATATCTGTTGGTAGGGGTGTCACAAGACGCGGGGATGATGGAGGAGTCGACGAAGCTGCAAGCGACATGCCTCGTGCTCGGCACCAAGGGCCGCGGGAAGTTCTCCATGTGAGCAGCCTGTCTGTTATATCTGTTGGGACAGGTGTCACAAGACGCGGGGATGATGGAGGAGTCGACCAAGCTGCAAGCGACATGCCTCGTGCTCGGGACCAAGGGCCGCGGGAAGTTCTCCATGTGAGGCGCGGCAAGCTATCAGGCAGCACGAGCGCCTACTGTGTGAAGAACCGACCCCCTTCGCTCTCCGTGATATAGTCGTCTCCAAAGACAAGGTGCTGCTGGTCAAGCAAGGCGACGCCACCCCCCCCAACCGCTCGCCTGCTCTCTCCCTCACCGGCAGCCCCCTCCCTCCCACTTCCTTTCCCTTCCTGTTTCCCCCTCCCCTCCCTGCTCTTCCCCCTTTCCCCTTCCCCCGCCCTCCCTCCCAGGCGCGGCAAGCTATCAGGCAGCACGAGTGCCTACTGTGTGAAGAACCGACCCCCTTCGCTCTCCGTGATAGTCGTCTCGAAAGACAAGGTGCTGCTGGTCAAGCAAGGCGACGCCACCCCCCCCGACCGCTCGCCTGCTCTCTCCCTCACCGGCAGCCCCCTCCCTCCCACTTCCTTTCCCTTCCTGTTTCCCCCTCCCCTCCCTGCTCTTCCCCCTTTCCCCTTCCCCCGCCCTCCCTCCCAGGCGCGGCAAGCTATCAGGCAGCACGAGTGCCTACTGTGTGAAGAACCGACCCCCTTCGCTCTCCGTGATAGTCGTCTCGAAAGACAAGGTGCTGCTGGTCAAGCAAGGCGACGCCACCCCCCCCGACCGCTCGCCTGCTCTCTCCCTCACCGGCAGCCCCCTCCCTCCCACTTCCTTTCCCTTCCTGTTTCCCCCTCCCCTCCCTGCTCTTCCCCCTTTCCCCTTCCCCCGCCCTCCCTCCCAGGCGCGGCAAGCTATCAGGCAGCACGAGTGCCTACTGTGTGAAGAACCGACCCCCTTCGCTCTCCGTGATAGTCGTCTCAAAAGACAAGGTGCTGCTGGTCAAGCAAGGCGACGCCACCCCCCCCGACCGCTCGCCTGCTCTCTCCCTCACTGGCAGCCCCCTCCCTGGCACCTCCTCTCCTTCCATCCCCTCCGCTGGGTCCTCCTCTGGGGAGAGTCGCCGGAACAGCGAGAGCCGGAACGGTGAGAGCCGGGCGGATGCGGTGCAGGTGGCACAGGAGAGTGACGGCGGTGGGAAAGTGAGTGGGAGTGGGAGTGGTAGTTTTGGCAAGGGGAGTTTCATGCGTGCTGGGTCTTCCCTGTCGGATCGTTCTGCGGTTTCGGATGGGAGTAGCAGCAAGGAGACTGGTGATGAGAGCAGTACTAGCAAGATCGCAGCTGATGCGCTGACAGTGGCAGATGGTGTCTTAGAGGAGAGGGGCAGGGGGGACGGACAGGAGGGGAGGGGCAGAGGAGGAGGGGAGGAGAAGGGGGTGGGTAAGGAGTTACAGCAGTTGCGGGAGCAGCAGCAGCAGCGGATGCTGCAGCACCAGCAGCAGCAGCTTCAGGCAGCGACCAAACTCGCTGCTCTTATGGAGGGAGTCAGTGTGGGAGCGGGAGGAGGTGGGGGTGGAGTGTGGGGAGGGGAAGGATTCGGAGGAGGAGTGGGAGGGAGGGGAGGAGGAGGGGAGGGTACTGGTGGGGACGACACAGGGGGCGGCGGTGCGTGGAGCGATGACCATGACTCTGCCTCAGCGGCTCATGCAGTTGCCAGGTCACAGCAGCGCATGGGCATGGTGCATGAGAGCACAGGCATGGGTCATGCTAGTGCGGCAGGCATGGGGTTTCAACCTACCAACAGCGGTGGCAGCGGCGGTATCAGCGGCGGTATCAGCGGTGTCAGCGGTGGTGGCGGTGGCGGCAGTGGCGGGTTGAGCCTGGCGAGCAGCACGGACAGCACGTTCACTGTGGGGAGCAGGAGCAATGCGAGCAGCAGGGCTGGCAGTGGGGGCGAGCCCACCACCTCTCCTATCAGCGGCAGCGGCAGCGGCAGTGGGAACGGGAACGGGATAGCTGGGAGTGCAGTGAAAGAAGCAGGCATGGTGGCAGCTGCAACTGCTGTGGCTGGGGTGGAAGAGGCCGGTGGGGCGGGAGAAACGGGAGGGGCAGTGGCGGCAGAAATGCTGGAAGCGTCCAGTGGGGTGTTCTGCCGTGTGTACTCTTATGAGGAGATCCAGGTATGCCTGTGTGTGTGAGCCTTTAAATTTCTTTCAAGGAGCGATTGAAGCGTCCAGTGGGGTGCACTGCCGTGTGTACTCGTATGAGGAGATCCAGGTATGTTGACTGTGCTTTGAGGCTCTGTTGGAGTTACTTTTAAGAATTCTCAAAAGTAACTCCAGCATTTTTTCCGTGTGTGCTCATATGAGGAGATCCAGGTATGTTGACTGTGCTTGGAGGCTCGAAAAACCAAGCTGAATAATGCCCGACTCGTGTTTTGCTCATGTCGAGAGTCCCCTTATTAGTGTTCTCCGTGTGTACTCATATGAGGAGATCCAGGTACGCGTGGGTTTCTAGACGCATTGAGCTTGTTCTTTATTCCACTCCTTCCCTCTCCCAACCCCACGCTGTCAACTCTCAACTCTCGTCTCCCCCCTCTCACACCAGAGAGCAACGGACAACTTCAGTCCCCAGCTGGTGCTGGGAGAAGACGGGAGTGGTGTGCTGTGCTCTTGCTGTCGTGCGCATTGCTCTTCTGATCGCCATACACTCTCCTCTCTCTCCACTCATTTCCACTTGCCCTTCTTCCGCACACCAGAGAGCAACGGACAACTTCAGCCCGCAGCTGGTGCTGGGAGAGGGCGGCTTCGGCACCGTCTTTTCTGGGCTGCTGGGCGGCGGCAAGGTGGCTGTGAAGGTGATCAAGACGGAAGACGCCGACCGGGCAGCCAAGGAATTCCAAAGAGAGGTGAGCAGGAGAAACTCTAGGTTCAAATCTGCTGCTATGTTGTCTAGGTTCAAATCTGCTGTTACGTTGTCTAGGTTCAAATCTGCTGTTACGTTGTCTAGGTTCAAATCTGCTGTTACGTTGTCTAGGTTCAAATCTGCTGTTACGTTGTCTAGGTTCAAATCTGCTGTTACGTTGTCTAGGTTCAAATCTGCTGTTTCGTTGTCTAGGTTCAAATCTGCTGTTATGTTGTCTAGGTTCAAATCAGATCTGCTGTTACGTTTTCTTCCTTGTTCTGCCGCTTTCCCTTTCTTCCCCCAGCTCCCCCCCCCACCCACCCCTATGTGTGTCTTCCCCTGCTCTCGTCTTTCTTCCTTTGGAGGCCAACGTGCTTTTGCACCCATCGTTGATTTTCCTCTATTGCCCGTTGTAATCCCCTCACCGCACGTCTCCTGTCGCCACCCCTTGAATGGAGCTCTTGAGTTAGATACACCACCCACGTGTCCCCTCCCTGCCCCCGTCTCTCTCTCTCTACTCCCGATCCCTCAATTGGAGCTATTGAGTTAGATACACACCACCCACATGTCCATGTCCTCTCCCTGCTCTGCTCGGGTGGTGCCCCTCCAACCACCGCATTACCAATTCACTCTCTGCCCTGGTCTCTCTCTCTCTACTCCCGATCCCTCAATTGGAGCTATTGGGCCAGATACACCACCCACCCACATGTCCTCTCCCTGCTCGGGTGCTGCCCCTCCCATCGCCGCATTACCAACTCACTCCCTGCCCCCGTCTCTCTCTCTCTACTCCCGATCCCTCAGGTCGAGCTCTTGAGCCAGATACACCATCCACATGTCCTATCGCTGCTTGGGTGCTTCCCCTCCCACTACCGCATTACCAACTCACTCTCTTCCCTGTTCTCTTCCCCTTACCGCACTTCTCCTGTCGCCACCCCTCAGGTCGAGCTCTTGAGCCAGATACACCACCCACATGTCCTATCGCTGCTCGGCTGCTGCCCGTCGCACCACTGCATAGTGTACGAGTTCATGGCCAGCGGCACTCTCGAGGAGCGCCTGCTCTGCGCCAACAACTCGCCGCCCCTCCCCTGGTTCGCCCGCCTCCGCATCGCCGCTGAAATCGCCTCCGCACTCCTCGCGCTACACTCGCAGCCAAAGCCAATCATCCACCTGGATCTAAAACCCGCGAATGTGCTTTTAGACGAGCGGCTTGTAGCGAAGCTGGCAGACGTGGGGGTCGCGAGGCAGATGCCCGGGTGTGGTGGTGGCTCGGACCAGGGCTTTAATGTCACGCATGCGCACACGTCGATGCCGATCGGGACCGTCGCTTATGTCGACCCGGAGTATCAGCGAACGGGCGATTTTAGCCCGAAATCCGATGTGTACGCCCTTGGGATTATCCTGTTTGACTTGCTGACGGGGCGGCAGCCCGCTATGTATGAGAGGATAGAAGATGCGGTGGATGATGGGAACGAGGAGGCGTTGGGGAAGCTGCTGGATGGCAAAGCAGGGAAGTGGCCTGTAGGGTTGGCTATGGAGGTGGCGAGGATTGCAGTGCGGTGCAGTGAGATGAAGAGGAAAAAGAGGCCTGATTTAGGGGAAGTGGTGATGCCCGTGCTGAGGAAAGCACAGAAGGAGGCCGTGATCTTGATGGAGAGGATGATGGCTGGAATGTGATGGGGAGACTTAGAACTCGGTGATGAGAGTGTTTGGTAGATATGGAGAAGAACGACGATTGTGACGGGCGATGAACCAGAGAAAGGAGAACCTGGTGAACAGTTGCTTTCAGGTGCATTTTGTGGGAGAAAATCTAGGCTAGTGCTGGTAGATCTTACCTGTATGTTAGTTGTTAGGCATTGTATTATCTTATGTAAAGATATTTCTCTTCGTGATGTTGTGCTAACGATTACTTTATTGGAGTCATTCTTAAAGAGTAACGATGGTGCTTGCAAGGAAAGTCGGTCGGCTGTGGTTGGCAGTTCGCTCACATCGACGGCTAGATTCCCTACAGCAAATGCCGCGGCAGCATTGTCAGGCGGGGCAGCATTGGGGACCGCGCGTCTCCAATTTCAGGCTTTTCCTCGCAGATTTCGGGCAGAGAACAGCAATGAGCCACTCACGACAATCCTGGCTGTACAAACGCTCGCGTTGACCTCGATAATCAACGCGGAAAGCAGCTTGTATAAAATAAAAACCTGAGGGACTCGGTCCGGGTAAGAACGTATTTCTATTCCGTTGGGCAGCGAAATCGACAGTAAAGTGGCAGGCTGCATCGATTTCAGTTCCCATACGACAAATCAAACATCGAGAAAAGAGGCAGCTTGGCAGGCAGCCCATGGCTGTGTGCGTGACCGCTGCACTACCGGCAGCAGAGGCTGGATTGGTGGACGACAGGAAGCCAAGCCTTCCTTCCTTCCTCCCATACTTGAAAGTTGAAACCAGGCAGCAGAGAAGACACAGCAAGCAGCAATTTTCCATATCTTGGCCCCAACCAGCACACAAGTTGACGACGCTGGACCTCCATTCATGTGATCGTTCTTCTTTGGATTTCTCGTTGTGTAATCAACAACACGGAGGGCCAATCAGCCGCCTAGGAAAGTCAGAAAAAGGCATTGCACGCGTATCATGCTTATCCATTAGGCCAAAGCCCAATATCCTTCGGGATTCTTTTTCCCGACCCGACAACTCTGGCTTCAAAGTCCTTAGACGCCAGCGAAGTCCTTGTGGTCCTTAGGTGATACAAGCGAACCCAGCGCGTACCACGTGACGATCAGTACACCCTGTCTAAGGATCAGGTTCCATTGGCCTAGGTGCGCGCCTCGCAGCCTACGTCAGCAATGAGCAGACTCACAGACTCCCACACTCCACACTAGAGTCAGTGCGCACGAGAGAAGTTTCCCTGGGACCGAGATTCATCCTCTGAACGACTTTCAGCTGCAATCGCGCAATGGCTGAGGCGGGCCATCTCTTGAGAGGCTATTATTAGTCCGAGATGATTTCTCTTGAGATGTATGCGAGTTTTATCTCGAACGGTTCGATGCGCCTCGGAGGCGATTATTAGTCCGAGTATTTTATTCAACAAAGAGTCACGCCATTCGCTAACGTTCTTGTGTTGCAAGTAGACGTGAGAGGAAGCGAGTGGAAGCGAGAAGAAGCGAGAAGTCGCGAGAAGACGTGAGCGGTCGCGAGAGGTCGCGAGCGCGACAAATCTGAATATTTAGAACGAAAGGCTCGAAAGTTTGCTAGGTTTTCACAATGGCTCCCGCCTTTAGCGGGGGGGCCCCGGAGCGGATAGTCGTGGCCGTGAGCAAGGACCCGTCGAGCCGCGACGCCATAAAGTGGGCGGTTCGGAAGAAGATGAAGCGCGCCGATGACATGCTCACCCTCCTCCACATCGTCTCCAGGCTTCCTGCTCCAGGTAGGCTCGGTATGGAGCTCGGTACGGGAGGCACGGAATGGGAGGCACGGTATGGGAGGCTCGGTATGCGGGTCACGGAATGGGAGGCTTGTTGTTTTAGGAACAATTATGAGAAGCTCGTTATGGTAGGCACAGTTTCATGTTAGGTAAAGTAATCGAAAGGCATCGCTGTAGCAGCGAGCAACCGTGCTCAACGTAAAACGCGGCGGTGGCAGGGTTCATTTTTTTCCCGACGTCGTTCCAAAGATTCCGTGTCGCGGTATCCCCTCCTCCTGGTATAACCCTCTCCCCTGGGTTAACCCGTGTCCTTGAAGTGACCTTGTGTGCCGCCAGAAACCCCTCACAGAGTCTGGCAGAGATTGAAAATTCTTGGTTACCTAACGAGCTAAGCGCAAACGAATGCAAAAAAAGATTGGCCAAGTGCTTCATTTTTGTCGTTTTGACGTCCTCGTTATTGCTTCGAGAGTCTATTATGTTATCGCGTCCGACGATTGATTCGTCATTGCGTCCGCCATTTTGCTCACCTCGGTTCGGCCAATGAGTCTTTAGCTCGCCGCGGGTTTTATTGGCTCAATTAAGTGCAACAAACGCCTCGAAATTCGATGAAGTTCCATAGGCGCCTCAAAATCGATTCCGTTTTATAGGCGTCTAAAATATCAACCGCATGCCGCTACGAGATGCTTGTAGTAAGCTCATACACCACTCAGCCAATGCACTTTGTGTCCTCCTCCCACGTTCCCCCCTTCTTCCCCTTTCCCCCCTTCTTCCCCTTTCCCCCCTTCTTCCCCTTTCCCCTCCCTCTCCTCTGGCCCCACCACCACCCTTCTCCCCGCAGGCGGGTATGGCTCCGGGGGGTCGGGTGGGGAGATCTACCAGAGCGAGGCGTCGACGGGGGCGTTTGTGGCGTACCTGCGGGACGTGGTGAAGCCCATGATGCTGCAACTCAAGGCCGCCGTGGATCCCAAGGTGAGGCTTTTGAGAATTCTCAGATGCTGCAACTCAAGGCCGCCGTGGATCCCAAGGTGAGGCTTTTGAGAATTCTCAGATGCTGCAACTCAAGGCCGCCGTGGATCCCAAGGTGAGGCTTTTGAGAATTCTCAGATGCTGCAACTCAAGGCCGCCGTCGACCCCAAGGTGAGGCTCTGGGGATGGGATGGGTGATGGTATGGTGAGGGAATTCGGACACGGATGTCATGCTGCTGCACCCCAAGCAGAGCTCAAGGCGGCCCTGCACCCCAAGGTGAGGCAGTCGGGATCGTGAGCACATTGTGTTGCCCCTCGCAACATCTTTCCCCCCCTCCCTTCTCCCACATACCTACATTCGCCTTCCCCCCTCCCCCTCCCCCTTCCACCACACCACCCTCCCCCCAGGTGCAGGCGCGCGTGGAGCTGAAGGTGGGGCGCAGCAACTGGCCTGCCCCTGCTCTCCTCTTCCACCTCACCCCCCAACCTCCCCGCCCCCTCTCTTCCCCCCCCTCCGCCTTCCCCCAGGTGCAGGCGCGCGTGGAGTTGAAGGTCTGGCCTGCCCTGCTCTCCTCTTCCACCTCACCCCCCAACCTCCCCGCCCCCTCTTCCTCCCCCCGTCCTCCCTCCCCCAGGTGCATTCGCGCGTGGAGCTGAAGGTGGGGCGCAGCAACTGGCGCGTGAGAGGCATTCTAGAGGAAGCCACGCGCCTGCAGGCGTCCATGCTCGTCATCGGCGCGCAGCCCAGCCTGTGAGTCCCTGAGACGGCTGGGAACACACCTATATGCCATCACGCGTGTCCTGTGCCCCTTACTGCGATGTCTCACATGCCATTCTAACTGAGGCCACGCGCCTGCACGCGTCCATGCTCGTCATCGGCGCGCAGCCCAGCCTGTGAGTCCTCATGTGCCATGTCACGCCTATTTTGACTTCCCTCTCCACTCCCCCCCCCTCGTCTCTTCCCTTACGCCCTGCTTCTTCCGTCCCCCTCCTTCTCTTCACCTAGCTGAGTCTTTCGGTTGTTCACCACCCCCTCCCTTCCTCCACCTCTCCTTCACCCCGCAACCTCCTCCGTCCACTTGTGCGTCCAACCCCCCCCACACCTTCCCCTTCCCTCCTTCCCAGCCACAGCGATTCGTTTGGCACAGGAGCCTACTTCATCCGCAACAAGCCGCCGCACATGTCAGTCTACGTCATTCAGGCGGGGAAGCTGCTGCTCAGCCACGAGGCAGACGGGCAGATCACGGGTTCCCCTGCTGCCCTCGACTCCCTTGCTCTAGACGCCGCAGCTGCGGAAGAAGCAGGAGGAGGCGGAGGCGGAGGCGGAGGCGGAGGGGGAGGGGGAGGCGCAGGGGGGTTTGGAGACGGAACGGGGGCGCTGTTAGGCATGTCTCCGGGGCAGTTTGAGGCTGGAGGGCCCTTATTGGTGGATCAGCTGCTGGCTGCCGGCCTGCGATTGGACACGCCGGCTGCTGAGCTGGCGGCGCTGAGGCTGCCTGCTGAAGTGTTGGAGCAATTGCTGGCCGCACAGGTGGCAGCTAGTGGTGAGTCTCAGGTGGAATGCGGTGAGTGCAAGTGGCAGGCAGGTTCAGTAAGCTGATGTAAGATACAACAGAGATTGCTTTGAGGCACATATTTTCTATGTCCCTTTCTGCCATCCCCTTTTCCTTCAATAACCCATGTTTTCTCACGCCCTGTGTGTCCTACGCGTGCCACGTGTCCCCCACACGCCACCCTCCTCACCACATGTCTGGCACGTTTCAGGCAAGTCAGGGAAGAGCAGCCGGAGGAACAAGAGTCCGTTGCCCGCCGCCCCACCCCCGGCGCGCAGCAGCAGCAGCAACAACATCAACATCAGCAGCAGCATGAATATCGGCGGCAGCAGCTATAACAACAGCCGGTCAGAGGAAATACCTCTCTTCAGCAGCAGCCCAGGCGGGGACCCAAACCAGCAGCTGCTGCTCCTGCAGCAACAGCTGCAGCTTCAGCACTTGCAACAGCAGCAGCAGCAGCAGCAACAAGGGACGGAGCAGCAGCAGGAGGGTGAGAAGAGAAAGTCCCGATCCAAGTCTAAGTCTCGCAAGAGCAGCCGAGACCAGCTTGCTTTGTCGTCAGGCCTTCCTTTCGACATGCCTCAGGGCTCATTGGAAAGCACCGGGTTCGACGGCATGGGGTACAGTCACAGTGGGAGTGACATTCCGACTTGTATTCCTGCCACCATCGCCAATGCCCATGACAGCAACGCTGCCAACGCCAATCGGCTTGGTCAGTTCCTCACTCCGCCTCGCTCCCGCAGCGGTATGGATGCTTTCGCGTCTGTACTCGCTAGAGACAGCCTCACTAGTAGCTCTGGCCCGCTGCCGCGCCTCTCCCCTTCGTTTAAGCCCTCCAGAGGGCGATATGAGGGAGGGGGGTATGAGGGAGGGGGATACGAGGGAGGGGGGTATGAGGGAGGGGAGTATGGAAGCACTGGTACCTCTCCTGCTGCGGGGAGAAAGTTGAAGGCGAGCCGCAGCAGCGTTGGCAGGCATAGGAGAGAGAGGAGCGGCGGTGCTGGCAGTGCTGGTGGTGGTGGGGTTGATTTTACTGCCATGGCTGGCGCTGCATCTGGTGTGGGAGACGCGTCTCGAGGGGCAGGGCGTAAGGTATGTCCCTGTGTGCATCTGGTATCATGGTATGACCCGTTGTGCATAAGGACAATCCTTTGTGCGTATTTTTGCACCTGTGAAGCGTATTAGTCGAGCGCATGTGTGTGCCACAGTGCCACACTCAATAGCTTGTTTTCTCAAGTTTCCTCCTCCCTCTACTTCCCTCTTCCCGTTCGTCCCCCCACTCGTCTTGTGCACATCAGAGCGCAGCAGCGATGGAGATAGAGCAGATGCGGGTACAAGCAAAGGAAGCAGAAACAGCAAGGCTGCATGCAGAGAGGCGCCTGCTGCAGATGCGGGTACAGGCCAAGGAGGCGGAAACAGCAAGACTGCATGCAGAGAGGCGCCTGCTGCAGAGTTCTGAGTCGACTCAAAACTATACATCCCTTTTCCCCTCCATCCCCCCTCGTCCCGTACTTATCGGAGCGCAGCAGCAATGGAGATAGAGCAGATGCGGCTACAAGCAAAGGAAGCAGAAACAGCAAGGCTGCATGCAGAGAGGCGCCTGCTGCAGAATTCTGAGTCGACTCACATCTCCACACCCCTTTTCCCCTCCATCCCCCCTCGTCCCGTGCATATCAGAGCGCAGCAGCGATGGAGATAGAGCAGATGCGGGTACAGGCCAAGGAGGCGGAAACAGCAAGACTGCATGCAGAGAGGCGCCTGCTGCAGAGTTCTGAGTCGACTCAAAACTATACATCCCTTTTCCCCTCCATCCCCCCTCGTCCCGTACTTATCGGAGCGCAGCAGCAATGGAGATAGAGCAGATGCGGCTACAAGCAAAGGAAGCAGAAACAGCAAGGCTGCATGCAGAGAGGCGCCTGCTGCAGAATTCTGAGTCGACTCACATCTCCACACCCCTTTTCCCCTCCATCCCCCCTCGTCCCGTGCATATCAGAGCGCAGCAGCGATGGAGATAGAGCAGATGCGGGTACAGGCCAAGGAGGCGGAAACAGCAAGACTGCATGCAGAGAGGCGCCTGCTGCAGATGCGGGTGCAGGCACAGGCAGGACGGGGGGAGGTACCCACTGAGTCAAGCCCATGGGGAGGGAGGGGGGAGGAGGGAGCAGGGCAGGTGAGAGGAGAGGGTGGAGTGGCAAGAGGGGGAGGGGAGGGAGAGGGGGGCGAGCAGCGGTCACAGTACAGCTTTGAGCTGGCGCAGTCACAGAAAGAATTTGAAGCTGCCCGGGTGAAGCTCGCTTCAGTGGAAGCAGCTTTGGCCCGGGCAGCGGGCAGAACGAAACAGGAAGATGGAGATAGAGGAGTAGGAGGAGCAGGGTCAGGAAGGCGAACGGGGCAGTCTGGGTTGTCTGTCAGTGGCAGTAGCGGCAGCAGAGGTGGTCAAGCACGGGCAGCTGAGGCGTCAGTTGCAGCGGCGACGGCAGCGGCAGCAGCAGCGGCGCAGAGATTAGCGCAGAGAGGAGGCAACCCGCACCACAGATTCGAGCAAGGGGCCAGGGAGGGCTTCAGGTGGCAGGAGACAGGGAACGGGAGGGGCGAGGATGAGGGGCAGGAGAGTGGGGAGGAAGAGGAGGAAGAGGAGGAGGAAGAGGAGGAGGAGGAGGAAGGGGAGGAAGAGGTAGGGGAGGAGGAGGTAGGGGAGGAGGATGACGAGTTGCAGATTGATATATTGAGTGCGGCTGGGAGTGGTGTGGTTGGGTTCACAGATGGGTCCTCCTCCACTTTTGACCTTAGCTCCCTATCCCCCCACTCATTCAACGGCCCAGACTCAAACAGCCGTCCAGCCTCTGGCAGCAGCCGTGCCTCAACAAAAAAACATTCCCAAAATAGCAACCTTTCCTTTACTGGAGGGTTTGAGGGTTCTGCCAGCGATCTCCAGGTCGACCTTTTGGGCGGCAGCTCGTTGGGTATGGACAAGGGAGCGGACGGCGCAGAGGGCGGGGAGCAGCCAGATGATGACGTGGATTTGTCTTTTTCCATGTCAGAGCTCCAGATGGACCTGCTCAGCCCTGGAGAGAACACGAGGAGGGGTGATAAGCATGAGAAGGAGCAGAAGGAATGGAAGAGGGAGAGAGAGAGGGGTGGGGGGGAGTTGGGAGAGGTACAGGAAGATGAAGAGGAGAATGGGTGCGACCTTGACCTAGGGCTTAGTCTGGTGGGGGGAAGTTCTGTGAGGGATGGGCGTGGAGATAATGGCAGGGGCAGGGAGAGTGGCGACAGTTATGGTGGCAGTGGCAGCGGCAGCGGCAGCGGCAGCAGGGTTAGTGGCAGTGGCAGCGGCAGCAGGGATGGTGGTAGCAGTGGGAGTGTGGGTGAAATTGTTGAGGAGAGGGAGAGGGAGGGGCAAGGGAAGGGAGAGGCGAAGGAGAAAGGAGGGGAGGGAGAAGGGAAGGGTAAAAGAGCTGGAGCTGTGAAGCATGTGATTGGTCGAGGGCACTACCGCTTGTACAGTTATGAAGAGATTCAGGTGGGTGAACACTTAAAGCAGAAGGGTGATTTGAGGGCAGTAGGGGTAAATCTGATTTCAAAATCCGGGCGCTTCAAATTTCCATGGGCGGGTGTACCTCTTTCAGATTTCAAAATCTGTAAGCACCTTCTTAAGCACAGTTCTTGTTTCTTCCCCATTGCAGGCCGCAACCGACAACTTCAATCCGAAGAACCGTCTGGGGGCGATTGTGGGCAGCTTTTCAGTAACAGGTTGTGATGACTTCATATCGTCTTTCTCTTCTTCCACTCCCTTCCCATGGCAGGCCGCAACGGACAACTTCAACCAGAAGAATCGATTGGGCGAGGGGGCGTTTGGCGCGGTGTATGCACTCACAGGCAGTTTTTCCGAAACAGTTTGTGATTTGTGATTATGTTATACAGCATCTTTCATGTTTCACCCTCATCGCAGGCCGCAACGGACAACTTCAACCAGAAGAATCGATTGGGCGAGGGGGCGTTTGGCACGGTGTATGCACTCACAGGCAGTTTTTCTGAAACAGTTTGTGATTTGTGATTATGTTATACAACATCTTTCATGTTTCACCCTCATCGCAGGCCGCAACGGACAACTTCAACCAGAAGAATCGATTGGGCGAGGGGGCGTTTGGCGCGGTGTATGCATTCACAGGCAGTTTTTCCGAAACAGTTTGTGATTTGTGATTATGTTATACAGCATCTTTCATGTTTCACCCTCATCGCAGGCCGCAACGGACAACTTCAACCAGAAGAATCGATTGGGCGAGGGGGCGTTTGGCACGGTGTATGCACTCACAGGCAGTTTTTCCGAAACAGTTTGTGATTTGTGATTATGTTATACAACATCTTTCATGTTTCACCCTCATCGCAGGCCGCAACGGACAACTTCAACCAGAAGAATCGATTGGGCGAGGGGGCGTTTGGCACGGTGTATGCACTCACAGGCAGTTTTTCCGAAACAGTTTGTGATTTGTGATTATGTTATACAACATCTTTCATGTTTCACCCTCATCGCAGGCCGCAACGGACAACTTCAACCAGAAGAATCGATTGGGCGAGGGGGCTTTTGGCACGGTGTATGGGGGGCGGCTGCACCACACTCGCGTGGCGGTGAAGGTGCTTAAAGCCACAGACGTGGTCAAGGCCACCAACGAGTTCCAGCAGGAGGTGAGATGGAGGGAGGGGGTGGGCTGTTTAAGGGGAAGGGGGGGGGGGGGGGGGGGGGGGTACGGTTAGTGGGGTACGTGCAGTCCGGTCCAGGCTGGTGCCTCTGGTCTGCTGCATTTTACCCTTCTCGTTCCTTCTCGTTTTTTTTTTCAATCCCCGCCTCCCTCATTTCAACCTGCCTTTCTGTGTCCCCCCCCCACGCTCCCGCTCACCCCCACTCTGCAGGAAGAGGTGCTGAGTCAGATCCCGCACCCACACGTGGTGACGCTACTCAGCTGCTGCTTTTCTGACTAATTCCCTCTGCTCGGTCTCCCCCCCTCACCCCCGTTCCTCAGGAAGAGGTGTTGAGTCAGATCCCACGCCCACGTGTGATGATGCTACTTAGCTGCTGCCCCATTCTCCCTCTGACTGGTCTCTCCCTCAACCCACAATCCCTCAGGTGGAGGTGCTGAGTCAGATTCAGCACCCGCATGTGGTGATGCTGCTGGGGTGCTGCCCCTCGCACCACTGCATAGTGTACGAGTTCATGGCCAGCGGCGCTCTCGAGGAGCGCCTGCTCTGCGCCAACACGTGGTGGTGCTACTGGGCTGCTGCCTGGCCCCCCCCACTGCACTACTAGCTCGCTGCTCTGCTCCCTCTCTGACGCTCCTCCTCTCCCTCCTCCCCTCCCCCCAATCCCTCAGGTGGAGGTGCTAAGCCAGATCCAACATCCGCACGTGGTGATGCTGCTGGGCTGCTGTCCGTCGCACCACTGCATAGTGTACGAGTTCATGGCCAGCGGCACTCTCGAGGAGCGCCTGCTATGCGCCAACAACTCGCCCCCCCTCCCCTGGTTCGCCCGCCTCCGCATCGCCGCTGAAATCGCCTCGGCTCTCCTCATCCTGCACGCACGCCCCATTCCCATCGTCCACCGCGACTTAAAGCCCGCCAACATTCTCCTGGATAAGAACCTAGTGGCGAAGCTTGGAGACGTGGGGCTAGCAAAGCTGATGCCAGGAACAGGGTCGCAGGTGCACACGCACGCGCATGATTCGGTGCCTGTGGGGACTCTGGCTTACGTCGACCCGGAGTTTCAGCGAACGGGGGATTACGGGCCGAAATCGGACGTGTATGCGCTCGGGATTATTTTATTTGATATTCTGACGGGGCGCAAGCCGACGACTTATGAGGAGTTAGAGGAGGCTGTGGATGAGGGGGACGAGGAAGCTTTCGGGAAGCTTCTCGATGAGAGGGGGGGGGAGTGGCCGATCGGGCTGGCGATGGAGGTGGCAAGGATGGCAGTGCGGTGCAGTGAGATGCGGAGGAAGAAACGGCCGGATCTGGAGAGTGAGGTGATGCCGCTGCTGGCACGGGCGAGGGATGAGGCGGCAGAGGCAGAGGAAGCTGCCGGGAAGGAGGGTGGGCGGTCTGGAGGGAGCGGGGATGTGCCCAAGGGGTTGCTGTGCCCGATCAACAAGGTGGGTGAAGGCTTTGAGAGGAAGTGTGAATGCAAGATGATTTCTGAGGCAGCTCAAAAGTCGGGAGGGAGCGGGGATGTGCCCAAGGGGTTGCTGTGCCCGATCAACAAGGTGGGTGAAGGCTTTGAGAGGAAGTGTGAATGCAAGATGATTTCTGAGGCAGCTCAAAAGTCGGGAGGGAGCGGGGATGTGCCCAAGGGGTTGCTGTGCCCGATCAACAAGGTGGGTGGGTTGGGAACTTGGGAAGACTCTGGAAGGAAGGGGTTCTGGAAGAGGCTTGAGTGTGCAGGTTGGTTGGGAGGATGAGAGCCTAGGGAGCGGGGATGTGCCCAAGGGGTTGCTATGCCCGATCAACAAGGTGCGTGGGAAAACTCTAGGGAGTGTAGCCTGGTTGGGAACTTGGGAAGACTCTGGAAGAAAGGGGTTCTGGAAGAGGCTTGAGTGTGCAGGTTGGTTGGGAGGATGAGAGCCTAGGGAGTGCAGGCATGGCGTTACATGCCAAGCATGGTTGTGAGTGATGTGGGCATGCGGCATGACTATGTTTCACCACCCCTGCTTGCGCGGCTTGTGCAACACATCCCCATAACAACCCGTCTAATCTTTCCTTGTGCAATTGTCCGTGCAGAAAATAATGGTGGAGCCGGTGCTAGCAGCTGACGGGTACACGTATGAGAAAGCAGCCATTCAAATGTGGTTGGAGCGAGCCGACCTATCCCCGATCACCAATGAGCCTATGCCCCACAAGCACCTCATGCCGAACCTCGTGGTTCGGGATTTGATAGCTGACTGGACCAACAAGAATGTAAAGACTGAAGCTTGAGCTGGGATAAGTGAATCCGGCTAGTGCCCACACTTTCAGATTAGCAGGGTTAAAATAAGAGAGATGAAGGTCTATGTGGGATTTAGCCACAATCTGTCCATACTTCAGTTATTCAAGGTGGCATCTTGGGGCATGCTCTGATTGTTTCTGTAATTAAGTTTTTTTAAACAGGTTAGGTGGAGGTGACTCCTACTGTACTATTATTACCCGAAGGCAAGTAATGACGGAGAAAAACCAGACCGTGTAAAGCCAGCTTCTTAGGCCGCGCGCCAACCTTTGCCAGCCCTCTTCCCCTCTTCGCGCGCAACCCGTCAAACCCCACCAGCTGGCTGCGCAGCTACAGAGATTCCCCCCAAACCTCAGGCCAGCCACAGTCAATTCATTTCCACCCCAGCTCACCGCACCTCATCCCATTCTACCGCACGTCTAGCTCTCCGCCTTCGAATTTTGCAACTCTCGCACGCCAAACCAGGAGGAGGAAGCGATGTCAAACCATGATGACTCGACGTGACCTGTCAAGTATCATTTGAAATTCGTCCCGGCCTCCCGCAAATGTCGGCGCAGTGCGCTCTCTCCTCCATGTCCTCCTAGCCGGCGTATTTATTTCCTGTATTTCACGACGGCGCTGTAGCTACCGCGCTCAGCCAGGTTCTCGTTTCTTAGGCAGGTCCCTCGCAACGTCAGCATTCAGCCATCCTCAAGTGTTTTTTGAGAATTCTAAAAAAACCGCCTCTGCGCGCCCGTATTTGAGCCAGGGCATGGAGCATTTCTCTATATTATTTTAGGCGCACCCAAAAGCGTTTCTGGCGGCCGCGCTCACCTCCCGACCTTCCTTTTAGTGCTGCCCTTTTAGTCCTAGTGCATTATTGCGGCAGGGTTTTGTTGTGCCGGTCGACCAACCAACGGCGAATCTGAACTGTCCAATACGTTGCTGAGGTCTGCATGTCGCGCTTGCCTTGTCTCGCTGTAGCAACCTCGACCAATGGGCGTCAAGCTTCAGATTCAGCTTCTCGAGGCGCGCGGCCTGCCGCCCAAGGACAATGGCGGCGCGAGAGACGCGTTTGTGCGGTTCCAGATGGGCGGCTCGAAGGCCCGCAGCAGGAGTGTAGCTAAGGACAACAATCCGACGTGGCAGGAAGAATTTCTCTTTTCGGTCAGCGACCTGGAAAAAGACGAACTGCTGGTGACGGTGTGGGACAAGAGCGTCTTCCTGGGCGAGGAATTTCTCGGGCAGCTTGTGCTGCCCGTGCGGCAGGTGCTGGCGTGCGACAGCTACGAGCTCCAGGCGATGTGGTTCCCGTTACAGAACAGGCTCACGCGACCGCGCGCGACGGTTACAGGCGACATTTTGATTTCCGCCAGCCTGTGGGGCGTTTCGTCGTTAGTGGCGGAGTCTGTTTCCCCCTCCGCCTTGCCATCCAGCCCCCTCCTTCCGCCCACTCCTCCCCGCTCCGCCCCTTCCCCCGCCCTCATCACCACAGTCAGCCTCGCCTTTCCTAAACCTTCTTCCGCCCCTCCCCCTTCCGCCACTCCCCCTTCCGCCTCTCCCCCTTCCGCCTCTCCCCTTTCCGCCTCTCCCCCTTCCGCACCTCCCCCTTCCGCCCCTTCCCCTTCCGCCCCCGCCCTTTCCTTCCCCCTCAAGCCCGCGCTGCGCCGCCATACAGGCCCCTCCGATACAGTCACACCCACTGCTCTCTCCCCGTGCGGGGAAGCAGACAAGGGGGAAGCGTGGGGCGGAGGGGGAAAGCTGGGACCGGAAGAGGGAGTGGGGGAAGGGGAAGGAGAAGGCGAAGGGAAAGCTGAAAGGAAGGAGGAAGGGGAGGAGAAAAGGGAAGGGGAAGGGGAAGCGGAAAGGGAAGGTCATGATGCGTCCGCCAACCTTCAAGGTAAAGAGAAGGAGGAGGGCGCGGCGGATGGCACAGCAGCAGCAGCAGCCGCCACCGCCACCGCTGCTAAACCGCGGCATCAGATTCTCCAGTCACTCACCGAGTCCTTAAAGCCCAACCCGCAGCAGCTGCAGCAGCTGAAGCAGCGCCTGCATGCCTCCAAGCTGTCAGCAGCATCAGCCATCCGGTCATTCGGGCACGCCGTGGAAAACAGCGTAGCCAAGGCAGGGCAGTCCGTGCGTGCCGCCAACGCCAAGGGCGGTGGGGTTGCACCCGTGGCGACTGATGGGGAGGAGGGGGAGGGGGAGTCGCGGAGAGGGTCGTTGGGGGAGGGTGACGGGGCGAGCGGAGGGGGAGGTGGGGAGGCAGGGGGAGGGGCAGGGGGCACGGGGGAAGCGGGGGAGGTGGAGGTGCCGGGGGTGTGGTGGGAGCAGGATATGAGGGACGTGCCGAGTGCAGGGCCCATGCCCGGGGAGCTAGCTGGAGGCGGTGTGCTGGTGGACCAGGCGTTTGATGCCGCCCCACACGTGCTGTTTGCCACCGTCTTCAAGCCCGGCTCGCCCTTCTTCCAAGAATTTGCTGCAGGTGA
The DNA here is from genome assembly GCA_947471745.1 of Closterium sp. Naga37s-1. NCBI lineage: Eukaryota > Viridiplantae > Streptophyta > Zygnematophyceae > Desmidiales > Closteriaceae > Closterium > Closterium sp. Naga37s-1. The sequence continues at coordinate 740,274 of CANJKZ010000161.1, read as the reverse complement.
GTGTTGAGTTGACTCAAAGCAGGGCCCATGCCCGGGGAGCTAGCTGGTGGTGGTGTGCTGGTGGAGCAGGCCTTTGATGCCGCCCCACACGTGCTCTTTGCTGCCATCTTCAAGCCCGGCTCGCCCTTCTTCCAAGAGTTTGCCTCTGGTGAGTGTTGAGTTGACTCAAAGCAGGGCCCATGCCGGGGGAGGTACCTGGAGGCGGTGTGTTGGTGGAGCAGGCCTTTGATGCCGCCCCACACGTGCTGTTTTCTGCCATCTTCAAGCCCGGCTCGCCCTTCTTCCAGGAATTTGCCAGCGGTGCGTTTTGAGTTGAGTTAAAGGACTTGTGTTGGTGCATTCTGAGTCGACTCAAAATACACCTGCCCCGCACCGCACCGCACCACACGCTTCTCTTTGCTGCTATCTTCAAGCCTCACTCGCCCTTCTTCCATGAGTTTGCCAGCGGTGCGTTTTAAGTTCTGAGCTGATTCAAAAGGCTTGCGTTCCAGGCTTTGCCTCCCACGTCTCTCCACATTATCACATCTCTCCTGTTGTCGCATCTCCCCGCACGTGTATTAGATTGACTCAAGTACCCCAGTCCCCCCCGAACCACCCCCCACCCCTTCCCAACAGAACGCAAGCTGACACAACTCAACATTGGTCCATGGTTTCTCGCCGACAGCAGCAGCAGCAGCAGTCACAGCGGAGCAAAGCTGAATCGCAGCACAGCACACAAGGGCATTAAGCCCCCCGCCACCCTGCCTCCCGCTGCTGCTCCCAAAGGCGGCGCAGGGGCGGAGCAGCAGCAGCAGGAAGACACAGGCACCGTGATGCACCGCACTGTATCGTACATGACCGCACCGTCCTCCCTGGTGAAATCGGTACAGGCAACAGAGGAGGTGCTGTGTGTGCGGGCAGATGCAGGGGGATTCCTGGTGGCTGTGACGGCGAAAACCCCTGACGTTCCGTATGGAGGCACGTTCGAAATTCACCTCCAGTTCTGTATCACTCCGCTTACAGAGGAGGGTGCAGGCGCAGGAGGAGGAGCAGGAGAAGGAGCGAACACAGGCGAGCAGAGCAGCAGCAGTAGAGTCCCGGCCTCTGCAGCAGGTGGTGATGGGAAAGAGACAGGTGCAGAGGGGTCAGGCAGTGGGGTGAAGAGTCGGCTGCGAGTGTCGTATGAGCCGCATTTCCTGCAGAGCACCATGATGAAAAGCATGATAGAGAATGGCGTGCGCACCGGCCTCAAGGAGTCGTATGCCACCTTCCTCTCTGTGAGTGTGACGTGTTCTGAGATCTCTCAAGTGCGGGTGTTGTATGAGCCGCATTTCCTGCAGAATGAAGAGTATGATTGAGAATGGCATGCGCACCGGCCTCAAGGAATCGTATGCTACCTTCGTCTCGGTGAGTGTCCTTTTGAGGCGCCTCGAACCTCGTCGCCTTTATTAGGCGCATGTCTTGCAGAGCCCCATGATGAAGAGCATGATCGAAAATGGCATGCGCACCGGCCTCAAGGATACCTACGCAACCTTCCTCTCTGTGAGTTCTGAGATGCCAAACCTTGTCTCACTTGTTAGCCGCACTTCCTGCAGAGCACCATGATGGAGAGTATGATTGAACTCGGCATGTGCACTGGCCTCAAGGAATCGTATGTCACCTTCCTCTCTGTAAGTTCTGAGACGCCAAACCTCGTCTCGACTTTCACTTGTTAGCCGCATTTCCTGCAGAGCACCATGATGTGCACTGGCCTCAAGGAATCGTATGCCAACTTCCTCTCTGTGAGTGTGACATAGGGTGTGTGCTTCCGGGTTCAGCCTTCAACACCTGCTCGCCCTTTCACAAGGTTGCTCTGTTTCTGGAAACCCCACATTCTGCCCCTCTCCCGACAATCTCTCTCCCATCTGTTCCTTGTGTTGACTTTCCATTTACTCCCTCTTCCCTGCATCCCCTCACTCCCCCCCAACTCTCTCTCAGGTACTCACAAAGGATGTCCCTCCCCTCGTCTCCACCCCACTGGTGTTTGAAGTTTTCCTCTAATCATTCTTTCCGGAATCCCTCCACTCCCCCGCAACACTCTCTCAGGTTCTCACAAAGCACGTCCCTCCCTTCGTCTCCACTGCACCATCCACCTCCCTCTGGTTGATTTTTTCATCCACTCTCTTCTCCTCTCCCCTACATCCCCCGCAACTCTCTCTCAGGTACTCACAAAGCACGTGCCTCCCTTCGTCTCCACTGCACCATCCACCTCCCTCTCCCAACCCTCAACCTCCCCTCCTCCCTCCACCCCACTCGCCCGCCTCCTCTCCCTCCTCGGCGTCCCCCCCCACCTCCACCCCTCGGAAACGGCAATCGCCGAGGCTGCACTCCGGGCGGCAGGCCCACTTGCGCTCTTTGTCTTTTTCCTCGCACTGGTGCTGCTGCCGACGCACCTGGTGCTAGTGGCACGGGGCGGGGCGGGGGTGGTGCTGCCGCTACTAGACCTACCGGATAGCCTGTTGGAGCTGATATGGTGTGCCGTGATTCTGCTTTCCACCAACCACGTGGTTGCAATGGCACGAGGCATCATTGTATCGAAATACATCAAGAGTGAGTGGTGGGGTAGCAAGGGTGGGGGGGCGCGACTGGAGTGATGGGGTAGAGTGGCGAGTGGCGCTTTGGAGTGGCCAACTTGGTATCAAGCCGTTGGGCCATTGAGATGATCAGAAGCCAGAGGTGAGGGAGGGAGGCAAGGCTGCTAACAGTGTCACTGGTATACGGGGGGAGTAACATGCAGCCATATCAAAGCAGGCTCTATCATAGCAGTTGTCTCAATCTCGCTCCTCTTCCTTGTCCCTGTTCCCCCCTGCTACCTTCCCTCTGTATAACCAGAGGGCGACCATGGGAAGAAGGCGGTAGGGGAGGGGTGGCTGCTGACGGTGTCGCTGGTGGAAGGGGAGTAACATCAAAACATCAAAGCAGGCTCATTTTGACGCCCTTGTCTCAGTCTCCTTTGTATGCTTATCCTTTGCTGCCATTCCAAAGGGCGACCATGGGAAGAAGGCGGTGGGGGACGGGTGGCTGCTGACGGTGTCACTGGTGGAAGGGGGAGCAACTGAAGCCATTCAAGCAGGCTCACGCAACGCACTTGTTTCAATCTCCCTCTTCTCTGTTTCCCCCTGCTGTCATTCCTCCGTCAAAACAGAGGGCGACCACGGGAAGAAGGCGGTGGGGGAGGGTTGGCTGCTGATGGTGTCGCTGGTGGAGTGGGGGAGAGCTCAACCAATGCACTTGACTCATTCTCCCTCGTCTCCCTCAATTCTCCTCAACCCCCCCTTCCGTCTCTGTCCCCCTGGCGCCACCCCTTTTACTGAGCAGAGGGCGACCACGGGAAGAAGGTGGTGGGGGAGGGGTGGTTGCTGACAGTGTCGCTGGTGGAGGGGGAGAGTAACATCAACCCATCAGTGCAGGCTCAATCAGCACGTTTCTCTCAATCACCCTCCTCTCCCTTTCCCCCTGCTGCCACTCCTCTGTACAAACAGAGGGCGACCATGGGAAGAAGGCGGTGGGGGAGGGGTGGTTGCTGACAGTGTCGCTGGTGGAGGGGGAGAGCATAGGGGACGCGGGCGTGGTGGTGAAGGCGGACCCCTTCGTGGTCTTTGCCTGCAGCGGCAAGACTCGCACCAGCTCTGTCAAGCTGCAGACCAACATGCCCAAGTGGAATGGTGCGTGCAAACCAGGACAGTAGAGAGGGAGAAGGGGTGAGCTAGCAACAGTGTCGCTGGTAGAAGGGGAGAGCATAGGGGACGCGGGCGTGGTGCTGAAGGCGGACCCCTTCGTGGTCTTTGCTTGCAGCGGCAAGACTCGCACCAGCTCTGTCAAGCTCCAGACCAACATGCCCAAGTGGAATGGTAAGAGCAGAGCAGGTCGGTGGGGGCAGGGGAACGAAGTGACTTCTGATTCAATCCCTCCAGCTGCACCACCCCAATCCTTCCCCACCCACACCTCACCACCAGAGGTGCTCGAGTTCGATGCAATGGAGGACTCCCCGTCCATCCTCGAAGTCGAGGTCTTTGTGAGAACACACCTTTCTGATTCCAACATTGTCTTTTCGCCCAACTCCACTTTCAATCCCCTCCTCCCCACCAAGGATGAAAAATACGGAAGTCGTATTATACGGTCCGTTTAATACGATGGTATTTTACGGCAGTTTTTGGTAAAATACGGCGTTTTTTTATTAAAGGTTTTTTTCCAGTTTTTTCTTTTTTGCGAAATCCTTGAAACGATTTCAGCCGGGTATGGAGGGTGCACATTAGCCTAAAAAACAATAGATATCAGCTCCCACTACTACTACAGTCTACAGATCATCCCCTCCCCTCCCCCCCCACCACTAATACTCCCCTTCCCAACTTCTTTCCACTACCCCTACGTATTACCACCACTAATATCCTCCACTACTCATCATCCCCCTCCTCCCCCTCGTCATCCTCCTCCTCCGATTCTTCCCCGCTCGATCCATCACTAATGTCCCACGGATCCTCGCCCCCCCGAGTCCTCCTGGTGGTGGGCACATGCTCTTCCACATTGCCACTGCTGTCCGCCGCCTCCTCCTCCTCGTCCCCACTGCTGTCCGCCGCCTCCTCCTCCTCATCCTCACGCGCAGCCGCTGACCTCCCCTTACCTTTGCAAGGCTTGGTCGCCTTGCCCTTCCTCTTCCTTTTGGTGCTCTCACCCACCCTCTTCTTCTTCTTGCCAATCTGCCCGAAATGCTCCCAGTCAACGGTGCATCCCACATTCACCTCTCCCTCCTCCTCAGCATCCCCCTCTTCCTCCGCCTCTTCCTCTGCCGGAGCGACGACACACCCTTCCTTGAGGGCACCGTTGGTCAGATCGGCGTAGAGCTTCTCCCTCACCTTCTGCTTTCTGTCAAAGGTGGCCCGAGCCCTCCTCGTGAACGCGACATAGGTCACGTCCGTCATCTTCTTGGCGGAGATGCGGTTACGGTCACGCCGTTGCACACGAGCAATCGCGGACCAGTAACGCTCCACCTCGGATGACGTTACCGGCTGTGACAGGTTCATCACTGCCAGCGACTGCAGCGCCTTCACCTCCCCGCCGTACATCCACCACCATTCAGCATCCGTCAGGCGCCCCCCCTCCACCAAAACCTTAGCAGCCCACCGTGCGTCGGGGGACCCCAACCGCCCCTCGCCCTTGTGGAACTGAGCCAACTGCGCCTGGATGAGGGTGCGCTGGGCGACATCCTTCACCCGTGCTTGGATGACCGCCTCCGCCCCAGTCCTCACCTCCTCATCCTCCCGCACTTCCCCCACGTACTGATTGCGGGGGTTGAGGAGCCACCCGAGAGCGTGCAGTGGGTTATGCATCTGTTTGTCCCACCTCTTGGCTAGGATAGCCTTGATTTCCGCCAGGAATGCGGGCTTGTCCTTTGCCAGCAGCAATTCTGTGCGCTTGACAAACATGGTGGCTGTCAATGGGAAGTACAAACACGATAACGGGCGGTAAGTATGGGCAGGAATGGGGTATGCATGCAATCACGACTCTCAATGGCGTTCATGCTAGGAAATGTATGTCTTACCTCCAGCCTGGGCCGCCTCGTTGGTCTTCACCGTGGCCTCTAGCATTAGGCCATACACTTGCCCCATGACTAGAGCCCGCGTGTCGACGACCCGAAGGACGTCATACACGGGCTGCATGATGCGGAGCACCGCGGTTGCGCAATCCCAAAACACCTCATCCAAGAGGAGGTGTCGGACCGCCTTCCCCTCCGGCTGCTTTGCCACCGCAATGTCCTCCCACTCCTCACTTATGACCATCTGCCGCAGCGACTTCTTTACTTCGAGGAATCGGGCGAGCATGATGACGTTCGTGCCAAACCGCGTTGCACCAGGCCGCACCAATGCAAGCTCGTTAAAGACCTCATGGAAGAGGGTGACGGCGGAGGCGCTTGCCTTCACCATCATGACCACGCGGTTCACCTGGCTAATGACCCGCTTCACCGCACGAATTTTCCCGAAGTCGTGAAGCATGAGGTCGAGTACATGCGCGGCGCAGTTGTTGAAGAAGATGCCCGGGTATTCGTCGCGCAAAATGTCTGCCGCCTTTCGATTATTAGACGCGTTGTCCATGACAACCTGGACGACAGTCTTGTCCCCCACCTTGACAATGGCGTTGCGGAGGAGCTTGGCAAGATACCCGCCTGTTTTCTTGGCGGTTTTCGAGTCAATTGTTTCCACAATCACCGGAGCCGTGTCGTTGAGGGCGATAACGCAAACAAGCCCTCGGCTTTTCAAACAAGTCCATCCGTCGCACGTCAGGGTGCAGCCGCGCTTGAGCCAACTCTCCATCATCGGCTTCGCTAGCTCCTCCGTATCCGCCCGTAATTTCAGCAGAAGCGGGCCTCCAACCTTGTAGGGGGACGGGAGGGTGTATGGCTTCGCGAAGGCGAGAGCCGCATCAACAAATTCCTGCACCGCCCTCGACTTCGACGACTGGAAGGCCCAATCGTTCTCCGCAACAGCCGCGGCCCAGAGGTAGTCCAGACGAGTGCGCGCAGTCGTATCCGCCATGTCGCGGATGTCGCGCTGCCTAGCGCGACGAGGGGCAACTATCTCAACCGTAGTAGATGTGGAGGCTCGGTTTGACCCACCGAATGATGAGCGTGCCTGTTCCTCTGCTTCTTCGCGAAGCTTCTTTGCGACATCAGAATTGCAGGGAGTCACGTTCTTATCCTTCTTCGTCTCTGGCGTCCCGAAGACATGCTCGCCTATGCGCGTCGCGTTGGCAGTCACGGTTTCACCACAATGTTTGCATTTCGCAGTGAGGTTTCCGTCCTTCGATGAACCCTCCGTCACAACATGAACCCATAGTGGCGACTTCGGTCGAACCATGGCGTCTGAATGCCTGCTCTAAACGAGAGGTGAGAAGATTTGAGAGATGTAGTGCTGAAGTGAGTGAATGGTGCTTCTATTAGTACTTAGCTAGGGCTTTGGTGTTTGCTGTGTCGAGAGAATTGTGTGAGAGGGATGAGTTGAGGAAATGTAAGGCGATTGGCTGGCTTGGATGCGCCGCGTGAAGGTTGGGGTTTGTGTAGGATTTGGGCGAAAAATAGCTATTGGGCGCGAGATTTCGAAACGGGCATAGCGAAACGGGTGAACTAGTTTCAACCGTTCGCCAAATGTTGAAATTTCACGACTCGGTATAACATTCTCGTTGCGCTTCGACGAAACAAATTTCGCTGTAGCGAAACAGGTAATCCCTGGTTTCGCCATCGTAATGTCGCGACTCGAATGTGTGGTGGAATTCGCGACCCAGGCCGAAATTGATTCTGCCACGATAAATTCGTGCGCAATTTCACCCTGAGATTGTATGGGGGACAAATTGACAATCTCACTATAGTGTTTCACGGTTTCAAAAAATCGGTCGTTTAAAACAACCGTATTTTTAATCGAAACAGAAAAACACAAATTAACCGTATTTTACCGTTTAAAACGACCGTTTAATACGATACCGTATAATACGGTAAAAAGGCAAAAAAACGGTCGTATTTTTTATCCTTGCTCCCCACCCTACTACCACCAGAGGTGCTCTAATGCGATGCCACGGAAGATGCCCCTTCCATCCTTGAGATCTCATCCAAGGAATCCTATGTAACTTTCCCCCCAACACCCGCTCCCCCCCTCCCTTCCCTCCTTCCCTCACATCCTCCCACCCTGCCCTCTCCATCCCATTTCCCCCCCCGCCCACTCAACCAGAGGTACTCGAATTCGACGCAATGGAAGATGCACCTTCCATACTCGAGATCGAGGTCTTCAACTACGATGGACCCTTCTCAGAACCTTCCCTGCTCGGCCGGGCAGAAATAAACTTCCTCCGCCAGTCGGCGCAGGACCTCGCGGACCTCTGGGTGCCGCTGGAGGGCAGGCGGGCAAAAGTTCAAGCTGCCCGGATCCATGTTCGAGTGCTTCTGACCAATACCTCAGAGGCTGCGGCCCCTCTGGTGCTTCAGAAGATCAGCAAGGAAGTGGGCAGCAAGGTGAGGAAGGCAAGGGAAGGGAAGCAAGGTGAGGTACATTGGAGTTGAGGTGTTTTGAGTGAACATGTGGGTTAAAGTATTCTCCCTCTGGTGCTTCAGACTATCGGCAAGGAAAAGGGCGTGAGGGAAAGTAGCAATATCAGATGTCCACCCGCCCCTTCGTCCCACCAGGGGGGTGTGCGGGAGTTTTCATTGCAGAATAACCTGGCCTTCCAGCGGCTGTTCGACCTGCCAGAGAGCGAGTGCCATGCCTTACAGCCAACCATGCCACTCCATGTATCCCCCCTTCCCCTCCCCCTCCCCTTCGTCCCACCAGGGGGGTGTGCGGGAGTTTTCATTGCAGAAGAACTTGGCCTTCCGGCGCCTATTCGACCTACCGGACAGCGAGTGCCTCATAAACGACTTCTCCTGCATCCTCAAGAAAGGGCTGCTCTCTCAAGGCCGCCTCTTCCTCTCCCCACGCCTCCTCGCCTTCTACTCCTCTGTCTTTGGCACACGCATCAAATTCACCCTCCTCTGGGAAGATATAGATGAGATTGACGACAGCGTGCCGTCTCTCTTCGACCAAAAGGAGTCCCAAAAGGATGCCAAGTCTCAAACCGCCCAGTCTTCATTGACTAGGTCGCAACCGATCAAGGATCAGACGGCCGCCGCCGCCCAGAAACCGCCCGCCGCTGCCGCCCAGAAATCGTCCATGACGACCTTCAAGCGCATGCTCAACCCGGCCATCACCGTCTTTGTCAAAAAGGACAAAGGGACGGCGGAAACCCGGGCGGCGGCGCATGGCGTGGACTCGCAGGGGCGGCTGAAGATCCGATTCCAGTCGTTTGTCCGCCCGGGAGTGGCCTTCCGCCTCGTCCTTGCCTTATGGCGCAATCGCAATCTCCCCACCGACCAGCAGCTAGCTCGAGCCAAGGAGGAGGGGGATGCGAGCGTCAGTGGTGGGGAGAGAGGCGAGGGTACCAATGTGGGGAGGGACGGGGGGGCTGGGGCAGCAGCAGGAGTATCCAGCAGCAGAGGCGATTTTGGGGGGGCGAGAGGAGGGATGGGAGGGTATCGGGAGGTGATCGATTCGAGAAGGGAGTCTATAGCAGTGGAGGACGGTGGAGGGGTGTTTATGGGAGTGGAGACGCGGGAGATGATAGACGAGCAGCTAGTAGGCGTACCCATCACAGTGCAGCAGTTTCTGGCATCGTTTGACGACCCAGCAGCCACTGCTGCCATGATGGAGAAGGCAGGGCAGATGGGGGCGGAGATCGGCGAGTGGGAGGCGGTGGAAGTTGGTATTGGGGACGGGGTGGGGCAGCTGGACGGCCGGGCGGCGGGAGGCAGAGTGGGCGGCGTTCTTCGGCGCCAGCGCAGCGTCAAGTACCGATTCTCTCGGCAGGTGAGGGGAAGTGAAGTGGGCCACTGGTCAGGGGCAGGTGAGGAAAGCTCATGGGGATTTCCCTTCCACCAAGCTCATGGGGATTCCCCTTCCCCATCCAAGCACCGCCATGTTTGCATTTCAAACAATGTGGGCCACCGATCAGGGGCCGTGCCTGCGAGCGTATATTCTTCTTCCACCAACAAATCGCCTCCCTGCCTCTCCCATTGCTCCTCTGGATAGGTCCCTGTCCTCTCCCCAACCGTGACCGCGGTGCAGCAGATGACTCAGGAAGCCAGCACCCCGGGCGGCACCCCGGGCGGCATCTCGGGCGGCAGCCAGGACGGCGGTATCCAGTGGGCGTGTTTGGAGCAGGTGCTCACTCTCCACAGAGTCCCCTTCGGCGACAGCTTTCAGGTGAAAACAACAGAAGCTTTCAGGGGGATTAGCAGAATTTTGTCAGGTGGGTGGGAGAGAACGAGTAGTCTGGCGAAACAATCAGGTAGCTTACCAGGTGGCAGGAGCAAGGAGTTGCAGCTGAGGTGTGGATTTGAGCCTGCTCTATTAACAACTCAAACCCTCTCCCTCTCACCTCCTCAGAACACTCGTCCTCTTCCCTCACCCCTTGCCTCCCCTCGAGTAACCCTGTCAGTTGGAGTTTGTTCAAGAGATCAAGGCCAAGGAGACATTCTCCCTGCCAGGAGCAACCGCAAGCACGGCAGCAGGTGCAGCAGCAGCAGACGTGGGAGCAGGCAAGAGCAGCGCAGCAGATACGGCCTACTCGTCCTCTACCCCAGCAGAAGCTGCTGCTAGCGCGGCCAGGGGAGCAGCCGCTGTCGCCTCCGCACTGGTTGCCGCTGCAGGCGCACTCAAACTCACATCACGTGGGGGGGCAGCAGCAGCAAGCGGAACGGCCGCAGGTGAGAACGGATCCGGTGAGGAGAGAGGAACAGCAGGCGGTACAGCAGGAGCAGGAGCAGCAGGGGGGGTGGCATTGGGAGCGAGTGGGTTACAAGAGGGGGTGTTGCAGGATGACAGGGTGCGATCGGTGCTGCACGTGCGAATGGCGATTGCATGGCACAAGGAGCTCAGTGAGGCCACTCGCACCAAGATCAAGAGCAGCATCGGGCGATTCTACAAGCAGCAGGCACGCCGTGTGGTAGAACTTATGGCGGCTCAGGGGACCTAAAGAGGGGACGTGCTAGCTGCTGTATGGAGACTTCTTTTGAGATGTCTCAAAAGTCGACACGGGCCAAGATCAAGAGCAGCATCGGGCGATTCTACAAGCAGCAGGCACGCCGCGTGGTTGAACTCATGGCTGCTCAGGGGACCTGAAAAAGGGACGTGCTAGCTGTTGTATTGAGACATTCTTTTGAGATGTCTCAAAGTTGACACGGGCCAAGATCTAGAGCAGCATTGGCCACTGTGATCGTGCAAGTCTTCTCAGGGACATGCAGAGTGCGATCATACCAAGGGAGGGATGATGCAGAGTCTTCAGAATGCTTTGTTCAGGCTCCTACAAAATGCTTTCTCAGACCTTAATAGAGCTGGGTCATACCAAGGCATGGTGCTGGGAATGGTTGGGTGGGGTGGGGAGCCCATGGACAGACCAAAAGAATCCTCTCCAGGTTGTAAGTAGCAGAAAAGCGGCAGGTTGCCTCACAACCAGATGCATAAACGTTGAACCAAGCTTATATTTATGACATTTTGGCTTCTTAAAGCCGGCGTCTACAGCACCGTAGGCATACAAGGGTATATTGAGGAAGTCTATTGCGCAGTTAGACCAACTCTCAAGACCGGGTGAGGGCGTTCTTTTAGGATTCTCGGAATAAAACGCCCCGACCCAGTCTCAAGACCAGGTGAGAGGGCGGGGAAGAGTTGTGCCGTGGCCCGCATGAGAAGGCAAGGGAGAGTCAAGGAGAGGAAGCAGAAGACCCACAGCAGAAGCTGCCAGTAAAGACATAGAGGAGTATGGAACTTACACTTCAAACTGAACTTCCCGAGACAGTCTCTCCCGTAGCGCTGCAATTGACAGCCATGCTGCCGTGCTCCTCCCACTTCAGTGCACGCACCTGCACAGGCAGGGGCGAGGGGTAAGGGTGGGGCTGGAGGCAATGAATCGCCTAGTGTGAGAAACAAGTGGAATAACTTCTGATAAAGCCCAAATCATACCTGTGGGGGTCCTTGACGGGGCACCTGAGAGGGTACCTGAACTGTTACCTGAAGGGGCACCTCGGAAGCACCTGAGGGTGACCGGAATGGGGTACCTGAGGGGCCACCTGAGGGCGTACCTTTGGAGACCGTTTGAGGCACGTGCTCCAATTTGCTTCCATTGGCCAGCATGCATGCTGCTGATGCATTGATGTGCGTTTGCATGCACGCAAGTGTGCATGTGTGCACGCGTCAGGCATGGCTCATCATGGGCACGCACGCACGTGCCCGAGAGCATGCATGCAAGGCCGAGGAGAGGATACGCTCACCTATGCGAGCCCTGCCTGTACTGCCTTGTGCCCTCTGGTTGCCAGCGAACACCCACGCCACACCAGTGTGTCCCTGGGACGCGCCACCCCAGTGCTGGTGCTGCTGGTGCTGCTGGTGCTGCTGGTGCTGCTGGTGCTGCTGGTGCTGCTGGTGCTGCTGGTGCTGCTGGTGCTGCTGGTGCTGCTGGTGCTGCTGGTGCTGCTGGTGCTGCTGGTGCTGCTGGTGCTGCTGGTGCTGCTGGTGCTGCTGGTGCTGCTGCTGCTGCTGCTGCTGCTGCTGGTGCTGCTGGTGCTGCTGGTGCTGCTGGTGCTGCTGGTGCTGCTGGTGCTGCTGGTGCTGCTGCTGCTGCTGGTGCTGCTGCTCCTGCTGGTGCTCCTGCTGCTGCTCCTGCTGCTGGTCCGCCTCCCAGCACCACGCCTCTGGTTGCCAGCGAACACCCACGGCACACCAGTGTGTTTTTTTTAGGCGCCTCAAAAGTCGCCACACCAGTGTGTCCCCTGGGGATGCGCCACCCCTGGGATGAGAGCAAGACGTTCAGTGACAGTTCCCGGGATGGTATGCAGCACCCCTGGGAGCAACAATTCAAGTCCCTGGGACGTTCATTCCTTGCCTCTCAGCCCACGAGGCACCCACCCGCACCAGAGCACAGACCACAGGAACACACACACAGGAGCGTGCATCAGAAGCAGCAGAGGAAACGGACTTGGACGAAACAAGAATAGATCCTAAGACCTGCCGCACGGCGACCTAGACTGCCCTTAACCCCACAGAATAGACCCGCCCAACCACCTACCATGCGGAAGCTGTGAGCCATGCTCTGAGATGGCTCAGAATGCGGATGCTCCCTCGCACAGCACCTCTCTGAGAAGCACTACCCCTTGGCAGGACTGTTGACGCTTCCACTGGCTTCAGTGGAGGAGGCATAGGAACCACATCAGCGACCACAGCACAGAAACGACGAGCACAAAGGAGAGTGCGTCAGAAACAGCAGAGAAAGTGGGCTCGAAAGAAAACAAACTCGATCTAAGACTTGCCGCACGGCGACCTAGACTGCTCTGCCCCCCCTATAATCCTCCCAAATTACTCACCATGCTGCCGTGCCGAGCCAGTGTCTGGGACGGCTCAGAAGGTGGGTCCCTTGCACAGCATCTCTCTGGGACTTACTGTCAACGTGTCCCTGGGTCTCAGTCAAGGAGACCCCCGAACCAGAGCATCACGCACAGAGGAGATTTCGTCAGCAGCAGCAGTGGAAGCAGACTCAGAAGAAACAAAACCAGTTCTAAGACTTGCCGCACGGCGACCTAGACTTCTGTTATCATGCTGCCAATACCCCCAATAGACCCGCACAATCACTTACCATGCTGCCATGGTGAGGCAGTTTCTGAGACGACTCCTCACTCGCACCAAAATTTGGGAAGCGCCAACCCTGAGAAGCGCCAACCCTGAGGAGCGCCAACCCTGAGAAGCGCCAACCCTGAGAAGCACAGATCTTCACTCGCACAGCACCGCTCTGAGAAGCACCAACCCTTGGCAGGACTCAGTGAATGGGCCTCAGTGCAGGAGGCACCACCGGAGCCACATCAGCAAACACAGCACAGTAACGAGCACAGAGGAGAGAGAGTCAGGAGCAGCAGCGGAAACGGACTCAGACGAAACAAGAATCGATTCCAAGACTTGCCGCGTGGCGACATAGACTGCTCATATCCCCCCTTAATATACTCGCCCAATCACTTACCATGCTGCTGCAGTGAGCCAGCTTCTGAGAAGCACCAACCCTGAGAAGCACGGATCCTCACTCCCACAGCACCGCTCTGAAGCGCCAAGCCTTGGCAGGACTCAGTGCACGGTCGTCAGTGCAGGAGGCACCACCACAGAGGCACCACCGGAGCCACAGCAGCAAACACAACGGAGAACGCGTCAGCAGTAGCAGCGGAAACGGACTCAAAAATAACAAGAATTGACTCTAAGACGTGCCGCACGGCGACCTAGACTGCCTTACCCCCCTGATAGACCCGCCCAGCCACTCACCGTTCTGCTGCACTGAGAAGGCGGATATCCTGGCGCCTAAAAAGGCGGATCCTCACTCCTAACTCGCACCGCACCTTCCTGAAATGCACTTCAGCGTGTCCCTTCCCTGGGCCTCAGTCAGGGAGACACACCGACACATAACAGCGAACACGGCACGGCGACAAGCACAGAAGAGAGTGCGTCAGCAGCAGGAGCAGCGGAAACTGACTCGGAAGAAACAAAACTTGATTCTAAGACTTGCCGCACGGCGACCTAAACTTCCTCACCCCCCCAGATAAATTCGGCGAACGACTTACCATACCGCACAGTGACATGGCGAACCAGTATGCTGCCTTGTAGCGCCTGCATTCCCGCAGCTGATCCCTCTCCTGCCTCCACCTATCGATCCCATAGTCGTGTCCATGCGCCTCAGTCAAGGAGGGACCGAACCAGAGCAGAGGACTCAACCAGAGCAGAGAACTCAAACGAAGCAGAAGAACAAGCACATGGGAAAAGCATACAGGAGAGTGCGTGAGAATCAGCAGCGGAAACGGACCGAGAAGAAATCAAATTCAGGTCTATGACTTGCCGCACGGCGACCTAGACTGCTCTGACCCCCCAATAGACCCACCTAATGACTTACTGAAATACTGCCGTGGTGAGAGTGCGTCTGAGACGGCTCAAAAGGTGGTCCCTTGCTCCTCACTCGCACAGCACCTTCCTGGGACCCACTGTCAGCACGTGCCTGGGTCTCAGTCAGGGAGATCTCAGCCAGTCAAGGAGCAGCCAATACAACACAACAACACAACAAGCACAGAGGAGAGTTCGTCAGAAGCAGCAATGGAAACAGACTCAGGAAAACACATAACCGTTTCTAAGACTTGCCGCACGGCGACCTAGACTGCTCTGCCCCCCCAATGGTTCAGCCAACGACTTACCATCTTGCCACCATGAGCCTGTTTCTGAGACGGCTCAGAAGGCGGATCCTCCCTCGCATAGCCCCTCCCTTCGAGGCACCACCCTTGGCAGGCAGGAGTGTTGGGGCGCCTCACTCCTCACTCGCACCGCTCCTCCTTGGAACGCGCATCAGCGCGTCCCTGGGCCTCAGGCAGGGAGAGACCCGACCCAGAGCAGCCAACACAGGCCGGGAGCAAGCACAGAGGAGAGAGCGTCAGCGGCAGCAGAGGAAACGGACTCGGAAGAAACAAAACTCGAATCTAAGACTTGCCGCACGGCGACCTAGACTTCTTTACCCCCCAGATAAATTCGGCGAACGACTTACCATACTGCACAGTGACACAGCGAACCAGTATACTGCCTTGTAGCGCCCGCATTCCCGCTGCTGATCCCTCTCCTGCCTCCACCCATCGATCCCGTAGTCGTGTCCATGCGATGATGCGATGATGCGCCTCAGTCAAGGAGGCACCGGAGACAGGGCAGAGAACACATAGAAGTAGAAGAAGCACACGGGAGACTGCGTGAGAAGAAGCAACGGAAACGGACTGAGAAGAAATAACATTCACATCTACGACTTGCCGCACGGCGACCTAGACTGCCTTGTCCTCCCCCATAGAACCGGCCAAGCACTTACCGTTTTGCCTGGTGGATCAAATCCCGAAAAGTCAGAAAGAGAGGAGCCTCACTCACTCGTAGAACCCCTCACTGGGACGCACCACCCCGTGGGGGGAAGACTTGCTGCCTCGTGCATGGCCCTCAGTCAACACCCCACAGCAACACGCACAGGGAAGCGAGCGTTAGAAGCAGCACAGAAAGCAGACTCGGAAGAAGCAAAAACCGATTCGATGACTTGCCGCACGGCGACCTAGACTGCTCTGCCCCCCCAATATCTCCGCCGGAAAGCTTACCATACTGCGACTTTATGGTGAGCCAGTGTCTGAGACGCTTCAAGGGTGCATCCTCACTGGCAGAGCCCCTCCCTGGGACGAACCACCCTGGGGCACCACCACGAAAGTGATTCTGAGAGCCACCTTCGAAAGTGATGCACCACCACGCCTTGGCGGGCAGGACTGTCGGGGCTGCCTGAGAGCCTCAGTTCAGGAGGCACCGGATCTAGAGCAGTGCACAGAGCACAACACAGGAGGAGGCACAGAGGAGAAGGCGTCAGAAGCAGCAGAGCAAACGGACTCAAAAGAAGCTAAAGCCGATTCTACGACTTGCCGCGTGGCGACCTAGACTGTTCTGTCCCCCGTGATACATCCGCCGAGTAGCTTACCATAATACGATGGTGAGCCGGCTTCTGAAGCCAGCTCAGAAGGCGGATTCTCCCTCACAGAGCCCCACTCCTGAGACGAACCACCCGTTGGCAGGCAGGACTGTTGGGGCGTGCATGGGCCTCAGGGAAGCAGGCACCGGAACCAGAACAGCAGCAACGCAGGAAAAGAACAGAGGCACGAGCGTCAGAAGCAGCATAGAAAGTGGACTCGGGATAAGCAAAACCGGATTCTAAGACTTGCCGCACGGCGACCTAGACTGCTCTGCCACCCCCATAGATCCACCCAGCGACTTACCAGCTACGATGGTGAGCCAGTTTCTGAAGCCAGCTCAGAAGGCGGATCCTCCCTCGCAGAGCCCCCCCCTTTGAGGCACCACCCGCAGAGCCCCTCCCCTGGGACGAACCACCCGTTGGCAGGCAGGGTTGTTGGGGCGTCCCTGGGCCAGATTCTGAGACCCCTCCGCAGGCTGATGGTGGCAGCCAGCGCACCTCCCAGGCACGCAACGCACCACCACGCATTGGCAGGCAGGACTGTTGTCTCGCCCATGGGGCAGTTTCTGAGACGCCTCAGCAGTCGGGTCGTCACTGGCAGAGCCGCTCCCTGGCAAGCGATGGACCACCAGGCCTTGGCGGGCAGAGTGTTGAGGCGTGCATGGGCCTCAGTCAAGTGAGCATTGGAACCAGAGCAGCGCACATAACACAACACAGGGGGGAGCACAGAGGAGAGAGCGTCAGAAGCAGCAGAGCAAGTGGACTCGAAAACAGCAAAGCTAGATTCTATGACTTGCCGCACGGCGACCTAGACTGCTGTGCCCCCCTAATTGATCCGCCCAGCAACTCACCACACTGCAGTGGTGAGGCAGTTTCTGCAACGGGTCAGAAGGCGGATGATCACTCCTCACTGGCAGAGCCCCTCAGTGAGGCGAACCACCCTTGACAGGCACAAGTGTTGCGGCGCCCATGGGGCTGATTCGGAGACGAATCCGCAGTCGGGTCGTCACGCGACGCACGGTCACGCCTTGGCAGGGCTGTTGAGGCGTGCATGGGCCTCTCAGTCAAGGAGGCACCGGAATCACAGCAGCGCATACAACACAGGAGGAAGCACAGAGGAGAGAGCGTCAGAAGAAGCAGAGCAAACGGACTCAGAAAAATCTAGACCTGATTCTATGACTTGCCGCACGGCGACCTAGACTGCTCTGCCCCCCTGAATAGGTCCGCCCAGCAACGTACCATGCCGCGGCGGTGAGGCAGTTTCTGCGGCGCCTCAGAAGGCGGATCCTCACTCCTCACTCGCAGAGCCCCTCCCAGGGCGAGGCACCCCTCGTATTCTCGTATAGGGTGGCATGGCAGGACTGTATTCTCGTGCATGGGCCTCAGCCAACACATCACAGCAACAAGCGCAGGGGAGTGAGCGTCAGAAGCAGAAAAGAGAGCGGATTCGGAAGAAGCAAAAACTGATTCTAAGACTCGCCGCACGGCGACCTAACCTGCTCTACCCACCCGATATCTCCGCCCAACGACTTAACATGAAGCGGTGATGAGCCTGTTTCTGAGGCGGATCCTCACTCGCAGAGCTCCTCTCTGGACGAACCACCCGTTGGCAGGCAGGAGAGTTGGCGTGCTTGCGCCTCAGTGAAGAGGCACCGGAAACAGAGCAGCGAACACAGCACAGCACAGCACAGGAACAGGCACAGAGGAGAGCGCGTTAAAGCAAGGGTGCACATCCAAGGGGGGGAGGCAAAGGTTTATCACTTGCCTCCTGATGGTTACTGCGCTTGGGAGGAAACAACCCCCTAACGATTTTGTTTGGGTTCGCCAGCACGTTCTCCAACCCTCGCTCCTGTGTTTCAGAAGGTTGGACTCTTCGCCAACCAATTATAGCACCCGAAAGGGTGTGCATAACCAATGCCCCCAAAAACCACCCCTAGGAATGTGCACCCTTGCTTTAAAAGCATCAGAGAAAATGGATTCGGGAGAAACAAGAATTGATTCTAAGACTTGCCGCGCGGCGACCTAAACTGATCGACCCCCCCAATAAATTCGACCAAGAACTTACCATACTTTTCCCGCTCCTGATTGTCCTGCTTCTGGTCCTGCCGCTACTGCTCCTGCAGGCTTACGTGTGTCGACCAAGACAGTTCGCTGCACCACCAATGCTCCATCGCTCCTCCCTCCCTGCACGCACACAGAGAGGGCAGAAGAGGTACAGATGCGTGAGAGCAGCACGCAAACACTCGACTCAAGACACTTACGAACCTTTTCAAAGCCGCGCTGCCGGCCACCCAGTGTCCGCGCAATCCGCGTTTGCCCGCGCAATCCGCGTTTGCCAGCGCAATACGTGTTTCTCCCCGCAATTCGCGTTTCCTCCGTGCAATCCGCCAGCGCATTCCGCATTTCTCCTCGCAATCCGCGTATCTCCTCGCGATCCAGGTTTCTCCACGCGATCCAGGTTTCTCCTCGCAACAGCACAGGGACAAGCACAGAGGAGAGAGCGTCAGAAGCAGCAGGGGGAAAGGGACTCGAAGAAACAAATTTTGATTCTAAGACTTGCCGCGCGGCGACCTAGACTGCTCGACCCCCCCCAATACATTCGGTCAAGAGCTTACCATACTGCACAGCAACACAGTCCCATTTCCGCCTCCCGCTTTCTCCCCCCTGGATCCTTGTTTTTGTTGCTGCTGCTGCTCGGAGGTCGTTCGCCTGACCCTCCTTGCCTCCTCTCCTGTGTTCCTCCTCCTCCACACCCCACACACGCAACAGGAGAGGGAGAACACACACGTGGATTAAACCGAGATCTTTGGGAGAAACGACCCTGGAGAGCAAAAATAGCGGACTCAAGACACCTACGCGGCGGACTCCAACGTCCTACGCGCCCCCCCATACATCCCTTCCACGCACACGCACCTTCGCATGTCGCTCTGCTGCCGTCAGCATGTATCGAATCTTCTTCGAATCCGTGTTGCTCTCCGTTCCGCCGTGCTTCTGTATCCTTCGCCGTCATTCCTCGAATCAAAACTCGCGAACGGCTGCGAAAGTCGGCGAAACCATCGAAACGTGACGAACGGTGCAGAAACTCGGCGCGCAACAGTATCGGCGAACGGCAGGAAATTTAGCGAAGACTTGGCGAACGGCAACGCCTTTGCGAAAGGCAGCGACACTCGGCGATCGGCACCGAAAGTCGGCAAACGGAAGCGGAACTCAGAAAATGGTAGAGAATCTTAGCGAACGCCGGGAACGAACTTGACGAACATTGGCGAAGGGCAGAGAAACACCGCGAACGGCGGCAGCGAACCCGGATAACCGCAGCGACTCTCCACGAAGCGCAGACAAACTCGACAAACGGCAGCGAAAGCCGACGACGACGAAATGGGAGGGCTGAATGACAGGTCTCGAGGATAGACGGGACCGAGCAGCACGCTGGAAGTGACCAGCCGGACTGCGTGGTGGTTCAGGTTGTCTAGGGCCGCATCAGGAAGGTTAGTATTTGAGTGTACTACCTAACAACGCATTTTAGAAGTCGCTAGTCCATTATTCAGCTTAGCACCGCTTAATGTCGTTAATCAATCCTGCGTCAGCCGCGTACTACGGTCGTTCGCCCATCCTGAATGTTAGAACCGCGTACTATGGTCGCGAATCCCTCCTGCGCTTTAGGTAGCATGATTGCTATTCTATCCTTCGTTCTAGGACCGCATTTCTGTATCGGAAGGATGGCTTCAAAATAGAACCAGGATAGACGCGACTCAAACTCGAATTTATGACCGCAATAGAAGAGTCAGCTGTCCCACATAAGGCGGAATCGGAAAAAAATCATCTCCTACCGAGAAGACTGCGAGCTAGCGTCGTTTCAGGCGGAATCTTCTCTACCAACCAAAGTCCTCTTTGGTTGCTGGGCCGACAATGGGACTAAGAGCGAATGGACAAGCTGCGAGAGCTGGGAAAGAGCGAGTGTTGCTGGTCGGAAACAAGAATCGCTGGCCTGAAGCACGCGAAGGAAAGATGTTGGGAGAGCGAAGATAAGGTTGTGGCTGGGTCCAATTTTTGGCGTCAGGGACGGCGGCACCTCTGACAACCTCGATGGAATTTGGCGGCAGAATCGAGGCGCAAAGTGGTGGAAAGCTGAAAGCATTCCCACAGGCGATCCCGTTTACGTATTTCACTACAATTAATAATATAACAGAAACAATAATTTTGCATCCCCTTTATGCCAAACTTATTGGTATAGAGGCCAGAAACGTTACATTAGCTGCTGATGGAAAGATCCCGAGCTCTCAGATTTCAAATAAAACTTTGTTTGTTTCAATGTCTGTTCAAGCGTACGCCAAATACAAAGTAGCATAACTTTGTTTGTATTCTATTTTTCCTCCTTCCCCACCCCTTTTTCACTATTTCTCGTTTTTTTTCGAGCTAATTTTGTATATATATTTTATGATACTATGTCGAAGATTTCTGTTGTCGTACATCAAGGCTCTAACAAGAAATTTTTTTGGTAGTCCAAGATATAATTGTAGCTTAGATTCTTATATACAGAAATGACACTTATTTTGAAAAAATAACTGGGTATCAGGCATGACCCAGTGGTGGCGAGCTTGTCGCGACAAAGAATGTTTGCCGTTGAATGCATACGACCGCGATTCCGCCGTACCTGATTCCATTTGTTACGCTCTCGTCGGACTCTTACTCCTCGTGGAAAAGCGAGCTCTTCGCCATGGCTGTCGCTGTCTCAGCTCGATCTCACCAAGTCAGTAGCAGCCTTCCCGCTGATTCAGCAGCTACTGCCTCGAATGTGTCAACGTCACAATCGTCCAATCCCAGCCGTTCCTTACACGATGCTGCATCCTCATTCGCGGATCTTGTTCTCGGCGCTTCCAGCAATCGCGCTGTACAAGAAGCACGGCCTGACGGACACTCCGCATCTCAAGCCGGGATTTCCGGACAAACCTTGGCTCGTGAAGTAGCTTCTCCCAAAGCTGACCTGTCAGCACAGCTGTCCGTCGCGGACCTGCTGACGTGTCTCTCGCGGATTGAAGAGCGGTCCGAGCAGGTAAAGGCGGAGATCATACAGGAGGTGGAAGGCAGACACGAGGAGCTTCGGCAGCTGATGTGGCACGCGTGCCAGGCTGGCGATGACGTGGCGGTTCTGCTAGCTGAGGTGGATGCCCTGGCTGCCAGCGTGTCACCAGCAGAAGCTACCGAATCCGGACCTAGCGGAAGGGGGGGGGGAGGGAATCATGATCCTGGCTCGGGACCAGCTTCGGTAACAGGCTCGGGGATAGGTCTAGGCTCGGGAGCAGCACTAGGGTTTGTGGAGGAGGTGGTAAGGGCCACCAATGAGGTGCGAGCATTGAATCAAGCAGCCAATGAGAAAGCAGAGATTCGGAAAGCAGTGGAGGAGATTGTTCATCTCCAAAGGAAGCAGGCAGAGATGCAGGTGCTGCTGGGAAGAGGAAGGCTCCTGGAAGCTGCGACTCTTGCTCGGGCTCTTAAAGCCTCCTTCGTGGAGGGTGATAAGGGTGATGTGGGGAGGCCAAAGGAGGGGAGGGACGGGGAGGGAGAGGGGGATAAGCAGGGCGAGGCAGAGGGGAAGGGCGGAGAGGAGGAGCAGGGGGAGGAGCCTGTGGCGGTGACTCTGCTGCGGCAGCAAGTGGACGCCAGCTGTAAGCAGGTCTGTGTGGTTTTGGTTGCTACGTAAAACTCTAGGAGTCATGTGGTAGTATTCTGAAAAAAGACTTGTAAGGGGCGAAGCCTGTGGCGGTGACTGCTGCGGCAGCAAGTGGACGCCAGCTGTACGCAGGTCTGTGTGTGGCCCACCAGTTGCCCTACATACATGAAAGGTGTGGAACCATTTTCTGGAATCCTGATGGGTCCGGAGGGGCTTGTCTCCGGCTGCCCTGGACCGGCCGCGTGAACTGGCCGCACTTCCCACCCCCTGTGAACCGGCCCCAGTTCCCACCCCCTGTGAACCGGCCCCAGTACCCACCCCCTGTGAACCGGCCCCAGTTCCCAACCCCCTGTGAACCGGCCCCAGTTCCCAACCCCCTGTGAACCGGCCCCAGTTCCCAACCCCCTGTGAACCGGCCCCAGTTCCCACCCCCTGTGAACCGGCCCCAGTACCCACCCCCTGTGAACCGGCCCCAGTTCCCAACCCCCTGTGAACCGGCCCCAGTTCCCAACCCCCTGTGAACCGGCCCCAGTTCCCAACCCCCTGTGAACCGGCCCCAGTTCCCACCCCCTGTGAACCGGCCCCAGTTCCCACCCCCTGTGAACCGGCCCCAGTTCCCAACCCCCTGTGAACCGGCCCCAGTTCCCAACCCCCTGTGAACCGGCCCCAGTTCCCATCCCCTGTGAACCGGCCCCAGTACCCACCCCCTGTGAACCGGCCCCAGTTCCCAACCCCCTGTGAACCGGCCCCAGTTCCCAACCCCCTGTGAACCGGCCCCAGTTCCCAACCCCCTGCGAACCGGCCCCAGTTCCCACCCCCTGTGAACCGGCCCCAGTTCCCACCCCCTGTGAACCGGCCCCAGTACCCACCCCCTGTGAACCGGCCCCAGTTCCCAACCCCCTGTGAACCGGCCCCAGTTCCCACCCCCTGTGAACCGGCCCCAGTTCCCACCCCCTGTGAACCGGCCCCAGTTCCCAACCCCCTGCGAACCGGCCCCAGTTCCCACCCCCTGTGAACCGGCCCCAGTTCCCACCCCCTGTGAACCGGCCCCAGTACCCACCCCCTGTGAACCGGCCCCAGTTCCCAACCCCCTGTGAACCGGCCCCAGTTCCCACCCCCTGTGAACCGGCCCCAGTTCCCACCCCCTGTGAACCGGCCCCAGTTCCCACCCCCCTGTGAACCGGCCCCAGTTCCCACCCCCCTGTGAACCGGCCCAGTTCCCACCCCCCTGTGAACCGGCCCCAGTTCCCAACCCCCTGTGAACCGGCCCCAGTTCCCAACCCCCTGTGAACCGGCCCCAGTTCACACCCCCTGTGAACTGGCCCCAGTTCTCACCCCCTGTGAACCGGCCCCAGTTCACGCGCCCTGTGAACCGGCTTGGGAACTGGAGCTGCAGTCCCGGGTTGGGGACTGGAGCTGCAGTCCCGGGTGCGGGACTGGAGCTGCAGTCCCGGCTTGGGGACTGGAGCTGCAGTCCCGGCTTGGGGACTGAGCTGCAGTCCCGGCTGCGGGACTGGAGCTGCAGTCCTGGCTGCGGGACTGGAGCTGCAGTCCCAGGTGCGGGACTGGAGCTGCAGTCCCAGGTGCGGGACTGGAGCTGCAGTCCCAGGTGCGGGACTGGAGCTGCAGTCCCAGGTGCGGGACTGGAGCTGCATTCCCAGGTGCGGGACTGGAGCTGCAGTCCCAGGTGCGGGACTGGAGCTGCAGTCCCAGGTGCGGGACTGGAGCTGCAGTCCCAGGTGCGGGACTGGAGCTGCAGTCCCAGGTGCGGGACTGGAACTGCAGTCCCAGCTGCGGGACTGGAGCTGCAGTCCCAGGTGCGGGACTGGAGCTGCAGTCCCAGGTGCGGGACTGGAGCTGCAGTCCCAGGTGCGGGACTGGAGCTGCAGTCCCAGGTGCGGGGCTGGAGCTGCAGTCCCAGGTGCGGGACTGGAGCTGCAGTCCCAGGTGCGGGACTGGAGCTGCAGTCCCAGGTGCGGGACTGGAGCTGCAGTCCCAGGTGCGGGACTGGAGCTGCAGTCCCAGGTGCGGGACTGGAGCTGCAGTCCCATCTTGGGGACTGGAGCTGCAGTCCCAGCTTGGGGACTGGAGCTGCAGTCCCGGAGCTGCAGTCCCGGCTTGGGGACGGGAGCTGCAGTCCCGGCTTCGGGACGGGAGCTGCAGTTCCAGCTCACACTCCCTGTGAACCGGCCCCAGTTGCTTCATGTCCTTCCTGCTAGTACATCTGCAGATCCGCCTTCCCATGTTTGCAGTGTGAAACAATCTGAGTTGACTTTGAGTCGACTCAAAAGTCGGCTCTTTCTCGTGCCTTGTTTCATGTCCTTCCTGCTAGCACATCTGCAGATCCGCCTTCCCATGTTTGCTGATTTAGACAATTTGTTTGAGTTGAAGCGGAATTTCCTCGCCTTCCCTCTAACTCCGTCACACCCTTCCACCCCTCTCTATACCCCTCTCCACCCCTCTGCACCCCTTCAGCTGCAGCACAGCCTGGAGCAGCAGCTGTGGCAGATGCTGGTGATCGACCCTTCCAGCCACTCCATCCGTATAGTCACCCTTCTACCCCTCTCTGCCCCTCTCCACCCCTCTCCACCCCTCTTAACCGCTTCAGATGCAGCACAGTCTGGAGCAGCAGCTGTGGCAGATGTTGGTGATCGACCCTTCTAGCCACTCCATCCGTATAGTCACATCCGCTGCACTCACACCTGCCATCACCAGTGCTGCTGGTACTGCTGCTTCTGCTCCTGTTGTGCAATTACCAGAGGTGCTATCTGCACTAGAAGTGCTGACATTGCCAGTGCTCCCACCACCATCAGCACCATCAACATCAGCAGCAGCACCAACAGCATCAGCACCATCAGCCTCACTGCCAGTAGCAGCAGGGCCGCTATGGTCCAGAATAGCAGCATCCATCCATTCAGCCATCGTGCTGCCTCTGCTCTCCTCCTCATCCGCCTCCCTCATCGCCTCACAACCTGCTGACTCTGGCCCGGCTTCCCCAAGGGACGCTGCCTCTCCTGCTGTCGCGCTTATCCATGTCCAAATCGAAAACACCACACCACCAGCAACACATGCGGCATCAACTGCAGCACATTCAGAATCTTCAGGAGCAACAGCAGCAGGAGCAGCAGCGCAAGCACCAGTGACGCCCTTCCATCTGTACCCGCTCCTTCTCGACCTCATCCGCTTCCTCAGTCGCCATCTCACCTGCATCAGCAGCACCAGCAGCACCAGCAGCACCAGAAGCACCAGCGGTGGGGAGGGCAGCACCATTAGTGGCGGTGGCAGTGGCAGCACCATTCGACTGCAGCGACTGGCGGCGGCCCTCTGGCCTCGCATGGCGGACAGTATCATCGAGAGATGCCTTGCACTGGTGAGCTGACTGGAAGTCCGCTGGTAAGGTGCTTAGAGTTCATTCATATGTTCCATTTCACCATACAGCTGCCTGCTGCCCTCTGGCCTCGCATGGCCGACAGCATCATCGAGAGGTGCCTTGCACTGGTGAGCTGCTAGGTTCCGCAGTGGTGCATGTTTCAGTCGCCATCTCACATGCTACAGGAGGGTGACTCGGCAAGTGACTTCTCTGCCTTTCTTAAATCAAGCCATTTGCTCATTCCTCAGCTATTGAGGCGCCTCAGATCTAAAAAACGTCCTCAGTGCACAGTTGTTTGTTTGTTTTTTCTATCTCACGCCCCAATCAGGCCGTGCCCCAGGAAACGAGGGAACTGGCTCGCTTCCAGGAGGTGGTGGAGGTCACTCGGGCATTTGAAGCAGCCCTCAGAGCGGAGGGGTTCCTTGCGCCACTGCCTAAAGGTATGCTTCACTCTCTCTTAGACTCTACCTCTTGTGTTCTAAAGCAGCGCACAGCACTGTT
Source organism: Closterium sp. Naga37s-1 (assembly GCA_947471745.1). NCBI lineage: Eukaryota > Viridiplantae > Streptophyta > Zygnematophyceae > Desmidiales > Closteriaceae > Closterium > Closterium sp. Naga37s-1. The sequence continues at coordinate 714,643 of CANJKZ010000161.1, read as the reverse complement.
ATCAGAGCGTTTCTTGCGGCACCTCAAGGAAAGTCTGTCCTGTCTCTGAAGGGTACCTCTTGTGCTCTGAAGCAGCTCAGAGCACTCTTATCAGGGCGTTTGAAGCAGCGCTCGTCGTGTGATTCTTTCGCGCATCACTGCATACTGGAGGGTTTGGAGCAGAGGAGCAGAGGCAGCTCCTCTGCTCCTTATGCAGGGTTAAGGGAGCTGCAAGCAGCCACCGTGCAACCCCCCCAAGGGAAGCGGCTGCTCCTCTGCAAAGGATTTTTCTGTGTCGACTAAAAACAGTTGACTATCTGTACACTGCAGCAGTTCCCTCCCCCAGCAGGGTTTGACGCACATTCCTCCTCTATTGCCCTGCCCTGTTCCTTCCGCCCAGCTTCTGCAGCACTCAAGGACGTGAAGCTGCGGGCAGGGGGAGCAGTGAAACGAGCAGCAGCAGTGGTGGGCGACAGGCTGATGGCGTATGCTGCTGACAAGTACCCCCGATTCCTTCTTTCTCCCTCCTGCCGCCCACCCAGCCTCTACAGCACTCAGGGACATGAAGCTAAGGGCAGGGGTAGCAGTGAAGAGAGCAGCGGCAGCAGTGGGCGACAGGCTGATGGCGTATGCTGCCGATGTAGATGTGCATTTCGCAGAGAAGAAACGAGTGGCTGCTCTGGCGGCTGTGAGGCAGCTTCTTTTGAAGGGAGACTTTTCGGTTTCACGGCTCGTGGTGAGTGGTTGTCCTCCTGGTGGGGGCTTTTGAGGCGCCTCATGAGGCGACTTTTGAGGCCTCCTGGTGGGTGTAACTGGTCATGCCATCCCTTTCACTTGGGAAGTTTCTAAACGTGAGATTTGGTGAGTTTCAGAAGTTTCTTCCCTTTCACCCCACTCCCTCCCTACCCCCTTCACCCCCATGCCCCACCCCTTTGACTCCCACGCCTCGCAGGTGACTCCTGTGAGTCCACATGTGAGAAATGCAGCGCTACAGCCGGCAGTGTTTGGTCAACAGCTAACCCCATGCTGTTTGCACCCATGCTGACCCCCTTCGGCCACGCCCCACCCCACCCCCACGTCCCACCCTGTCACCTGCAGGTCACTCCTGTGAGTCCACATGTGAGCAACCCAGCGCTACAGCCGGCAGTGTTTGGTCAGAAGCTGCTACAGCTCGTGGTGGGAGAGGCAGGCACTGCTGCTGCTGCTGCTGCTGCTGCTGCTGCTGCTGCTGCTGCTGCTGCTGCTGCTGCTGCTGCTGCTGCTGCTGCTGCTGCTGCTGCTGCTGCTGCTGCTGCTGCTGCTGCTGCTGCTGCTGCTGCTTCTCCTGCTGATGTGACGTCTGACATGGTGAGGATAACCTAATGCAAGAGATTCTTGTCGCATTATTAACCCTTTTACTCTGTGAAATCTGATTTTCGATCACCTTTGTCCATGCAGTGTCGCATTGGCATTGCTTGGGTGTTCTATCTAACGCGAAATGAATTATCACGAACTTCATGCGCATGCCACGTCATCATCATCCTCTCTTCAGGACAACTCGGTATTCTTCTGGGAGCCGTGCCACGTCAGCGAGCCAGTTTGCAAGATCCTCGAAATCGTTCACAACACCATGGAGGTATAATTCCGTTTGAGTTTGCTTGAGAGCTCGTCTGGGAGCTTGCTTTTTTTCCATTTTGAGTTTTGCAGAGTTTGAGACGTCGCATAATATTCTTCATACCATTTCGTCTGATGCATGTCCAATGCTCGTTTGCTCGACAGACGTGAACTGGCAAGCCTACGCCGCGTGGTCTGACCTTGGTTTATTCCTTGTTTGCATTGCTGCTTTCCGTATTCCATCTGCCTTCCAGGAAGCTTCCCAGTCTACGGATCGTACGGCCATGGAACTGTATCGGGCAGCACGAGACATCTTCACCCTCTACCGTGCTCTGCCATCCTCTGCTGTGAGTCTTATATACCGGTCTGTACCACTTTGCACTCCTCTGTACCACTTTGTACTCCTCTGTACCACTTTGTACTCCTCTGTACCACTTTGTACCGCTCTGTACCACTTTGTACCGTTCTGTACCACTGTACCCCTGTATGACTGCCTCTCCAAGGCGCCCCTGCACTGGCTCGAGTCATCGTCACTCCTCCCTCCTCCATCTCCCGTTTGGTCCACGCACGCACCTTGGTCCGCGCGCGCGCCTTGGTCCGCGCGCGCGCGCCTTGGTCCGCGCGCGCGCGCCTTGGTCCGCGCGCGCGCGCCTTGGTCCGCGCGCGCGCGCCTTGGTCCGCGCGCGCGCCTTGGTCCACGCGCGCGAGCCTTGGTCCGCGCGCGCACCTTCCCAAATTTATGCTCAACCTCCCAAACAGCCAGTCGACATGGCACTAGCAATCGTAGCAGTCAACCACCGCCTACTGCTGAGCCACCTCTGCCTCTCCTATTGCTCAGATCATCTCTGCTCCTTTCCTCGCTCTCCACTGTTCCCTCGTTCCCACTCGTTTTTTCTGAAAACAGCCTGTGGACGTGGCACAGCTGGCCATGATAGCAGTGAACGACCGACCGCCTGTTGCTCAGCCACGTGTGCCCCTACAGGGGTTTGACCCTTTGCGCTCCTTCCCTCCCTCGCTCTCTCCCTCCCTCCCTCCCTTGTGTTCCCTCGTTCCCAGCCTGTTGACGTGGCACAGCTGGCAATGATAGCAGTGAATGACCGCCTGCTGCTCAGCCACGTGTGCCCCTACAGGGGTTTGACCCTTTGCGCTCCTTCCCTCCCTCGCTCTCTCCCTCCCTCCCTCCCTTGTGTTCCCTCGTTCCCAGCCTGTTGACGTGGCACAGCTGGCAATGATAGCAGTGAACGACCGCCTGCTGCTCAGCCACGTGTGCCTCTCCCTCGCGCTGCAGTACCGCGCGCGCCTGCCAGTTGGCGTGCGCCACGTGGCCACCTTTGCTGACGTGGCGCCGTTCCTGCGCCAGCTGGCGGAGGAGCAGATGCAGCGCGTGCTGGAGCGGCACCACGGGTACCTCATGGAAGCTTTGGACGGGGCGCAGGGGTTCAGAAACACGGATGAGGAGGAGGTTTATCGCTGTGCGCTGCGGGCTCTCAAGCAGGTACGCTTGCCGCTGCTGTATAAGAATGATGCAGCGCGTGCTGGAGCGGCACCACGGGTACCTCATGGAGGCATTGGATGGGGCGCAGGGGTTCAGAAACACGGACGAGGAGGAGGTGTATCGCTGTGCGCTGCGATCTTTGAAGCAGGTACGCTTGCTGCTCACTCAAGCAGGTTAGTCCGACCGTGTATATCCACAAGTTTGCTCAATGCTGCTGCATGGGAGTGCTGGAGAGGCACCACGGGTACCTCATGGAGGCGTTGGACGGGGCGCAGGGGTTTAGAAACACAGATGAGGAGGAAGTGTATCGCTGTGCACTGCGGGCTCTCAAACAGGTACGCGGGGTGTTGCATGCGGTGCAGAGCAGTACACCCGTTGTCTGCTGCATCCACACGACACCACGGGTGCGGCAAGCAGGTACGCTCATTGCAGATGCAGCGCGTGCTGGAGAGGCACCACGGGTACCTCATGGAGGCTTTGGACGGGGCGCAGGGGTTCAGGAACACAGACGAAGAAGAAGTTTACCGTTGCGCGTTGCGATCTTTGAAGCAGGTCACTCACACAGGTCAGTCAAGCAGCCACACTACACTTACAGCTGCTGCATGGGAATGCTGGAGCGGCACCACGGATATCTCATGGAAGTGTTGGATGGGGAACAGGGGTTCAGGAACACTGCTGAAGAAGAGGTGTATCGCTGCGCCTTGCGATCACTCAAGGAGGTGCAACACTGCGATCTTGCATCTCAAGCATCTCCCCCACCTCTCCTCTGCCTGGCGGCAAGTCTCACCGCCCTTGCGCTACCTCCTTCCTCATGTCACATCAATCCCTTTCCCCACCTCTCCCGTATCTCCTTCACCCCGTCCCCCCCCCGCAGGTGGTGCACCACCTGGCCCACCTCTCATCTGTCTGGCGGCCAGGCTCACCGCCCTTCTTCTACCCCCCGCACCACCCCACCCCTCGCCCCCGCCCCCCAGGTGGTGCATCATCTCGCCCACCTCTCCTCTGTGTGGCGCCCAGTCTCACCGCCCTCCCGCTACCTCCGAGCCATGAGTCGCCTCGTCTCTGCTGTGCTCTCCCGCTGCTGTGCGCACGTGCTCGCCCTGCCAGATATATCCGTGGACGAAACTGAGCAAGTGAGTGGGGGGACTGAGCAGATACATAAACCCTGTGTTGGTCTGAGGCTGAGTTGTCTAAGCTCGTGCTACCCCCCATGCCTCGTCTACTGTACTCTCCCGCTGCTGTGCACACGTGCTCGCCCTGCCAGACATCTCAAATTGATGAAACCGAGCAGGTGGGTGCATTGGGGCAGGAGGTTGCTGGGGCACCATGAGCAGATGAGTGTGGGAGCCCTGTGGTGGCCTGAGATTGTGCTGTGTAGCTCGTGCTGCCTCCGTGCCTCGTCTCTGCTGTGCTCTCGCGCACGCACGTGCTCGCCCTGCCAGATGTATCTGTCGATGCCTCCTCTCATCCACCACATCCCTATTTATCTCCCCCCCTCTCCCCTCGCACCCTCCTCCTCCTCCCTCCCCCCCCCCCCACCCCCGGTTATCAGCTTCGCAAGCTCTTTACAGGGATGCTGACTCGTTTGCTTCCTCTCATCCCTCCCATTCCTTGCACCCCACACCTCCCTCTCCCTCTCTTGCGCTCCCCCGCCCCACCACCCCCTTCCCTCCTTCCCCCCTCTCCTCCTGTCAGCTTCGCAAGCTCTTTGCAGGGATGCTGACACGTCTACCTCCTCTATTCCACGTGGACCTCTCAGGAGCCATTGGCACCGCCCATGGCGCTACGTCAGCATCTGTAGCTGCAGCTGCTGACCTGGATGCTGACGTGTCAGATGCCGTTGCTGACACAGCAACGCTTGAGTCTCTTGTTCCGGTGTATCGCAAGCTGAAAAGACTAACAGGTATTTGCTGCCTTTTCCCCATGGGTTCGAATCTGAAGGTACTGGTAAGTTATTTCCTGGTCGGCATAAGACTCAACTGATGGGTTTTTTTGTTTCTTTCACTTCATCTCCATTGATATGCACCAAAACCCGTGTTTAGGAAGAGAATCAGAGGCATGTGTTCTCCTCAATCCCCCTCTGTCTTCCTGTTTCTCGTCCTTCCACTGTACCATCCCTCCAGATTTGCTAGACATGCCACTAGTGGCAATCACACAGGCGTGGGAGAGTGGGGACCTGTGCCGCTGTGGTTTCACCTCTGATGAGGTAACTCCCGAGCTCTTCCCATTGTGTTCCCAGTTGCGTACTTCCATGGGTACACTCCTTCGTTCCCATGGTCCCCTATCTCTTTTCTCTTCTCACAGGTTGATGTCACCCAAGCATTATGCATTGAGTTGAGGCTGGTTCTTGTTTGTTTACTTCTACCGTATCTTCCTTCTCAGTAATCACACCCAGACCCACCACCCTCTACCAATACCGTACTTTCCTTCCGTCCAGGTGCAACGAACCATTCGAGCCATATTCTCGGACACCCCTCTCCGGCGGAACTGTATTGCCAGGGTGGCAGCAACAATGCCTCCCACTGCCTTTCAGTAGGAGTCCAATGCAAAACAGAGGTAACCCTGCTCTCCTCTCAATGTTAATCCAGTGGCAGTGCCATGATGGCACCTTACGGTACCGTACCGTAATAGCAAATATGGTTCGCAGTGCAGTGGTTCGAACAACATTCACAATGGTGATAAGCACATCGTTCCAGTTACACCGATACGGTTGTCAAATAGCAGCACAATTTTCAGTGGCCGTCCACACCCCCACACATCCAGTACCATAGTCAACTCCCGTATAACAAAATCTGTGCCTCTAACGGTAACTCATGACACAAGACATCTGCGAAAACCAGGACGCGAGATGTTCAGACGAGATATACTGAAAGAGGGCCCATGATATATACTTGCCACCGTGTCAAAGCCTGCAAAATGAACATGAACTACGCTTGCCATCCCCACGCCCCCAAAATGGTACAATGAGCTTCAATAGCTGCAAATGGCACTGCCGATTCACATCAAACTGAAATACACGAATCAGAGCGAGCCAACCAAAAAGAACTCCGAGCCTATCTAGAATTAGACATCTACGAGAAAGATCGTGTCTTATCCAAACAAATCACTTGGCGGAGGAGTAACCATAAAGCTTTCCCACAACGTGCAAGGCGGTGACGAATCCAATGAAGCAGAGGCTCATCACGAGAACGACGGTCGGGGTGATCTTAAGGCCTGGAGCGTCATCCGTGTAAAATCGGAGCATGTTATTCGCAGCGCTTGAAGTTGCTGCCGCTGTTGGCCGTCTCCTGCGGAGACCTGCTGATCCTACTCCCTTGGGTGCTCCTCCGGCAGCCGCTCCTCTACTCACAGCACCACTCCCGCCGCGTGCAACCGATGTGGACGCCTGGCTGACTGAACCCTTAGCCATGGTGTCTAATGGAGAATCGACTAAAATTGGTAGTAGACCCAAGGGAACTTACTAACAGAAACAATGGATCTTGATCAATGGCCTAGGCAAGAATATCGTAATTGCTAAGGACGAAAGAAGGTACCGTAAGTGAGATTTCTCAACTAACTTGGAAGTCAGGCAGATCCGAGATGAAGAAAATGCAATCAGAGAGATGTGGAAGAAAGTGGTTTACCAACTGCAATACCGAGGTTACACTGGTGGACATCGGCTGTTGGATCAGTTTGGGATGGGTAAGTTTGGGTTGGTCTTGGTTAAAGACCTCATGCATTCGTTGGAGAGTAGATCTGGAACTGGTGCTGCTTTCTGCACATGCTTCGCCAGGGTCTGACAGCGCGAACCCTGAAGTTGCCGTGGTAACCACGCCTCCGTTTCGCCGGTGGAACGCGAATCAGCATTTACCTTTTCCCTCACGAGCGTCTTCGATATATTCCGGGAGTCAACTGCGAAACATTTTAGCGAGGAGGTGTAGTTGAAGTGTATCGTTCAATGATCGCTCCAATACCACGCTGCGGAACACCGAAACCGTACTTGACCATACAAATAGAAGATCTGACAACTTGCACCTTTCAAAGGTCAATCTACTTCTGTTCTGACAGATGACACCTTCCCTGCTTTTCATTTTGCTGCGATTTTTTTGGCAATGACAGCCGACACTGACGGGCAGAGAACTGGAGACCACTGACTGAAAACGATCTTTCTGATGTTACAGTCCAGATTCTAGCCTCTTTGTCTGTGAGGCACGGATTGTGCATTACGCTAGCGTTGCCTCGCGATTTCATATTTTGTTGAATAGTGCTTCCTGCTGTTCTTCGTGGGACGCTAAACCATAAGCGGAATTCACGCTTGTTTTACTTGTTTCTCTTTATACGACTGATATTCAACAATGCCAGAGAGCGGAGATGACGCATCCAAAGACACAGCATGGCCGAACGCCATTCCCTACGTCCTCAAGCTCGGAACCTTCATGGAAACCTCATGGAAGCACTCAGTATCCGTCCAAGCGTCTACCCTCTACCTCACCATCTTAGTAGGCCCGTTCTGCCTGGCCGTATCCATCTTCCTCTGCCTCCTCCTCTCCCTCCTGCACCTCCAAGCGAACCACACCGGCTTCCCCTCCTCTCCGTCTTGCAACTTCCCAAGTTTCACCTCCCTCGTTGCTTCAGTCTTCAATCAATGCTCCACGATCCCACCCACCCCGAAGCCATGGACGCCGGACGGCTTTCTCGATGATCCCGAGGTGGCCTCGCGGAGGCCGGAAATGGACGCTACCTGCGATCTGTGGGAGGGGAAGTGGGTGTACGAACCGGAAATATATCCGTTGTGGAAGACGGGGTCTTGTCCGTGGGTTGAGACTGGGTTTGAATGTGAAGCACTGGGTCGGCATGACACGGATTACATGAAGTTCAGATGGCAACCGCATGGCTGCAATCTACCAAGGTGAGCTGCAATGCTGGGTTTCTTTCTCAGACCTCTCTGTCCGTGCTTCCGGTGCCTTTTCGTCTTTCGTCTGGTTTCTCGCTCTTTTCCGTATGATGACCTTTGTACATGTCCAGGTCCAACGAATCCGGCTTCTCGGATGGTCTCCGCTTGTTATGTCCAGGTTCAATGCATCGGACATCCGGAGGCGGCTCAACGGGCGCCGGCTGGTGTTCGTGGGTGACTCGTTGTGCCGCAACCAGTTTGAGAGCGCTCTGTGCCTCCTTGGCATTGATCTTCCCGATGTCTCTGCTGTTTTCGAGGTGCGGCTTCTGCTGCTCCTCTGTAGTGAATAGTCATATCGTGCCATATGGTTACAGCTCACTCCTCCCACGAGACACTCACTTGAAACCTGCCCTTTTTCATGGCTTCTGAGCTAAGCTAACTCGATTCCAGTCTCTTGCACTCCTCGTGTACTCTCTCTCTCCCCTCTTGCACTCCTCGTGTACTCTCTCTCTCCCCTCTTGCACTCCTCGTGTACTCTCTCTCTCCCCTCTTGCACTCCACCCCACCGCACGACAGCGCACAGGCAACAATCTGACCAGGAAGGTGGACACGATGGTGTATGACTTCACTGAGTTCAACTTCACTGTGGAGTACCACCTCTCACACTTCCTCGTGGGATTCCACAGGGCTCCCCCGGATGCGCCACCTCACGTGAGTGAGTCACAAACAGTCTATAAGGCTCCTTTGGATTCCGTTTGAGAAGGTGGACACGATGGTGTATGGCTTCACTCAGTTCAACTTCACTGCGGAGTAACACCTCTCGCACTTCCTTGTTGGCTTCCACCTCGCTCCCCCTGACGCGCCGCCTCACGTGAGTGAGTCACAAACAAGCTATTAGGCTCCCTGGGATCATGCTTGAGATGAGAAGGTGGTCATGATGCCGTTGATGGTGTATGTTTTCACTCGGTTCAACTTCACTGCAGAGTACCACCTCTCGCACTTCCTTGGATTCCACCGCGCTCTCCCTGGTGCACCAGGACCTGTGTGTGCGCGTGGTTTGCTCGCGATTTTTTTGAATTCTCAAAAGTTTTCTCTCTGCCACGATGACCACGCTTCAGAGTCCCGCACCAGCTCTCGTCAGCACATGTCAGTCCCCTTGACATACCCCTAGTTCTTATTGCCTGGTTCTTGTCTGCGGATTGGAGCAGAGTCAACTCAGTCACAGTGGACCCTTTGGTTGCAGGTTCTTTGAGGATTGGCCGGAAGGGTCGATTCTCATGCTCAACGCAGCCCACTGGTTGACTCATTTGCCCTCTTCCTCTTCCTTCAAGTTCTGCATTCCCATCTTCTGCTGCCACCGTTCTTGCCTGCAGATTGGAGCAGTGGTCAACACAGACACGGTTGACCCTCTCTTTGCTCGGAGGCTCTTTGACGATCGGCCAGAGGGATTGATTCTCGTGCTTAATGCAGGCCACTGGTTTACCCCATCAAAGATATCACATCAGTGAGTTATTTGTTCAGGATAGAGTTGTAAAACAATCCTCAAGACTCCTTGTTTTGTCATACCTGTAGAAAGGTTGGCTTTTTGCATTTGGGGAGATGTGCGGATATACCCATTTGGATTTTCAATGTGCAGAAAGGTTTCGTTCTGGGTGAATTACATGTTTTGCTTTTAAGGTTGGCCTGCGTTCAGGGTTGAGTGAAGTGGGAGCGGGGTGAGGGGGAAAAGGGGGGTTGTGGGGGCCTTTGACGTCTCAAATGGAGTGTGAGCTGAAGTTGTGATCGCACTGCAAAACTAAGAAACCCATGTGTTTGCTCTGTTCCCGTGCAGGAACGTCTCATTCCTGGTGAACAACCAGACTCGCCCAGACATCGATGAGACCGAGGGATTCCGCCTCGCCATGCTGCGAGTGTTTGTGTGAGGTGCCTTACAACCAAATCCCTTGTGTTCGCCCTGTTCCCATGCAGGAATGTTCCTTTTCTGGTGAACAACCAGACTTGCCCTGACATCGATGCGACCAAGAGATTCCGCCTGGCCATGCTGCGAGTGTATTGTTGAGGGGCCTCAAAATCCAATCCGTTGTATTGTATCCACACTGTTCCCGTGCAGGAACGTCTCTTTCCTGGTGAACAACCAGACTCGCCCGGACATCGATGAGACCGAGGGATTCCGCCTGGCCATGCTGCGAGTGTATTGTTGAGGGGCCTCAAAATCCAATCCGTTGTATTGTATCCACACTGTTCCCGTGCAGGAACGTCTCTTTCCTGGTGAACAACCAGACTCGCCCGGACATCGATGAGACCGAGGGATTCCGCCTGGCCATGCTGCGCGTGTCAGACTGGCTCCAGCAGTGGCCGCCTCAGGCTGCCAATGCCACAGCTGTCTTCCGCACCTATGCACCCGCCCACTTCGCGTAAGTCTGGAACCCGCCCAGCTGTTCGGGCTTGCTCCTCTATCTCACACACACCCGCACCCATGGTGTGGGTGGGAGGCTGGTTCCAGCAGTGGCCGCCTCAGGCTGCCAACGCCGCAGCTGTCTTCCGCACCTATGCACCCGCCCACTTTACGTAAGGCTAGAACTGTCCTGATCGCGATTAGATTCTTTTTGTCATTTTTCTAGCTCCTTGCTCCTCTGTGGTCTGACTGCTGGTGCTGCTTGCAGGAATGATAGTTGGTATGGCAGGGTGTGGTAATTGGGATGGCAGGGGTGATAGCCCAGAAAATAACTTCATGCTTTCTTTCTTCCAGTTTACCCATTGACCATCTTCAATTGTCTCCTTCATCCCACTTCTCACATCCGTTGACCAGTGCTCCTAACTCAACCACGTGAGTCATGACATTCCTGAATGTTCCTGCCTCATCAGATTTGCCGCATTCTCCTTGTCATGCCTACTATATGTCCTGCAGGGGTGGCAGTTGGGATCACAGTGGTGGCTGCTCAGAAACACATCCCACACTCTCTATTGATCCGCCAATCTCAAACGATATTTTGCAAGATCCTTCCGAGTTATTCGCTCGATTAAGCCGAGAGGCAATGACGCGACCGGAGCAAGTCAGAAAGCCAATTATAAATGATATTACAAGAATGTCGTATTCCAGGAGTGATGCCCACATTGCACGTTATTGGACTGGAGCGACTGGCTCGGACTGCAGGTGAGTCAGTGCTAGGCCTTTTGGCCAGCTACTATTTTGTCGCTTGTCTCGCATTCTGTTTCCTTTGAAACTCCCTAAGGGTTGTGAAGAATTACTTACCGTATGTGCTTCTTTTGGTGCAGCCACTGGTGTCTACCTGGAGTGCCTGACACATGGAACGAGATGCTGTTTGCTTCTCTGGTGGCAAATTCTGTCTTATGAATAATATTGATAAGGCATAGAGCCTAGTGAAAGCTTCGGTGCTGAAGGAAATACGTAAATAAAGAACAAGAGACACGTGCATCCTCTGCCAGGGTCTTTGTGGGCTGGGAAAGGGGCACATGCATGAAACTGGAAAGCAGGAAACCTGTTGTGATGACTTACTGGTAGGGAATGTAGATGTAACCGTGTAAATTCATTGGTGTTCCGTTTAGACAAACAGCATGTTTGGGATGGAGATCCCCGTTATGCCAGCGTACAGTGTGATCTTGGATATTACGTGGGATCAATGATTTCTTCGGTCCATCCTACGTGGAGTAGAGCTGCACCAATCGCGTTTACCTCCCAAATGCCGGATACCTGGTCGTGACCGTCGTGGACTTTCGACCGTGCATATCAGCCTCAGAACTTGGATGGGATTTGCGGCGTGGGACGTCTGGTTCACACCGAAGCGGGATTTCAGGGAAGATTGCCCAATAGCCCTCTAGCCGCAAAACGGCGTCCTTAGCTGCGCAAGTTCAGTCGTCCAACTTCGTGGAGCCACTTACCCTTTCGCAGACTGAATTATGTAACCGCTTCTCCGCAACATCTACTTCGCGCCGAGGGAGCCCTGACAGGTACGCGGAACATATGAATGTTTTTGGCGCAGAGGTTCCTACCTGCCCGAGTATCCGCTTGTTCCCATGCACCTTTCTTGGAGAGGTGCGGAAACAGATTGGGGAGGAAGGGAGGGACCTGTGTTTTGCGGTGCCGCCAGCTTCTGCGTTCTGGTTTGTTGGGATTGCTCGAAGCGCCTATAATGAGCCCCTGGGAATTGCCTGGGGGAGTTCGATGAAAAAATGGAGGCGCCTCTCGGGAATGTCGAACGGGACCAAGCACTCTTCTTCGAATTGTTTTCATTTCTTTCCCGTCTCGGACTAAGCATTGTTTAGAAAACAAACCCCCCTCTAAAGATATTCCACCCTAACTGGACAGTACTAACTCTCCTAACGACTGAACTTGGCTGGCTGAAGGAACAGAAGCGCATGGGCAGGTTCACGCGTGGTTTCAATGGTTGAGGATGGATTGAGTTGATTGAACACATGGCGCAAGCAAGGGGTGGATGGAATTCGACAGCCGCATGCATGACGAGACTGACCTATGTCCAGTTCTTCATCAGCAGTCTCATTTCATAACGTGAAGCTGCTGTCTTGGCGTGCAAATTGAGCTCCTGATTGTTTCGCCATTCCGACGCGGCCTATTCCAGTACAGGTAGAGTTAGGCCGAGCTCAGAGCCTTCGCAGTCGTCGCCTCTTACTTCAAGCTACGCACCGAAAAGAAGAAGCATGGACGGCTCAAAGCTCGGAGGGGCTAAGAAGATGGGACTCGCATCGTATGGTCGCAGCGTGAGTGCAAAAGAAAGCACGGTTATCCTTGCGGCGTCTGCGACAACCCCGCCGCCCGCAACAACTCCCACGAAAACTCCTCCCATGCGTCGGAATCATACTTACGGCGAACTGAACGACACCCCTGAGACAATTTCTCCCATGCGTCGCAATCGTAAATCCGGCGGTCTGAACGACGCGCCTGCGACAGCTCCTCAAATGCGTCGGACTCGCACTTTCAGCGACGTCAACGACGCCTCTGCGACAAATCCTAACATGCGTCGCAATCATACCTACGGCGACCTGAACGATGCCTCTGCGACAAATCCCACCATTCGTCGCAACCTAACCTTCAGCAACCTGAACGACGCATACGGCAGTGTGGCTCCCACTGCCGCCGTTGACTTCCGAGCCTGGCTCGTGGACCAGGTCCGGTTCAGCCAGAGCCTACGGATCCCCGAGCCTCCGCAGAAGGTCTGGTTAATCGACAAGCTGGGACCGCTTAAGGCATTGGCCCGAGTGGGAATGAAAAAGGCCACGTGTACATTCGCGATGCACGTTCACGGCGTCGACGACCTTCCGACAACCATGGAGGGAAAAGAGCTCATCGTGCAATGGCAACGACGCGGAATGTCTATCGGCAGTAGCTCCATGACGGTCCGTCGAGGCGTGGCGAAACTGGAGCAAACGTTAACGATAAAGTCTTCCGTCTACTACACCGCTGGATCCCAGCAGTCCGTTAAGTTTCAGTCGAAGAAGTCGACGATTGCGGTTCAGCTGTTGAAATCCGTCGGATTTGGATATGACGCTGAGATTGCAAGCCATTCTGTTAATCTGGCGAGTTTCTTACCGTCGAAGCTTCGTCCGCTGACGGAAGGGGAACCGCAGACGCTAACGTTTAAACTTACCGGCCCGGCTGACGGAGGCGTTTTAGTGGCGACGTTTGGGTATGAGTTGAATCTCGGCAAGGGACAGCCGATTGTCGCACGGGTGGATACCAAATCATTTCGTCAATTCGCCGCTAGCGTCGCAGAAGCGTCGCCCGCTCCGAGCGTGGCGTTGTTCTCAAGCAGCCCCCCTGACAGCCCGTCGTCGTACGGCTCCAGCCCGTCGCACAGCTTAGCTGACGAATTTTCGCCACGGCCGCGCGAAATCTCGCTGGCGTTACCGGATTCGCCCATGGGTCACGCGCGGAGCGCGAGTTACGGTTACGGCTTTAAGCCCACCACTCCGAGCACCATGCGACCTGTGATAGAAGAGGAATGCGAAGGAATCGAATCGAAAGAAGAACCAAGCCCTGAAGATGCGGAGGTTAACGGATACTTGGGAGAAAGTGCCAATCAGTGGGATGCAGGAAAGGAAGGAGGCAATGGACAGGAGGCCGAGGAAGCGGCAGAGGAGGAGGAGGGACAGGAGGAAGAGGAGGAGGAAGAAGATGAGGAGGAGGATGATGAGGAGGAAGAGGAGGAAGAAGAGGAGGAGCAGGTGAAAGAGGTGGTTGCAATGGAGGGTGATAGTAGCGCGGGAGCGGCGCGACTGGGGTCTGTGGTTGCTATTGGGGAAAGGGGAGAAGGGACGTGGGGCGGCGACGTGGGGACAGAGGCGGGATACCTGTGGGTGGCAGAGGGCGGGAGGACGGAAGTGGGGGAAATCAACGTTGGGGATAGTGATGAGAGGAGCGAGGAAATTGCGAGGGAGAGGGTGGAAGGGACGGAGGAGGAAGGGGGTTCGGTGGTTGAGGGGAGTGGGTCTTGCAGTGGGAGGTCTGAGAGTGAGGGCGGGTCTGAGAGTGCGAAGGAGTCTGAGAGTGAGGGCGGGTCTGAGAGTGCGAAGGAGTCTGAGAGTGAGGGCGGGTCTGAGAGTGAGAAGAGGTCTGAGAGTGAGGGGAGGACGCACACCGCTGGCGGTCTTTCGCGTATGGCGGAAGCAATTTTGGAGTTCGAGCGGACCGTTAGCGAACAGGAGAAGCAGCTCTTAGCGGAGCAAGAGGCAAGAGCGAACAGTGAATCAGTATTGGACGGTCGGATTGAATCCGAGGAGGAAAGGATCAACGGTGCTGCTTTGCCAGAGGAAATCCACCCTGTGGATGCGGCTCCTGCGAAGGAGCAAGCGACTGGAGATGCGGTTACCGGGTTAGCAGCTGCTGTTCTGAACTCGCCTGCGTCCGTTCTTCTAGAGCCCCAAGACTCGGTCTCGGGCAGCGATAGCGCCCGCAGCTTCTTGCTTGATGATACTAGCTCGGATAGCATGGATGGGGGAGGGGAGAGGAGTGAAGGGAGGAGCGAGAGAGAGGAGGTTAGGGTGGGGAAGGAAGGGGAAGTGGAGGAAGAAGAGGAGGTGAGTAGTGAGCGGAGGGATGGGGAGAGGGAGGACGAAGGGGGAAGAGATGCTGCTGCTCGGGAGCGAAAGAGCGAGGGAGTGGTGGAGAGCGGTGTTGATGGGGAGGGTGTGGTCGCGGAGGAGGGAGCGGAAGAGGTAAGAGTTGTTGGGGAATGCGATTCATTGACAGAAGATGAGGGAGAGGATGAAGAGGAGGAGGAGGAAGCAGAGGAGGAGGACGAGGAAGAGGAAGAGGAGGAGGAGGATCACTTAGCTCACGCTAAGAGGGAAAGGGAGCAAGAGGAGAGGAAGGCGGAGGCGGAAAAGAGGAGGGTGGAGGTGGAGGAGAGGAGCAGGCGGAGGGCGCTTCAGTTGCAGGAGGAGGAAGAGGCAGAGCTGCGAAAGCACTTCTTAGGCAAGCGATCCCACTTTGCCGACACCGCTCGTGCCTTTTCTGCTGAAACTACGAATGGAGTTTCTGCGACTGCTGCCACTGCTACCAATGCCGCTGCTGCTGCGGCTGGTGCTGCTGGTGCTGATGCTGCTGGTGCTTCTGGTGCTGCTGCTGCTGCTCCTGCAGAAACCGCGTTGGCTCTTGTTGTGAGAGGACAGACTTCTGGTGTTAACTCCTTAGGCGCACTAGCTGTTGTGAGTCCGGTCAGTGGTGCAGGGACAGCTGAAGGGGGCTCAGAGGAAGACAACGAGCAGCTTCCACGAAAGCGCGCCTCCTTTAGCAGCAGCAGCTGCAGTCCAGCGGTCGCTGCCGCCGCAGTGGCTGCTGCGGTTGCGGTTGCTGCAGCTGCTAATGCACGCGAGGGGGAGCTGGCAGTAGCGGCGGCTGCAGCAAAGGGAGGGTTCAGAATAGGAGCAGTCCGAGGAGGAGGAGGAGGAGGAGGAGGAGGAGGAGGAGGAGGAGGAGGAGGAGGAGGAGGAGGAGGAGGAGGAGGAGGAGGAGGAGGAGGAGGAGGAGGAGGGGAAGGGGTCGTGGTTGGTTGTGGGCATCACCACCACACCAGCTTGATTCCAGTGGGCAGCAGGCGACGAAGCAGCAGCAGCAGCAACTGCATCAGCACCAGCAGCGGCGGCAGGAAGGGAGGTGACGAGAGTCTGACGCGCATTGAGAGTCCTGTGGCGCGCATTCCCCAGTGCGTTCTCAGGGACTTGTCTCTTCCTGACAGCCTTGTCTTCTCTGCCATGCCTGCCGCTGCTACTGCCAAGCCTGCAACTGCCAAACCTGCTAGCGATTGCGCCATAGGTACATTCCAGAAGAAATCAGCTGCGGGCCCAACCCTCACCCCCCCTGCTGCTGCGGCTGCTGCTGCTGCTTCTGCTGCTCTACCCCCCCTGGTACCATCTCCCGTTCCCTCTTTCGCCTCGTCGCTCCTCGCACCAGATTCCATCCCCCCTCCCATCCCACACCCCACCACCATCCCACCCCACCTCCTACCCCGACCCACCCCCTCTCCCTCCTCCATCCCCTCCCCCCTCGCCCACCTTAAAGCCACGGACCCTCTCCTTCTCGCCCTCCCGGATTCCGACGCCCCTCCGCCGCTCCTAGACGGGATGGGGTCAGCTATAGCGCTGCAGGGAGGGGGGTTCCTGGCTTCCATGTCCGGGCATCACTTTGGCGAGGGGGCCACGCGGCTGGTGATGCAATTCTCCCGCCCCATGGTCATCCCATCGGAGTTAGCATTGGGAGGAGGATCGGCTGGAGACGCCTCGTCTAAGCTGCTCCCGCTCCCTTCTGGAGGAAACGCGTCTGGTGTTGCTACTAGTGCCACTGCCGCTGCTGCTGCTGCTGCTGCTGATCCCTCCTCTGTACTCCCGCTCTTGCAGCGGCTAGCAGCGGCCTCTGCTGCGGATCCCTCCGCCCCGTCCCTCACTGACCAAGTCCTGGCGCTCATGCCCCTCCCAGACATCAGCGGCAAGCCTCTAGAGCAGATTGCAGCTGAAGGGCTGGCTTATCTTGAGGGAGGGTGGAACTGGGAGGGAGGAGTGGGAGGTTTGGGAGGTTCGGGAGGAGTTGGAGGGTTGGGGGGAGGGGTTAGAGGGAGTTTGGAGGGGCAGGAGGGGGGACAGGCAGGAGGATATCTGCAAGGGAGTCAGGGAGGCTACCTGGAGGGACACCTGGGAGGATACCTGGAGGGCGGTTCAGGTGGTTCTTCAGGTGCTATCATCAGCCATAACAGTTCCTCCGCAGTCTCAGTCTCCCACTCTTCCACTGCCATCTCCTCCTCTGCCTCCGCTGCTCTGGCTGTGAGGCGGGCACAGGCAGCAGCAGCATTGGCTCGCCTGCGGCGCCGAGGGCAGCACCTACTGGGCAGCAGCGGAGGAAGTGGAGGAGGAGGAGGAGCAGGAGGAGAAGGGGAAAAGGATCGGTCTCTAGGGGAGTCTGAGGAGGAGGAGGAGGTGGATAGGGAACTCAGGCAGGCACTTGCACTGATGGGCAGGAGCGCAGGGAACATGGTTCTAGCTGGTTCGGCTGGTACGGCTGGTAGAGGTGATGGCACAGGTAGGGCTCTAGCTATGGGCAAGGGTGCAGCAGGGAACATGGTTCCTGGTACGGCTGGGTTGGGAATTGGAACTCTGGCTGGTGCCTCAGAGGGAGAGGGAGAGGGAGAGGAGGAGGAAGAGGATGAGTATGTGGGTTTGGGTGAACTGGGGGCGTTGGCAGTGGAGCAGATCGAAGCTCTGCTGGTGGAGGGGTTGAGAGTGCAGAACGGTCAGAGCGAGCTGCACGCGCCAGGGGCTATTACCCTCGGGGAATCCGGGCAGTTGGGGTATTCTGCGGGTTACCCTTCAGGTTACGTGACTGATGGGTCGAGGGGTAGCCAGGGCGGTGCTGGTTACCAGTCTAGTGGTAACCAGATTGCTGGTAACCAGACTGGTGGTTACATTGGGGGAAGTGGGCCGAGAGGGCTGCTTGGGGCAGCGCTGACAGTGGAGGAGTGGCAGCAGGTAGATGCAGGGGTGTGGGATGCGGTGGAGTCCGATAGAGATGCTCTGGAGGTGCTGCGAGCACACTGCAAGGCTCATGGCATTGCAGGGCTGCTGGAGGGGAGTGAGGGAAATGAGGGAAAAGAGATGGTGCTGCGCGGTGCAGATGAGTTCGGAGGGCAGCTGGTGCCTGCAGGGGGTGTGGAGGCAGGGTGTATGACCGTAGGAGGCTGGGGGGATGAATCTAGGCAGATGGTGGGTGGCTTTGGAAGGGGAATGGGGCTGACAGTAGGCCAAGGGAACACTGTAACAGGGGGTGCCGTGGGTAACGGTGTAACTGGGGGTGTGGTGGGTAACCCTGTAACAGGGGGTGTGCTGGGCGACAGTGTGACGGTAGCCATGCTGGTGCAGCTAAGGGACCCTCTGCGCAACTTTGAGCCGGTGGGAGCACCGATGATGGCGCTGCTGCAAGCTGAGAGAGCACCAACGCCAGCACCTGCACCAGCACCAGGTGCTACTGCTGGTAGTATTGCTGGTCGTGTTGCTGCTGGTTTGAGTGGTTCAACCACTGCTGCTCTTGGCACCACGGCCCATGCCTTTACTGCCAATCACAAGAGCCAGGCCCTCTTGGGAAGTTACCGTGCTCAGGGTCTTTTGGAGCAAGCTCCCCCGCCTATTCCTGGGTCTGTCACCCGTACGGATGATACCACCAGGGCCCAGCTTTCCTTGGAATATTCTGCAGTTGATGCAGCCAGCCCTGCAGAAGCGGCGCTACAGCCGTGGCATGGTGCCAGCTCAGCACAGCCGGCGCTACAGCCGTGGATTGACGGCACAGCCACAGGCCGTCGCAGCCATATCACCTCCGCTGCTGCCTCTCATCCATCTGCTGCTCCACACCCAACATTCCCCTCCACCGCCCCGCCCCGATTCAAGCTCAAAGCAGTGCATGTGGCCGGCCTAAAGGCAGAAGAGGCACCAGGGAGGGGGTGGGGGTCGCAGAAGCAAGCACAGGCAGGGGGAAGGTGGCTGGCTGCGAACGGCATGGGGAAGAAGCAGCAGGGGAAGGGCGGTGGGAGTGGGGTGTTCGGGAAGCATGCGAAGCCAGCTAAGGTGACGGTTCAGCCTGGGGATACGCTGTGGAGTCTTTCCCAGAAGGTTCATGGGAATGGGATGAAGTGGACGGAGGTGGTGAGATTGAACCCGCAGATTCGGAACCCGGACCTGATCCTGCCGAGCCAGAAGATTCGGATGAGGAGATGATTCGGAACCCGGACCTGATCCTGCCGAGCCAGAAGATTCAGATGAGGAGATGATTCGGAACCCGGACCTGATCCTGCCGAGCCGGAAGATAAGGATGAGGAGGTGATCCCGAACCCGTACCTACCTAGTCCTGCCTGTTAGAAGTGATGGATTGTATGGGCAGTGTAGGTTCTTGTTTTATGTAGCGCGTGTGTGTACTTGCGTGCCTGTTTGTTGATTTCGCTTCACCGTATTTCCTCTTTGGGCAGCGTAAGTTGCTTGCTGTTTTATGTAGTGTGCGTGCATGCATGCATGTGTGTATAGGGTTTGCCTTTTTGTTAATTTGCTCTACTTTCACAATTGCCGACTCATACTGGTAGACTACCTGGTGCCTCTAACTATAGATTAGAGGCATGTTCTATGCGAAGCGAAATGAAACAGATTGGAGAATGGTTGGAAGAGCAGAATGAGAATAACATTGACAAGAGCAGACAGACAGCAAAACACTTCACACTTTCTGCACTCAGTAGCCCAAGCATTCCAATAACAGGAATGACACTACAGTACATTTTCATTTCAAGTCACCATGCTCGACGCCAGAGATCCACCGTTTCAACTTCCCCACAACAGTACCCCCGGACCCCCCTCCAGCACCACCACCCCCCACCCCTTTCCCACTCATAGACCCCGCATTGCTGCTCGTCCTCCTCAGCCCGGACCCTCCTATACCGCTCCCCAAACCACTCAACCCTTTTCCACCACTACTGCTGCTGCCACCACCACTGCCTCCTCCCAAAGGGGAAGCAGTACTGCTGGATCGAGAAAAGCCCCCTCCCCCACTCGTAGACTTGCTCGCAGGCAAACCAAATCCACCTCCCCCAAACCCGCCTCCACCAGTAGAGCCTGCTTCCTTTGCCGCACTGCTGCTTGTCCGAACCAGCCCCAATCCAACCCCACCGCCAACACTGCTGCCACCGCTGCCGGCATTGCTGCTGGTTCGCATCAGCCCGCCAAGGCCCATGCCCTTCCTCCCTCCCCCACCCCCCCCCCTCCCCCCGACGCCGCATCACTACTGCCACCGCTGCTGCTGCTGATGCTGCCGGCGTTGCTGCTTGTTCGCATCAGCCCACCCAACCCCATGCCCTTCATCCCTCCCCCTCCCCCGCCACCTCCTCCGCCCGATGCCGCATTACTGCTTGTTCGCATGAGCCCTGCAAATCCCCCAGCCTTCTTCCTACTCCCATCACCACCACCACCCCCTATCCCACTCGCACCCCCACCCCCCGCACCACCAGCACCACCCTCACTGCCCGCTCCCTTCCCGCCTCCCCCCTTCTCCGCCTTCCCAGTGCCACCTCCCCCAGAAGCAGCCTTCTCTCCGACAGTGGTAGACACGCTGTGCATGCCCAGGCGCGTCTGAGCCTCTAGCACCTCCTGTGCCGCCACCATGAGACGCGTGCGAGCACTGCTCATCTCCAACATGCCCTCTAATGAGCCCGGCTTGGCGTTGCCAGCACCAGACGCGCCTGAGGGGGAAGGAGGGAGGGCAGCGGCATGAAGCGAGGGGAATAAGTCTCCTCTGAGCCTCCAGCACCTCCTGTGCCGCCACCATGAGGAGCGTGCGAGCACTGCTCATATCCAACATGCCTTCTAACGATCCGGGCTTAGCACTCGCTGCACCAGATGCTCCTGGGACAGAGGGAGGGAGGGGAGGAAGGAGGGAAGTGGAGAGAGATAGAGGGGACAAGCCTCGTTTGAGCCTCCAGCACCTCCTGTGCCGCCACCATGAGACGCGTGCGAGCACTGCTCATCTCCAACATGCCCTCTAATGAGCCCGGCTTGGCGTTGCCAGCACCAGACGCGCCTGAGGGGGAAGGAGGGAGGGCAGCGGCATGAAGCGAGGGGAATAAGTCTCCTCTGAGCCTCCAGCACCTCCTGTGCCGCCACCATGAGGAGCGTGCGAGCACTGCTCATATCCAACATGCCCCCCAGTGACCCAGGCTTGGCACTAGCAGCACCAGGAGTGCCTCGGAGGAAGGGAGGGAAGGAAGGAGGGACGGATGGACGGACGAACGGACGGACGGACGGACGGAGGGAGGAAGGGAAGGAGGATGGGAAGCGGCAAGGGGCGAGAAAAATAAACGTCTTCTGAACCTCCGACCGACCCAGTTCTCAGAAATGCACACACTCCCCTCTCTCCGCATTCCCCCACTCTCCTCTCTCCTCACCCCCCCATCCTCTCTCCTCATCCCCCCACTCCACTCTCTTTTCCCTCTCCATCTCCCTCTCCCTTTCTCTCGCGCTCACCCGCGTCTCTCTTAGAGCGAGGGCATGACGACCGATGAATCTCCTGCCCAGTAGCGCCATACAGAGCAATCAGCTTGCACGCAGAACAATCCGTCTCCCCTCCAAACCCGCGCCTGGCCCCCACTCCCCCGCCCCCTCCGCCTCCCCCCCCCCCTCCCCCGCCGCCTCCCCCCGCCGAACCCCCCCGCATCTGCGCCATGACGTCACTGGTAGTGCGCATGCCCGCGTGCAACCCGCTTCCCGTCCGCCGCAGCCCCACACTCCCCTCCCTCCGCACTCCCCCCACCACCCCGCTTCCCTGCCTCCTCAACCCTCCTCCGCCCACCCCCTTTCCCTCTCCGAACCCTCTCAATCCACTCCCCTCTCCCGACCTTCCCGCTCTTCCCCCGCTTCCGAATGCGGCCACTCCCAACCCTGCCTCTGCTGGTCTTCCTCCGTTCGTTTCAAGGTCTGTTGGCCTCGAACCTGCCCCTGCTCCTCCTACTTCTGCCACAGTTCCTTCTCTTGCTGCTCCTGCTTCTCCTGCTGCTCCCGCTGCTGCTGCTCCTGCTCCTGCCGCCCCTACTGCTCCTCCTGCTTCCGCCGTCGCTCCTGAGAGACCCACGGCTGCAGCATTGCAGCTGCTGCTGCCGGCGCGGGTGTTATCATCGCCGCGGATTAAATCCACACAGCAAGTACTCCCTCCTGTCGCTTCCGCTGCTCTTGCTCCTCCTGCTGGCCGTTCCCTTGCTCCTTCCGCCGCCCCTTCCGCTCCTTCCGAGCCTGCTGCTATGCTAGCTTCGGCACCCGCTACTGCTCCTGCTCCGGCAGCATTTCCCGCGTCCTCGCCGGTCGAATCCGAGAGTCCCTCGTTGTTGTCACCTTCAGCCCTGACGGAACCCCTATTTGTCATGAACCCTTCGGGATCCGCGGAAAGGGGGCCAGCGGAAGGAGGTCCAGCGGAAAGGGTTGCGCAAGGAGGTCCCGCGGAAAGTGTCGCGGAAGGGGGAACTGCGGAATTGGCGGATTTGCTGGAAATGCTGCGCGGAGGAAGGCCGGGGGAGCGCAATGGGGAAGGCGCAAGGGGAGACCTATCCCCCGAATCATGGAGAAGCGGGGAGGTTGGAAACGGGGACCTCTCCCCGTGATTATAAAGAGGGGATCTTGATCCCTTTGAGGAAAGTGAACTTCTGACGTTCGGCGAAATAGGGGGCAAACCTGCCGATTTCTCAGAAGTTATGTCAGCATCCGCGTTATTAACAGTCTCAGGTCCTGGTAAATGATCAGACACGGCGGATATAAATCCAAAAGTTTCGGTAGCGCGACTCGAGTGTTCCTCAAAGACCTCTTCGATTTCCGTGAGTCTCGGCGACATTGCGTGTTTCCAGGATCGAGGTGGCGTGCGGTGACAGGCTGTGCTGACGTCACTGGTGGAAGCATCGAAAATGTCGTCAGATGTAACGGTGTTTCCGTTACAAGACGAAAATTCCTCGTAAGACGGAACGCAGTCGGACGAGTTATCTGTTAGTCGAGCCGCGATAATGTCGTCTTCCATGATAATCCACAGACACTGACGGAAACACGGAGGTGACAGAAATCACTGAAACGGAAATGCACTGGCGAGTCCGAGGAACGAAACAAGGAGCTACCACCAGGATATGCTGCTAATGCGGCATTATAGACGGGTCGTCCTAGCTAGGACCACTCTCAATCACTTCACTTCATTTCAAGGAAAGCAGCTTCGTTCAGCAGGGTGCGATTCTCGCTACAGTAAAGGAGGGAGATCATTCCTGACGAGGACCTTGCAAGTGGTTAACAACGCACGAAAACCCTGAAACAAAAAAACTATCGATGCAGTTTGTACCTGATTCGTTTGATGTTTGCGGAGAAGATTATACAGAATAACTAAGATCAAGAGCGTGCCTGCTTCGTTTGCCTTCACTTCGTGTGCCTGATTTGCTAACTTCAAATTGTAGACGAATACCTTTTGCAGATTTCAAAAGGGTGTTTCACTTCAACGAAACCCACAGTTTTAGTTGACGTACAGTTTCAATTAAATTGGGCTTGTAAACGCGGTTTGCAACAAGTTGCACGACATTACGATTTGTTTCCCCTGCATGTCCAGCATTTACACGTCTTGACGTGTCACCATTATCTAGTCTGGATACATCTTCACGATTGAAACGTCCATCTCATTTGTTGTACTGTATGGGCAGTACCGCCCATCTCAACAGCGGTTTTGGGCAGTAGGCAAAACATATGGACGAGTGGAACAAAGCACCCCCTTCTACCGCCCTAAACCAAGAAGCATCGCGAGTAAGTTCCCAATGTTTCACTAAGGCTCCAAAGCGAGTACAGCGCGAACTAGTCAAACACATCTGATGTATACCGTATGTACAAACTAATATAGTGAAACAAGCACCCAGCCAATCTACAAAGCACTGGAAAATCAAAGAGCCAGCAATCTATGCTAGCAGCAAAAGATCTGCACCCTGCAAAATCTCAAATCTAGTGCATGGCATGCTCTCAATCCTCGGATGAGAGCAAGCCCACAATGCCATCAGCTGCTGTGCGAGCACGCTTGGTGGGTGGCTGCATGTGCACCGACATGCGCTCAGTCATTGAATCAAGCACCTGGAAAAAAAACAGGGGATGGAAGGGAGCACAATATTTAGTGACAAAACAAAAATACCAACTGAGCCGTACAACCAGGTGTACAGACAAAAAAACGAACAATAAGTGCATATGAATTGTAAGTCCTGACCTGTCCCACGGTGAGTTCTCCAACGTCCACACCCATGAGCATGTGATGATCAAACTGGTACTCCCCTGCATCAGAAAAGGGTCCAAATTACTCGTAAGTCAATCAGACCTGTGACTTCTTCCATGTCTCCCAGTACATGGAGGGGCAAAAAACAGATAACAATGGCGAACACTGGCAAAAGTGCAAGCGAAAGGGCTCAACTGACCTGTTCCCTTGCCCACGCGCCTGATCTGAGTCACATAGCGCGCACAGCGCTGCAGCGCCAGCACCTGCCACAGGAGCAGCATGGAACCTCACACAACATGAATGTGCTTGCCACTCACTGCCCATAACTGAAAGAAACGGTCGTGACTAGCGTGAGAATGCCTGAAACGGGTGAATCAGTTTCACCGGAGTAAAAAGGTGATCTAATAAGGTAAAAAGGCCGAGCAGGAGTGCTAAGAGAGTCTACCGCTGGCTTGAGCAGGCGATTCTCAATGAAGTTCTGCGCTCCAGCATCCCCCGAAATCTCTGCTGCCTGCATGCACGGGATGAGTTGAGAGGAACGGGAGGGCCATCATTGCCAAGCAAGGGTAAATACACACAAACACCAACTTAGAGACACCAACACAAAATCACAGCATAGGCAGATCGATAGGGTGTGCTGCCCTGACATGGAATTAGGCTGCATTCACAACCCTTTATCTCCTCCCGAATGCACACCTTGTGAAGGTTTAGGTCCTTCTCATACGCCACCTTGCCCAGAGACAGGTCAAACCCCTTTTCAGGTGGCTCAGTATTCTCCACACACAGGAACCCTCTGAACACCCACCTTGTGGAGATTGAGGTCCTTCTCATACGCCACCTTGCCCAGAGCCAGGTCATACTCGGCAACTGCCACAGAAACAGAGAATCCATTAGCTTCCGCCACCATAATATTCAGACGCCCTTGGGTTTCCACGTGGCAAGGAGGCACATACCCGTTAAAGCATCACCCCTTTCAGGGTCATGGAAGGACTGCGGCGGGGCCTTAATGTCTCGCAGCATGAGGCCACCTCCACGGCCACTCTGACATCACCAGCAGGCAAGACAGCAATGGGTAACACTCTCAGCTCAGCCAGATGAAAACAGACAACGAGGTGACTTTTGAGTCGACTCAAAAGTCACTCTGACATCACCAGCAGGCAAGACAGCAATGGGTAACACTCTCAGCTCAGCCAGATGAAAACAGACAACGAGGTGCCTTTTGAGTCGACTCAAAAGTCACTCTGACATCACCAGCAGGCAAGACAGCAATGGGTAACACTCTCAGCTCAGCCAGATGAACACAGACATAACACTTAACTGAGTGTAGAACGAACTGTGAGCGCGGAGAGAGGATGAGGAGAGGGAGAGTGGGAGAGAAGGGGCGAGGGGAGGGGGAGGGGGGTATAAGACGTGCGTACCACAAAGGATGAAATGTCCTTGAACGTCATTTGCTCCTCCAGAGAGCGCTTCCAGAAGAACTTGCCGAACCCTCGAAGGGCCACCGAGTCCTTGCCACAGTACAGGGCGAGGGCTTGATAGGCGTACGATGTTGACAGGTGTACACTGTAGCATGGGACAGATTCACATCAGGAAATTGGTTACACACGCAAAAGAAAGAAAGAATATACTAGCCACTCATTGTTGAGTAATATACAATATTTTGTAAAAGCTACACCCACTTGGACGCGCAGTTGAAGGCCTTGAGGAGCGACTCGTCCAGATGCTGGCGAATCAGCGTCGGCTCCAACTTCCCCGGAACCAGCACCTCCAGCCCCCCCAGGGCTTTAATCTCCGCCTGCCGTGGGGAAAAAACGCAGAGCAAATCGAGGATCGGATATTGTCCAGGTCCTTACTTTGCCAAGACCAATGCCACGGATTCTGTAGTGCAAACTTGAATAGCCGAAGCGAAGCTTCCATGATGTAGGTACCTCGATGTTAACGGAGGTTTCATCGGGGATTACTTTCAACGGATTGAGTTTCGAAAGACTTGCTATAACGAGGATACCTCGATGTTGAAGGAGGTTTCATCGGGAATGACGGTGCCGGTGAGGCTCTTGCTCAGCGGCTCGGTCTCGAGCTTCGTCTTCAGCTGCTGCGCGTCAGTCTCGGCCGCCTTCGCGTGCGTCTTCGGAGCCATGCTTGCGCGCGTACTATCTTCGCCCTAATAAAGGACTTTATCGAGAGAATATTTGGAAGTAAGAAGCCCTAGGACGACCTCCCAAACAAGCAAGACCAGACACCTTAATGTACTATAGATGCCGTAGTATTAAGTGGAATCCACAACGGGAACCCGTGCCGAGCACCCCACCACCCTCGCGTTTCCGCGTACACCGTCCTCGACCTACACACCTCGATGCCTCGAACCGCATGACGAATTTGCGGTTCGCCGAGGTTATCGCCGCAGCACGCATGTTGCTGCGGAGTCTGGGATATGCGTCTCGAAAAGCGAAGCGACACGTGCACGCTGCCGCTCTCTCACGTCGCACCACCTGTTATTGCAATCTCCCTCCTAAAGATACGTGTCGGCTCTGATGGTACTTCGCAAAATAGGTAGGCGATGGAAAACACACGCACAGTTGAAAAATACATCCTACAGCACCGCCCGATATTCGCGAACAAGTGGGTACAAAACTGCTAACTTCCTAGCCTTCCTATTTAGGAGAACATATCAGTAAAATGTGAACTCAAGCCCTCAAACGAAAAACACCAGCAGCAAGCAACAAGTGTATATACTCCATTGCATTTTCAGCCTATTATACTCTAAGCAAAAACAATGTGCGTACATTTTCTTCAGTACCGTATTACGGTACAATCACTGCACAAGCTTTCCTAGGCCAGTGATTTCAATCGTCTTCACATCAGGCTCGCCATCCACCTTCACAATCCCCTCTGCAGCATCCACTCCCATCAACTTCCCCACAGCGCCTCTTAACGGGCCCCGCAGAATCTTCACGCGGTCGTGCGAACGCGGTAACACAATATCCATTTCCGAGGGTCCCACTATAAAGAGCTCTGACTCTGACGCATTGCTTGCTCCAACACGGCATGAACCGTCCTGTGGGACAAAGACAAGAAGAGAGATGGTGAACCGCAGACAGATTGCAGACAGTGGGATGGTCGTTCAAGACACAACGTGGAAGGAAGCAAAAAACGGAAACTCATCAACCTCTGCCAACGCTAACAGGATAAGGAAAAGCAGGTATACTAAATTAAACCCAATAATAGCGCAAGGAGCTACTCACCGGCAGAACTTCTCGAATCACCACCGTGGTCATTCCAGGCCCTCCCAGTCATCGCACCATCACAGCACTCCAGGCAGCAACACTCGCTTGTGGCAACGTCCACTTGCAGTGCCTCTCAAGATGAGTGTTGCTACAAGCAAACAGCAGACTCACCGGCAGCACTTCTCGAATCACCACTGTGGTCATTCCAGGCCCTCCCGGTCGTCGCACCATCACCAGCACTCCAGGCAGCCCCAGCGACCCCCCCTCCCCTCCGTTGCTGAACCCTCCTCCCATGCCTGTGAGCGACAGGTTCGGTGAATAAAAAAATACCGGTAGCTTCGGGAAACATGAAAAAAAAAAGTGTTTAGGATGGCAAGGAAGGGAACACCCACCAGAAGGGAACACGTTAATGTGTAGGAAATTCACAGCTGTGGAATGTCAGGGCTTGGGACAGGAACGGGAGGAGAAACGGAGCGAATGGGAGGAGACAAGAATGGGTGGGAAGGGTAGAAACTGACCAATGGCGGGCGAGTTGGGGTCAGCAGGGGTCATGGGCAGCGAAGAGTCAGCAGGCGTGGCGGGAATGTAGGCAGCCGAGGGCGTGAGAGGCTGGCCTGTGGGCGTCTGCGCCGCGTACGGGCTCGGTGCCTCGCCTGGTGGTAACCGGGTAACACACAGACAGGGAGACACAGCGAACGTGAGAAAAAAGTAAAGAGGGGAACGGTGCAGAGACAAGGCTATTGGAACAGGGAGGTAGCGGAGGTGGATGTGCCATGAGAAAGCTATCGGGGGAGAGGAAAGAAGCAGGACGAAAGCTATCGAGGGGGATGGACCATCGCAAGGCACGGGGGCGGGGGGAGGGGAGGGAGGGTGGAGGGGAGAGGGGTGGTGGGGGAGGTGGGGGAGGAGGGGTGTGGGGGGGGGGTACCGTAGGGCGTGGAGGGGTTGTAGTTGGGCCCGGCTTGGCTGCCAGGCGTGGGAATATCAAAGGCCGAACGCAGATCCCCTGGCGTACCCGGCTGGGAATTATCAGGTTGGGAAGGGCAGGAGGGAGGATGGGGGAAGGCACAATGGAGAGGACAGGTAGGAGAGAAAGATAGGAGGGCAGGCACAGGGCAGCGCACATGGGAGGGGAGGCACAAGAGCACATGGTGCAGTGGAAGAGAGGCCAGGTGGGCGACACTAGGTGTGGACGACCCATGATGGGTGCAATTAGTCATGCAAGCAAGCACCTGCGATGCTATTTCTTGCTGAATGCATTTCTTTAGAATTCTAAAAAAAACGCATTCAGTATGTGAAGCCATGGCGCTTACATTATGCACAGTGTTTGAGTCGACTCAAAAACAGACTCATCACATGCGGCTTACATCATGAACAGGGAGCGGCGGCGAGGCGGCAATGTCGGCGGGCGAGAAGGCAGGAGTGTAGGGCAGGAAGGGAGCATCACTGCCCGATGAGCCCCATGTGGACGGATTCGCCTCGTCGAACGAATCGGGCCTGATAACGAGCAGAGCACACATGGGGAAGGGAGAGGGTAGGTAGTTTTCGCAGCGCGCAACACAGTGCCCAACTGTGAAGCATGTCTAAGGTCGCTCCCCGATGAACCCCATGTGGACGGATTCGCCTCGTCGAACGAGTCGGGCCTGATAACGAGGAGAGCACACGGAGAGGGACGGCAAGACATTGAAAGGGATGGCGAGACATTGAAAGGGATGGCGAGACATTGAAAGGGATGGCGAGACATTGAAAGGCACAACAGAAAAAAAAAACCTTCCGACACCGCAGAACTGAGCACGAGGTGTATAAAAGTGACTAAAGAGCATGGAAAATATGAATGTAAAAAGCACCTGAGAGGAGTGGTGGGCACATGGGGGTTCCAGGCTCTGTCTCGCATGGGCGTGCGCATGCCCTCATGCACTGGTGTGGCTGCAAGGCGCACATAGGGAGGAGAGGCGAGGAGGAAGGGGGGAAGGGGTGTGGTGTAACTGATTAGCTAGGGGCATCAGAGGCACATGGGGGTTCCAGGCTCTGTCTCGCATGGGCGTGCGCATGCCCTCATGCACTGGCGTGGCTGCAAGGCGCACATAGGGAGGAGAGGCGAGGAGGAAGGGGGGAAGGGGTGTGGTGTAACTGATTAGCTAGGGGCATCAGAGGCACATGGGGGTTCCAGGCTCTGTCTCGCATGGGCGTGCGCATGCCCTCATGCACTGGCGTGGCTGCATGGTGCACACAGGGAGGAGAGGCGAGGAGGAAGGGGTGCGGTGTAACTGATTAGCTAGGGGCATCAGAGGCACATGGGGGTTCCATGCCCTGTCTCGCATGGGCGTGCGCATGCCCTCATGCACTGGTGTGGCTGTATGATGCACTCAGGGAGGAGAGGGGAAGACAAGGCATGACAGGAAGGCAATGTAGGGCAATTTCCACTCCAGTCATGCCTTCCTACAGACTCCATTCCTTTGGAAAAATGGACTTGAGGCTTGACTTGAGTCTTGACCCCTTTGGGACAATGGTGGAAGATAAACAGGAGTCAATATAAGAGCGGTAAAAAAAACGAGAACAATATAATAGTACAAAAGACATGCAAATTCTAAAGAACCTGGAAAACACCGAACGGGTCGAAGGCATGGCGTACCAGAGGGGTCGAAGCCCCGGCCGCCAAAGCCTGGGTGCATGGGCGTGCGCGACGGATGAACAGGCGTCTCGCTGCCCAGCGAACCCCTGAAACGCGGCGACTCCCTGGAGGAGGCGAAAGCGAAGGTGAGGAAGAGAGAAAACGAGAGAGCAGTAGGTCAGACGACAAGAAGTAAGGCTTTTGGGGTGAAGAAGGTCAGAGAGAGATGGATGGACGGGTATATGGGTATGTTACTGCCAGGTGACTTGGGGAAGGAGGGGTGACTTGGGGGAGGAGGGTGGTGCCGATGATCCGCGTACATGCACGATGCATCCCTCCCCTCCCCCTACCAACTACCCCCCGTTCCTCCCCTCCCCCCCAACCAAGACACATGCCTGTACGGTGCAGGTGATTGCTGCTGCTGTCCTGCTGCTGGTGCTCCATCAGGTAGTTGATCCCTCCGCACTGCACCACCACACACCACCACGCACCACCATCCACCACCACCATCCACCACCGCGCACCACCATACACACACAGAACACAGAACCACGGAGCGACAAACCAGCATGCATGCATCCACACATCCCAGAGGCACAAACGGACAACCGAGGTTGATCGAGCAGGCCCGACACAGGACTCCAGCCACTAAGCAGCACTCTGGTGACCAACAAGTACGTCCATTTCTTTAGACCCGTCAAAAAGCCGTAGCCTGGTGTCCGGGAAAATCATGTCTGGCAAGGCAACACACATGGGTCATTTCACATAATTATCTGGAAATACCCCTAATTGCACTGAGGAAAAATATAACATACTTGTAGTAACCAATCCTGCAACAAGGTGTAGTGTACCTGTAACGACTTTCATCTGCAACTCGAGCTCGATTCTTGCCGTGGTGTGGCATCAAGCACCTCGATAAAGCTCTGTCTGTACCCCTTATAAGCATCCCCCATTATAGCGTACCTGTGACGACTTTCATCTGGGACTCGAGCTCGATCCGCGCCGTGGTGTCAGTGGCATCTAGCACCCGGCCTCTGTACCCCTTATAAGGCCCCGCTCGTATCTTCACAATGCGCCCCACCATGCCACTCTCCCGCCTGTTCCCCATCCGCCCTCCCCCATACGCGCCTGAGGGGGACGGGGAGGGGGGAGGGGAGGGGAGAGGGAAGTAAGGAAGAGAAAGGGAGAAAGTGAAGAGCAGGTATGGGAGACAGAGACAGGAAAAAAAGGGGGAAGAGTTGCGTACGGAGAAAACGTGGGCAGGAGACGGGTGGCAGGGAGAATGCAAGACAAGGGGGAACATAAGGCAGGGGTGAAGTAAAAAAAAACAAAACTAAAAAAGGATCCTGAATTCGTTAAGCTTAACTGCTGCTTAGAGTCACCTCCAATTTATCCCAACAAAACCCAATCCAAACCAAAAACAACAACGCAACCCAACCCAACCCAACCCAACCCAACCCAACCAAGCCCAGCCCAGCCCAGCCCAGCCCAGCCCAACCCAGCCCAACCAGGTGAACAACTCACCAGGAGGGGGGCTGCCTCCTCCTCTGCCGCCGCCTTGTCTGCTGGGACTACCAGGGAAGTTCCTCGGTGACTGCAGGAAGCGCGACGGTGACTGCATCACTCCACCGAACCGCCGGTCGAACGGTGCCATGGCTCCTCCTCCGCCGCCGCCACCTGCCGAGTTGCGCTGTGGGAAGGGGGGATGAGCCAATGGGGAGCAGAAGGGTGTAGAAAATGTAAGTCGACTCAAAAGCGACTCCACCAAACCGCCGTTCGAACAGTGCCATGGCTCCTCCTCCTCCGCCACCACTACCCGAATTGCGCTCTGGGGAAGAGGGGATGGGTTTGAGAAAAGATGGGGAAAGCGGAATGAGCCACGCATATAACAGAAGGAAGCGCGAGGGCAACTGCACCACTCCACCAAACCGCCGTTCGAACAGTGCCATGGCTCCTCCTCCTCCTGCACCATCACCAGCCGAATTGCGCTACGGGAAGGGGGGATGCGTGTGAGAAAAGATGGAAAAAGGGGGATGGGCGACTGCATATAACAGCAGGAAGCACGCCGGCGACTGCATCACTTCACCAAACCGCCGGTCAAACAGTGCCGGCGACTGCCATGGTGCCTCCTCCCTCCTCCACCACTTGCTGCTGAATTGCGCTGCGAGAACGGGAATGAGCCGCCAATGCAGCGAAGGATGGGAAAGATTGAGTCAACCTACAAGTAAGCCGCCTAACGGAACACTTTCACCCAGCTCCTTCCCCACTCACCCCGGTGGCGGCGGCTTTAGCAGTGAGGCATCGCACGGACCGCGCCCGGACACAGAAGAACCCGCCGTTCTCCACGTGGTGGCGGTCGAACACAAACAGCACCCCGCGGTGAATGTGCTCCACCGTGCCGCGCCGGTCCCTGTAGGTCCCCTCCACCACGCGCACGGGGTCCTTGGCCACCACTGGCAGGCCCTCCCAAGTCAATCAACCCTAGCAACCAGCCCTGCCCCACCATCCCCACTCACCCCAGGTGCAGCAGCAGCCTTAGCAGTGAGGCATCTGACAGACCGAGCGCGAACGCAGAAGAACCCGCCGTTCTCCACGTGGTGGCGGTCGAACACAAACAGCACCCTGCGGTGAATGTGCTCCACCGTGCCTCGCCGGTCCCTGTAAGTGCCCTCCACCACGCGCACTGGGTCCTTTGCCACCACCGGCAGCCCCTCTGCATCGTGTGCCGACACGTGCCGGTTATTCATCTTGCGCCGGATCTCTCGGAGTTTCACCGCCACGGTTTCGCTGCGCTCGGGAGTGGCCTTCAGCACCACACAGCCGGTTTTCTCCACCTTCACTATCACACCTGCCGTGGTTTGGCTGGGGAGGGATGGATGGGGAGGTGGAGTGGAGGGATGGTTCAGGAAGAAAATTTGATTACAATAGAGTGATCCCTTCCTCCGCTGTGCTCCATTGTGCCACCTGGTCCCCCGTACAGCAGTCCATGTAAGTGCCCTCCACCACGCGCACTGGGTCCTTTGCCACCACTGGGAGGCCCTCTGCATCGTGTGCCGACACGTGCCGGTTATTCATCTTGCGCCGGATCTCTCGGAGTTTCACCGCCACTGTCTCACTGCGCTCAGGTGTGGCCTTGAGGACCACGCAGCCGGTTTTCTCGACCTTCACTATCACGCCTGCCGTGGTTTGGCTGCGAGGGGGTGGATGGACGGATGGGACAGACAGAGGGTTGAAGGGGCAGCACTGAGAGGGGCAGCACTGAGAGGGGCAGCATGGACAGGCGCCTACACGGGACCTGCTGCCATGATTTCACCGGCACACACCCTCCCTTCCCCCACTCCTTCCCCCCCCCTCCCCAACTCACTCGAGCAGCACCAGGTCGTGCAGCTCGTAGTCTCCAATCTGAGAGGGACTGGCTGACCCCCTACTCGCCACCCTTTCCCTGCTCCCCCACCCCTTCCCCCAGCCCCCCCCCCCCCCCTCGTTTACTCACTCGAGCAGCACCAGGTCGTGCAGCTCGTAGTCTCCAATCTGACAGGGACTGGCTGACCCCCTACTCGCCACCCTTTCCCTGCTCCCCCACCCCTTCCCCCAGCCCCCCCCCCCCCCTCCTTTACTCACTCGAGCAGCACCAGGTCGTGCAGCTCGTAGTCTCCAATCTGAGAGGGACCCGCAGTCACCTCTGAACTAGACATAAGGTCACGAGTGAATACCCGCACCTGCGATAGAAACAGGCGAAGCAGTGAGGAAGAAACGGAGAGAGAAGGCAAGGGAAAAAGGGAGGGGATAGAGGCATGGAAGGAATGAGAGGTGCAACAGGCAGAACAACCCTAATTCACCTCTGCAGGCGGCACCTTGCTCTGGCTCGCCAATAGCTGCGCTGCACAGCTTTTGCAGATCAAGTACACACACACACACGCACACACGCACGTGCACGCACACACGCACGCACGTGCACGCACACGCGCACGCACGCACGTGCACGCACACGCACGTGCACGCACACGCACCCGCGCGCGCACGCACGCACACGCACGCACGCACGCACGCGCACACGCTCGCACACGCACACGCACATGCATAGTGCCGTACAACTGCATACCATCAGTCACCACATCCACCACACTCACTCGTTCTTTGTACGAGTGGTTTATGAAATTTTCTCAAAAACCAAAACCCATGCTCTCGAGACGTGTCTGACAGCACGATGGCGATGTGTCCCTCCACCTTCACAATCATGCCCGTCACCCCATCGTTCTGCATCACCTTGCCACCTTGTAATCACCGCGCAACACTCAACAACCACCCTACAACTACACTAACCACCCTACAACCACACTAACCACCATACTCACATGCTCTCGAGACGTGTCTGACAGCACGATGGCAATGTGCCCCTCCACCTTCACGATCATGCCCGTCACCCCGTCGTTCTGCCCCGCCACCACCTTCACATGGTCGCCTGTCTGGAAGAACTTGCGCAGCTGCGACTCCTTCACTGGCAGCAGGTCCTGTGAGAGTGAGGGAGTGGAGGGGGGAGAGTGGATTGGGCAGTGGATGAGAGAAAATGTTTAGAAGGAGAATGGCTTGTGAGCGACACTTGTTCTGAACCGCCACCACCTTCACGTGGTCCCCTGTCTGGAAGAACTTGCGCAGCTGCGACTCCTTCACTGGCAGCAGGTCCTGTGAGATGCGAGAGTGAATGCAAGAGGGAGAATGGATTTGTGGGCCACAGTTGCGCGCGCAGCTGTCAGTCACCCCGTCATTCTGCCCCGCCCCGCCACCACCTTCACGTGATCACTTGTCTGGACGAAATTGCATGATACCATACCGCTCACCGTTGTTCTGCCCCCTTCTGCATCACACAGGGAGCTTGTGATCGCCCTTTCAATCCCTTCCCTCAGGCACCTCCTATGGCTAAGTGAACCGCATTGAAGCTTACAGAACCGCATAGTACCGCACTGCACCGCACCTTGAGCTCGTCATGGTGCGGCCGAATGATAACCTCATCGTCATCCACCTTCTCCACGCGCCCTTTCAACCCCTTCAAATCGCCCTCAACCACTTCAACCACGTCCCCCTTCACCAGCCGCCCCCTCTGCCGATTCGCCTGCTCTGCAGACAGCCCCATCGGCCCCACCCCACTCCCCAACCCCCCTCCTCCTGCACCATACTCCCCCCGCTCCCCGTCCCCTGCTGCGCGCTGGAAGCGCTGAAGCTCGTCTAGAGTTGGGACGACCCCGCGGGTGTCGAGGGATTTAATGGAGACCACTTTGAGGAGATAGCCGTCGACGAACTGCATGCCTTCTATGGATTGGATGTGCTCTCCCGTGGTGCGATGGCGCGTCACCATGGGTCGGAGGCCGTAATTTCTGCGGGATAAGTACAAGAGAGAGGGGGAAGCAGAGGTAGGAAAAGGGAACGGAGAGGTTATCGGACAGCAGGTACCCATCGACGAATTGCATGCCTTCAATGGACTGGATGTGCTCTCCCGTGGTGCGATGGCGCGTCACCATGGGGCGCAGCCCGTAGTTCCTGTGGTGGAATAAGCACGGGGGAGGCGGGAAGGGAGGACAGCATTCTAGAAAGTCGACCACAAGCGTGTTGTCCTGCACATATGAATGGGAGCATTTCCCCCATAGACATACACGCCTTCCCCCCCACATACACATGCACATGCACATGCACATGCACATGCACGTGCACATACACATACACATACACATACACATACACATACACGCCTCCCACGTGCACTCACTTGGCCTCGTCCACACTGAAGAACCGTGGGGCAGGGCGGGCCTTGTGCTTATCCCTCCTCCCACTACCCTCCCAGACAAATACACATCCCGTCCCACCCTTCCAACCTCACTCACTTGGCCTCGTCCACACTGAAGAACCGTGGGGCAGGGCGGGCCTTGCGCTTGACCACAGGCTTGTTGTCCTGCTCACATTGGTGGGTGCATTTGCCCCCATTTCTCCAACACACATACACGCCCTCCACACCTCGCCCACCCTTCCACGTGCACTCACTTGGCCTCATCAACACTGAAGAACCGTGGGGCAGGGCGAGCCTTGCGCTTGACCACAGGCTTGTTGTCCTGCTCACGTGCATGCATCCACGGGGAGGGAAGGGCGATAGTGAAGGAGTAGGAAGGGGGAGAGGGGGGACTGAGGGGTACGCAGACGGACTAGGAGCGGGCCGGGCCTTGCGCTTGACCACAGGCTTGTTGTCCTGCTCACGTGCATGCATCCACGGGGAGGGAAGGACAACAGGGTGCAGGTTAGAAAGAAGATAATCACGAAGGGGAGGAGGGAGGAATGAGGGGTAGGCAGAAGGACTGGGGGCGCAGGGAGGCGAGACTTGGTTCGTTTCGAGCATTACAGGACAATCGATACAAGGTCGCCTGCTGCTGAGTGTGTATGAGTGAGTGAGTGTCTCTGAGAAGGTGGTTAAGTGCAAGCAATCACACAGCACACTCTCACAGCATGGCACTCTCTCACATGCAGCTGGGCACGGATTAAAGGAAGCAAGAACCCACCTGCCGCTGCGCTAGAGCCTGGAGGTCGATACGGGGAATGAGCTTGATGGTGGCCCCCTCTGCTTCACTGACTGTGCCTGAGTGTGCTAGCAACTATGTACAACACAAGCACTCACACAGACCAACCCACCTGCCGCTGAGCCAGGGCCTGGAGGTCGATTCGGGGAATGAGCTTGATGGTGGCCCTCTGCTTCACTGTGTCCACGTCCGTCACCTGCTCATGTGACGTGGAACGGGGTGGCACGGGGTGGCACGGGATGGCATGGGTTGGTATGGGCGTGTTGTGTGGCATGAAAAGGCGTGGTGCATTGTGCAACGGCACTTGGGGTGGCACAATGACATTTTGTGGTGATGGTGCTAGCACGGGGCAGCACAGGGCAGCACGGCACGGGGCACTCACCAGAGCCAGATCGCCCTTGTACAGCCCAATCTTGACCCAGCTGTTCTCCTCCAAGCGATAAAGGGCGCTCACCACACTAGCTCTCTCTCCCAATCCCCTCCTCTTCTTCACACACCCACCCTTTAAGACACTCACCAGAGCCAGGTCGCCCTTGTAGAGCCCGATCTTGACGCGCACCCAGCTCTTCTCCTCATCGTACTCGCTCCCTCTCCCAATCCCCTCCTCCTCCTCATACACACACCCACCCTGATCGGGGCACTCACCAGAGCGAGGTCGCCCTTGTAGAGCCCGATCTTGACGCGCACCCAGCTGTTCTCCTCCAAATCAACCGACTTCTGCTCCACCGTCAGCCCTGTCCCAGAGTCCCAGACCCCTGCGTACAACCACTCTGAACCGCACACCATTCCTCTGAACTGCACTTACCAGAGCCAGGTCGCCCTTGTACAGCCCGATCTTGACGCGCACCCAGCTGTTCTCCTCCAGGTCCACCAACTTCTGCTCCACCGTCAGCCCTGCCCCAGACCCCTGCGCACAACCCCTCTGAACCGCACACCACCCCTCTGAACCGCACACCACTTCTCTGAACCGGACTCAACCACTCTGAACCGCACTCACCAGCGCGAGGTCGCCCTTGTACAGCCCGATCTTGACGCGCACCCAGCTGTTCTCCTCCAGGTCGACCGACTTCTGCTCCACCGTCAGCACGCCTGCCATCTCCTTTATCGGCACCAGCGCCGGCAGGCACTCTGAGCTGCACACAACCGCACTGAACCGCACAGAACCGCTCTGAATCGCACAGAATCACTCTGAACCGCACTCACCAGCGCGAGGTCGCCCTTGTAGAGCCCGATCTTGACGCGCACCCAGCTGTTCTCCTCCAGGTCGACCGACTTCTGCTCCACCGTCAGCACGCCCGCCATCTCCTTTATCGGCACCAGCGCCGGCTTCCACGCCCTCAGCAGCCGCAGCCCTGCACACGCCTGGGGGGAAAGGTGGGGGAGGGTGGGGGTGGGAGGTGACTTTTGAGTCGATCCAAAGTCTCCTTTATCGGCACCAGAGCCGGCTTCCACGCTCTCAACAACCGCAGCCCCGCACATGCCTGGGGGGGAAGGCCGGGGGTTGGGAGGGGCTAAAGAGTTTAGAGTCGACTTAAAACTCAACACCAGTGGCGGCTTCCACGAGTACAGCAGTCGCAGCCCCGCACACGCCTGGGGGGGAAAGTCGGGGAGGGTGGGGGGGGGGGGGGCTAAGGATCCACGCCAAGCGTACTACTACACAGTGCTTCCTGTATATGCCTTGCTTAGCCTCGCAGATAAAAACAGCCAGATTTAGGCGCTGGGATTGACTCACCTGCTTGACGAATGCCTCCTCGTACACCTCCACGTACACCTTATAAGACGTTTCACATACATAGTAATCATATTTAACACGCCTACAAACTGCCTAGAACCAATCGTCTCTCGCAACGCACCTCCTTGACGTAGGCCTCCTTGTACGCCTCCACGTACACGCACCCCTTGAGGTTGTCCAGGGCTATGGCGGATTTGATCTGCAGGTTCTGCCCCAGTGCCTCCAGGTTCACACACTTCTGCATCAGCGATACCACCGCTTCGCGCTCGTGGCCCAGCTGCGGGGGGAGAGGTGGGGGGAGGGGATGGGGATGGGGAAACGGAAAGATGCTTCAATCTGCAGCGTCTGCCCCTGTGCCTCCAGGTTCACGCACTTCTGCATCAGCGCTTGGCACAGCCAGCCAAGCCCAGCCCAGCCCAACTCAGCACCGCACAGCACGCACTGCACCGCGCCGTACCTCGCACTTGATCATCCAGAGCTTGGGGTCGCGCACGGACGGCAGCAGCGCCTGCTGCTCGACCTCCGTGGCCTCCCCCTCGCCCAGCTCGGGCACCTCGTTGCGCGCATACCGCTCCTCCAGGAACCGCTGGTAGTCCTCCTCGTTCACCTCCTCCTCCTCCTCGTTGCGCCGCAGCAGCGTGCGGTGGTGCGCGGATGGCCGCTCGTTGCCCAGCTCCTCGCCCAGATCTGCGTCCCGGTCGATGAAGCCTGAGGGGGGGGGGGGGATGGCAAGAAGGAGGTACAACGGGGGGTTGATAAGGCAACGGATGCGGTGGTGCGCCGACGGCCGCTCGTTGCCCAGCTCCTCGCCCAGATCCGCGTCCCGGTCGATGAAGCAAGAGGGAGGATGCAAGAAGGGAGGTACACACAGATAAAAAGGGTGGGGCCATGCCATGGTTGCGGAAGACGAGATCAGTTCATGCATTTAAGTCTATTCCACTTGTCGACTTTACCAGAATGCGAAGCGACGTCGAAGAAGCATCTACGCGCAACCCTAATTTGACCATACTCCGCCTCGCGAGAAGCAGGCGTAGCCGATTCGGCTATCCCATTGCGGAACCGTAGTAACGGTTGTAATGCCTCCACCCTGCATAAAGCACTCGACCCACCGTCCTCCCCTTCCTCCTCCTCCTCCCCCTCGTTATCACTTGCCACTGCTGCTTTTTCCTTAATGAACATCTACCGAACCCACCAGCCGTCTAGCCCTTCTTCTCCCTTGGAGAATCAAAACCCTAAACGACGCTCTACGCGCCTAATAGAACCGACGTACCGTCCTCCTCTTCCTCCTCCTCCTCCTCGTCATCACTCGCCACCGCCGCTTCCTCCTCGATGAACATCGACCGGCCGGTCGTCGAACCCTTCTTCTTCCTCGGCGCTTCGTCCTCCTCGTCCTCGTCATCGTCCTCCTCCGCCGCGTCGTCGATGAACTGCGATCCGCGCCCTCGCTTCTTCCCGCGTTCCTCCTCGTAATCCTCCTCTTCCTCCTCCTCCTCCTCGTACTCCTCGTCCTCCTCCTCTGCCTCGTCATCGTAATCGTCGCCACGCGCCATTTCGTTTCTCTAAGAAAAACCACACGAAATGAACACAAAATACGAGGATAGGATTCCGCAGATGAACTGGCCTACGCGATTGACGATAGGGCCTTCGAGATTCTTTAAGGGAATTCTAGGCGATCAAAAATCGGTATACTGAGAATGGCGGAAGGGTTACGCTCGGTAGTTGAAGCTTGCCGGTCACCAAACGGAAAGGAGAACGCTGGAAAGTGTACCCTAAGAACGAGCAGTGCTTCTTCCACGAATCGGAAAGTAATGAGAAAGCGACTATGTCGAGGACGACTAGGGTTGACGAGAGGGAGAGAGAGACGAGAAGGCTGTGGTGGTGAGGCGATCTTCTCGTGGGGAGTCCAACTTCTTGACTAAACGGTGGCGAGGAAAATGGATGACGAGACGGAAGAAAAGGAAGCGAGGCAGCGACTGTTTATTTAGTCTTCTGGCGGGAATTTGGAGTAATCGAGGGTGTGGATGACAGGTGCAAGCAGGGATGCGACTGCAAAAATATTGTTCTACTGTACATTGAAAGCAATCATTTGCAAAGGGCGTGGAACATTTCGGAAATTTTCCAAACGAACCGTACCGTCTGAACGGTTGAAAATGGTTCATTTGTCAAACGCTTTGTTCAAGTATGTTCCAATACGATTCAGAGCGGTACTTTTTCGAACCGTACGTTCGTTCGAAAAAAAAGCCCAAATGTTCCACGCCCTAACCAAGTTTTTTTCCAGACAACCATATACCAGTACGTGTGCTTAATTTCTCCCACGGCTAGGAAAACCAGGAGTAAGGTGTCAGAGTCCTACATAATATTAGCACATTGAATGCACATGTATAATAAATCACGTTCAAGTATCTGAAATTCTCCACAATCCAGCCATCTTGAACCTTGCTAACTTATTATCCTTCCCAGTCATCCAATTATTGTGGATCGTCACGACTGCATCACGGCTAGGGAGCAACCTTATCCCGCCCGGAGGCATGGAGGAAGACTCAGGAAAATAGAGCCACCCCGGAGGAAAGAGAGTTTGCGGGAGAACCCCTATTAACGGAGCATGGCTGGTATTCAACAACTCGAAAATTGCCATGCCAAGATAAAGCTGGTCATTCTCCCGCCCTGTGACTTTAGGCGCTTTGTAAATCTTCAATATAAGCAGCTCCAGTATAAGCCTTCCTCCTGGCGTATTATGGAAGAGAACAAAGCCTCCACAGAGCTTGGCATGGTCAAGCTGCACGGGCCGAGGATCCATGAGGTATGTGGAAGTCGCGTAGAAATTGTATGTATCCGGAAACTCCCGCACTCCCACCACATCATACTCAATAGGAGGTGCCCCCAAATTGGGAAAAGCTTGCAAATCCGCGTCGGGAACAACAAACTGTTTTCTCTTGTTGTTGTACAATCCCGAAGCCGTGGATCTCCTTAAAATCTCCGAGCCGCTTGGCCTTGCAAAGAGGTAAGGAAAGGGATCCTTGACCCAGATGAAATCCGAGTCGCATATGAGGACGTTAAATCCCAAGTTAAGAAGTGTGCGGATGTAGGCCACTCTTCGGTACATGAGCTTCTTAAAGCCCAACGTGAGGAAAGAAAAGGCCTCTTTGCTGCTGCTGCTGCTGCTGCTGCTGCTGCTCCTGCCATTCCCGCTCTCACCACTGGCGCCAGTGCTCCCCGCACTGCCACCACTGGCACTATCTCTCTCCTCCACCAGTCCTGCTGCCTTCAGCTCTTCCTCCCCCGCCTGCTCTATCTCTGGCACATGCCATCGCACCACCTGAAGCCCCGCCGTTGGGAAAGAGAGTTGGGGTTTGGGATAAATTAGTTGGGTAAAAGGGGTTGGAAAAAATGGGT
The DNA here is from genome assembly GCA_947471745.1 of Closterium sp. Naga37s-1. Classification (NCBI taxonomy): domain Eukaryota; kingdom Viridiplantae; phylum Streptophyta; class Zygnematophyceae; order Desmidiales; family Closteriaceae; genus Closterium; species Closterium sp. Naga37s-1. Next base: position 672,916 of record CANJKZ010000161.1, on the reverse strand, counting down.
TGGGAAAAATGGGATGCTTTGAGGCATCTAGAATATTCTCCACCCGACCTGCTCTATCCCCGGGACATGCCATCGCACCACCTGATGTGGCAATGGGGAAAAATCCAGTTGGGAGAAAAAATAATGATGAAAAAAAAGTGTCACATGCACTAAGGAATCGGAAAGTGTTGCTTTTCCCGCCAGTCATGGGAACCGGTGTGTCGCACCTGTCTTGGAAATCTCTCTATCAGCAGATTGAAGCTCTCCCAGTCTTCAGCGAACACAAGGAAATGTCGCCCATAGCCCAGCTCGCCCGCATACACCGCCCAGTTGAGCAGAAAATCCGCATAGCCTTGGATAGAGCGAGGGAGGAGCGGTGGGGAAGGGAGTGGGAGGGGGTGGATCGGTGGGGGAAGAAAATTTAACAGAGGAGAGTGGAGCACGGAGGCAGGGTCAAATGGGAGAGGTTGGATAGTGAGAATGTATTTCAAATCACAGTGAAATTTCCAGCATTTCATACAATCACATGACTGTTGCCAGGACTTATTTATACCCGATACAAGCACCTTAGTACTGCGTCTTATTAGTAGTACTGCATCTTACCATAGCTGCACACGAGGATTACTACAGGGCCGTTTATTGAAGCTTCTTGTGCTAGCTGCCTAAGTGTACTGGCCGACACATATCCCTCTGAATCCCACTCTGGCTCCCTCAACATCTGTTCCCGCTGCCCGTTCAACTGCCCGTGAGAGCCTGCTCTTGCTGTTGAACCGCCTTCCTCGGGCTGCCCCTTAAAGAATCCGAAGGAACTTTTCATACTCGCTGACTCGCTAATGTTGATATCCACTGCTTCATTGCTACCCAGTGCTTCTACATTCTGCTCTGAGCGAAACTCCTTATAGCGAGGTAAAATTGTATCTGTCTCCTCTAGCCTCTCGAGTTCTTCTGGCTTGAGTTGACTCGCAAACGGGAGAAGCTTTCGGAAATTCACGGATTGTCGCCAGTCAGGCTCGGAAGCAGCACCAAGCGAAGCTTTAGACGAAGACTCAGTAGGGTAACCAGCTTTCGAAGAAACGCCTGCTAGTTCGTTCTTATTCGCGGAAAGCGAGGAGGAAGCGGTAGAGGAAGAGATAGCGAAACTGGAAGAATCTAACTGTGGAGTTTGGAGTACAAGTGAAGGTGCGGAGACTAAGTGGCTGGAAGGAATAGGCTTCGAGAAAGACGACGCGAGGAACTGGAAATGGCGATTAAAGAGCACCACGCCTGTGAACAGGAGCAGAGAAGGCAGTCCGAACGCCTTCACACACGCGGGTGAGCAACTCGTCGACCCGCGCAGCCGCTGCTGCTGCTGCTGCTGCTGCTGCTGCTGCTGCTGCTGCTGCTGCTGCTGCTGCTGCTGCTGCTGCTGCTGCTGCTGCTGCTGCTGCTGCTGCTGCTGCACGGAGCGCCGCATCTTGCGGAGAGATTTCAATAACTTAGGTCTACATTACAGCGTGAAGCGAGTCTGGTAAAGGAAGTAAGTCAATCCCCGTTCCTCACCAGACCACCAGATCCCACCGATTCCAGGTGCCGTCCTGTGGAAGGTCATCGAAGGCCGTCTGGCACCACTTTGTTCGTACAGCAATCAGGGCAGGGAGAGGATACGCGTTATGAGGCACCCACATGTACGAGAAATTGAAACTTGAAACGAGACTGTTTATGTACCCTAGAAAATTAAAAAGTACTTCACGGAGTCAGTGTTCATCAATAGGACAAAACAAAAAAAGGAGTTGGACAAGGCCATATTAGGTACCCACGGAACTACAAACTCTTCAAAGTTCAGATGAAGATAACTTCTAATCGGGGGCAAGGGTGGCTGTTCAAATACTTAGTGAACTGCTCCGTGGTTTGAAACCACGCACTCCCAAACATGGCCTCCCTCTGATTTGACCCTGCTGGGTATATGTGGAAAACCCGCAGCGCCTTGATCCTTTTTTCCGACGCCAAAACGGCTGGTCTCTTGCCGACCCAAACAGGCTTGTAGCCGTTCTTTTTGAAGGTTCGGCGAATGGCTCGGCGGAGGCCCGGTAGGGTGAGTGAGGGGCTTGTAAGGAAGACGGAGGTGTAGCGGTATGTGCCTCTTTCACGCATGTAGAGATGGTATGTAAGCTGTTTCTTGCCCGAGTCTACACTCTCACACCTGTTACACATGGGTGTCAGATGCAAAGAAACATGGATTGGGATACAGGTGTCAGACACAGCAAACAAGGAGCAGGGGCGAAGGAGGAATGGGGAAGAGGGGGGCGTGTGGTGGGGAAGCGGGAACAGCAGCCAAGGCTGACGCATGGAATCCATGGGGAAGGACGGAGAGGTGAAGGGAGACAACACACAGAGGTTGAGGAAGGGAGGACGACCTAATGGAAGGGAGAAAAGGGGAGGGAGGAGAGCGAGGGTGCACTAACCTGCACGGCCGTGGCTTGAGGGAGGCAGAGATCTCTTGCGTGCGGATGCGGTCGGCCAGCAGCACACAGAGGCGGCAGGAGGAGTGCACAGCCGACAGATCCACGTTGGCGATGAACTGATCCGACGGCCCAGATCGCTTCCACTCGAGCATCTTGTTGTATGCGTCCTCGTCCGCTGCTATGGCCTGCATCTGGCGCGCCACGCGGGGGATATCCTCCTCGCTCTGTGGGAGGAGGTATAGAGGGGGAGAGAGAGGAGGATTGGAGAAAGCATGGAGAGTGGCAGGTAGAAAGCAAAGAGTCAAGACGAGGCTGGTCAGCAGCTATGGCCTGCATCTGCTGTGCCACGCACAGGAACGAACCCTCATCAGGATGTACGTGGTGTGCTTCTCACCGCAAAGGCAATGTTAGGCGGCCCCAAGACCACGGGCACGGGCTGAACCCGGCAACAAGGGACTGCCATCCAGCAAAGCAACCCTCTTTCCAACACGGGCAGTGACACACACATAAACCATCCCTCACCTGAATGTGCAGGTACGAGGTGTTGTCGGGCACAAAATCAGCAATGTTGGGCGGTCCCACCACCACAGGCACTGAGCCGGCAACAAGGGACTGCCTGCCTGCAGGCAATTCTCCTTTCCCGCTACAGACAGCCACATAAACATACACAGAACCCTCACCTGGATGTGCAGGTACGAGGTGTTGTCCGGCACAAAATCAGCAATGTTAGGCGGCCCCACCACCACGGGCACGGACCCCGCAACGAGGGATTGACTGCCCGAGTGACTCTAATCATCACTGACAGTTTACACACACAGAAACCATCCCTCACCGGGATCTGCACCCATTGCTCACCTGGATGTGCAGGTACGAGGTGTTGTCCGGCACGAAATCAGCAATGTTAGGCGGGCCCACCACCACGGGCACGGACCCCGCCACGAGGGACTGCCAGAACTTCTCAGTGATGTAGTCCGGCTCACAGGAGTTCTCAAAGGCGAGGGAGAACTTGTAGCGCTGAATCACCGCCAACTGAGGGGTGGGGAGGGGTGGCGGGGGGGGATGGGAAGTGGGTTGGGACTGCCAGAACTTCTCAGTGATGTAGTCCGGTTCACAGGAGTTCTCAAAGGCGAGGGAGAACTTGTAACGCTGAATCACCACCAACTGGTGGTGTGGGACGGGGGGGGCGGAATAGGGAACCGGGGAGGGAGGGAAGGGGGAGGAAGGGGGAGGAGAAGGACTGCCAGAACTTCTCAGTGATGTAGACCGGTTCACAGGAGTTCTCAAAGGCGAGCGAGAACTTGTAGCGCTGAATCACCGCCAACTGGTGGGGTGGGAGGTGCAGGAAGAGGGAACCCGAGGGATGGGGGGAGACGAGGAGGAGGTTCTTGGTCGTCTCAAAACAGGATTTTTAAAAGGTCAGGGAACTTGTAGTTGAAATCAAGCTTACACATTTTCATGCTTACACATTTTCATGCTTACACATTTTCATGCTTACACATTTTCATGCTTACACATTTTCATGCTTACACATTTTCATGCTTACACATTTTCATGCTTACACATTTTCATGCTTACACATTTTCATGCTTACACATTTTCATGCTTACACATTTTCATGCTTACACACTTTCATGCTTACACACTTTCATGCTTACACATTTTCATGCTTACACATTTTCATGCTTACACATTTTCATGCTTACACATTTTCATGCTTACACATTTTCATGCTTACACCTTATCATGCTTACACATTTTCATGCTTACACATTTTCATGCTTACACATTTTCATGCTTACACATTTTCATGCTTACACATTTTCATGCTTACACATTTTCATGCTTACACATTTTTATGCTTACACATTTTCATGCTTACACATTTTCATGCTTACACATTTTCATGCTTACACATTTTCATGCTTATACATTTTCATGCTTACACATTTTCATGCTTACACCTTTTCATGCTTACACATTTTCATGCTTACACATTTTCATGCTTACACATTTTCATGCTTACACATTTTCATGCTTACACATTTTCATGCTTACACATTTTCATGCTTACACATTTTCATGCTTACACATTTTCATGCTTACACATTTTCATGCTTACACATTTTCATGCTTACACATTTTCATGCTTACACATTTTCATGCTTACACATTTTCATGCTTACACATTTTCATGCTTACACATTTTCATGCTTACACATTTTCATGCTTACACATTTTCATGCTTACACATTTTCATGCTTACACCTTATCATGCTTACACCTTATCATGCTCAAACCTACCTATCATGTCCGCACCTCATCAGGCTCGCACCTTATCATGCTCGAAGGGTCGGTTGTTGAGGCAGCGACCATAGGAGTGAACGGGGAAGAACTTCTGCAGCTCCTCCACTGCCTGCGGTTGTGTGGGGGATAAAGCGGTGGAGAGCGGTTATATGGTTTCTGGGCTACTAGAGGAGGCTACAATAAGACTCATATGTTGGGAGTGCACTGGGAAGAACTTATGCAGGTCCTCCACCGACTGCGGTTGTGGGGGAGACAGAGTGGTGGAGAGCGGCAGTGCTGTGACTTATGGGCTGCAGTTGAAATGCATGGGGAAAAACGTGTGAGTTGGGGGCCAACGGGTGGGGTGGGGTGGGGGGCAATATGTGGGGAAAGACAAGTGCATCCTATCACCCATTGCCCCCTCTCCTTTGTCCTCCCATCCATTTCTCTCGCCCCCCTCCTTTCATCCCCGTCCCCTCACCCCGCTCGGCCCACCTTGAGTCGGAAGTTGTTAGCAGCACAGTTGCTGATGAAAGCAGCAGCAATGGCGTCTGCTGTCTTGGGGACAGGCGGGCGCATGATGTCATACTCCTCCCATGAGCCGTACTGCACTGGCACGTCTGAATCATAGTGCACTGTCATCACAACCTGGTGGGAGGGGATTAAAATTGGGGTAAGTAGTGAGCAGAGAGAAAAGAGAGAGAGGGATGCTGTCTTGGGGACAGGCGGGCGCATGATGTCATATTCTTCCCATGACCCGTACTGCACTGGCACATCCTAGTCGTAGTGCACTGTCATCACCACCTGACGGTGTTATTGCAGCGAGACAAGAGAGAGAGGGACAAGGGAGAGACACGGGATGGACAAGGAAAAGACAAGGAAGAGGAGGAGAGCTGTGTTGGTGATTGGAGGGCGCATAATGTCATATTCTTCCCATGACCCGTACTGCACTGGCACGTCCGAGTCGTAGTGCACTGTCATCACCACCTGATGTTGTTGGGAGACGTGTGGCGAGGCAAGGGAGGGGAGCGACAAGGGAGGGCAAAGGGAAGGACAAGGAAGAGTGGGCGAGCTGTCTTGGGGACTGGCGGCCGCATGATGTCATACTCCTCCCATGACCCGTACTGCACTGGCACGTCTGAGTCATAATGCACTGTCATCACCACCTGATGGTGTAAACATTGTGGTACGCAATGTGCAGAGGGACAAGAGAAAAGAACGCTGTCTTGGGGAGAGGCAGGCGCATGATGTCATACTCCTCCCAGGACCCGTTCCGCACTGGCACGTCTGAGTCGTAACGTACTGTCATCACCACCTGTTGTTGTGGTTGGGCAAGTGTGCAGGGAGACAAGGGAGACAAGAGAGAGGGGGAGGGAGGAAAGCATTGGAGGCCGCATGGTGTCATACTCCTCCCTCCCATGACTCGTACTGCACTGGCACATCGGAGTCGTAGTGCACTGTCATCAGCACCATCAGTTGCTCACCCGCACACCCATGCCCCCAAAATGTCCCCCCACCCAACATGCATGATCTGTCCCCCCACCCATGCCATGCCCCAAAAAGCCTACTTTTGAGGCGCCTCAAAAGCAAAATGCCCCCCCACCCCACAAGCATGATCTGTCCCATACATCGCCACCTCACTGCCACTCACGCTATGGGATCCCCTGGGCACAGCGGGGTCGTTGGCGGGGTAGTAAGAACGCGCCTCCATTGAGCTCAGCACCATCTTGAGCCGCACACCCCCACACACCCACATGCCTACCACATGCATGCATGCAGCAACTCAATCACTCACACTGTGAGACCCCCTGGAAACAGCGGGGTCGTTGGCGGGGTAGTAGGAGCGCGCCTCCATTGAGCGCAGCACCATCTTGCCTGGCACACACAACCCCACACCCATGCCCCCCACATATGAAGGGCTACTGTAGGCCAAGCAGTGTCACTCACGCTATGGGATCCCCTGGACACAGCAGGGTCGTTGGCGGGGTAGTAGGAGCGCGCCTCCATTGACTGCAGCACCATCTTGCCTGGCACACACAACCCCACACCCATGCCCCCCACATATGAAGGGCTACTGTAGGCCAAGCAGTGTCACTCACGCTATGGGATCCCCTGGACACAGCAGGGTCGTTGGCGGGGTAGTAGGAGCGCGCCTCCATTGACCGCAGCACCATCTTGCCTGGCACACACAACCCCACACCCATGCCCCCCACATATGAAGGGCTACTGTAGGCCAAGCAGTGTCACTCACGCTATGGGATCCCCTGGACACAGCAGGGTCGTTGGCGGGGTAGTAGGAGCGCGCCTCCATTGACCGCAGCACCATCTTTCCCGGCACTGAGTATGTCAGACTCGCATCCACATCGTCTCCCGCACTCACAAACTCACACGGCACGTCGCAGTCCCACCGCTTCACCTGTGTGCGGAAGGGAGGAGGGCGGAGGGGAGGGAAGGGTGATGGGTGGGGTGCTGAGGGATGGGGGAGGATGGGGAGAGCGCAGTCCTGTGTAAGTCAGACTGGCGTCCACGTCGTCCCCCTGGCTCACAAACTCACACGGCACGTCGCAGTCCCACCGCTTCACCTGCTCTCAGGGAGGGGTGGGGGAGAAAGTGATGGGTGGGAAGGGGAGTGTGCAGCGCAGCACCATCGTGCTCGGCACTGAATAGCATCAGACTTGCATTCACGTCACCTTTCTCGCCCACGAAGTCATACGGCACGTCACACTCCCACCGCTTCACCTGCTCGCAGTGGGGACAAGTGCGATGCGTGGGTGGGGGAATGAAAACAGCCCGGCCTGCATACGTCCGACGCACACTCACCGCACATCCAAGCACACACACGCACCTCGTTGGAGGCCACTCGCACCGGCTGTTGCTCAAACTCCCTCCCAACACCCACTTCATCTTGCTGCTCCAACCACGCCCGGCATGACATGCCTTCTGCTGAAATGCTTGCTTGAGAGAGTGCTTGCCTTGTATGAATACTCACACACTCACCGCCGCACATCCAAGCACACACGCACCTCGTTGGAGGCCACTCGCACCGGCTGCTGCTCAAACTCCCTCCCCACACCCACTTCATCTTGCTGCTCCAACCACGCCCGGCATGTCATCCCCTCTGCTGGCCCGCGCAAAGGCTCCCACCCCCCCTCTCCCTTTCCCCCTTCCTCTCTCTCGCCCTCTCCCTCACTCTCTCCCTCCCTCTCCCCCTCTCCTCCCGCTCCCGCGCCACTCGCTCCCTCCGCCCCGCCCCCCTCCCCACCCTCCGCCCCTCTCCCAGAAACTCCCCCGCGTAGTTGCGCCAATGCGCCGTTCACTCGCCCCTGCCCCTCTCCCTGTCCCCCGCTGGTACCATCCACTTCCCCGGACCCATCTCGCGCGCCCGTTTCCTCCTCTCCCGGTTCCGCTTCCGCTCCCCTTCGCCCCCCCGCTTCCGCTTCCGCTTCCGCCGCGCGCTCACTTGCTTCCCGTCGGGACCCTACCTCTTCCTCGTCTTTACTCTCCATCTCACTCTCCTGTCCCAACTCGTCTGCTCCCTGCTCCTCGCTCCCCTCCCTTTCCACTCCCGCATTGTCATCTCGCGGCAACTCTACGGGTTGCTTCCCATCCCCGGTAGAAACAGATCCGGTATCGTTGTCTTCGTGAGTCATTGTAATAATATCGGGTTGAGTGCTTATCGTTGCTGTTTGACTTCCCGGACCAGCGAGTTCGGTTGTTATCGGTGTTCCTGAACCGGCCTCATTCCCGGAAATTCTGTCACTACTTGCAGCTTCATCATTGCGAGAGTTCTTATTCCCGCCATCCCCGTTATTGCCTCGTTCCTCTTCCAGCATAAGCCGCCGCTGCTGCGAGACCTTAAGCTTCACAATGTACAGCGCTTGCGCCAGGATCACCACGATTAAGAACCGGATTAGGAACACTGTAGCGCGGCTAGTTGACGGCCGTGGCTGACGGCCCGGTCCCGCTCCACTGCCGTCTGGCCGTTTCCTCGACGCGCTCGAGCCGCCACCGCCCCAGGCACTCCATCCAGCGTTGAACGCGCTCATGGCTTAAACTCTAATTCCGAAAGTTCCAAGGAGGAATGACGAGGCATAAACGGCAGCTCTGACAAAAAAACAGGTGTATTCTCAAAATGCTGACATTCATTCAATGGATGATGCTTTGAATTTTCAAAATGCAGAGAGAGTCGCTCGCAGCTGCATGAAATGCAACAGCGCAGACATCCGAGCCGAGAGGAGATCCGTTAGGCAGGAGTGATAGGAATGATTGGATGGGTGAACAAATCATCGGATAGGACTTCTGCTTGAAGTGGATGTAGGCAAGACCAGCTACAGCGATTTCTGGCGTAGCTGGAAAGTCAGTTTGAGCAACGACGTTGTCTGTTCTTGCTATTAGCATTCCCTTGATATTGTCCCTTCGGATCAGAAACTGCTTGATAGGTCGAAGAATAATTAGACTGTACATTTTACATGACTCGCTGTATGGTATGAACTTCATCACATGCATTTTGTGAATACGTCATCAATGAAGTCCAGCCAAGCCTGGAAGTTTCATTTTGTTCTTTGAGCTTCATTTCCTCATTGCTTGTGCAAATTTAGGAACTTAACACTTTGCAGAAGTTACCTATATTACCCATCTGCAGAATCTGACCACAATCTATACACATAGGATGTCACATTTTTCCACCGTCGACATTAGTGACTGAATGTTCCTTTTTTAAGTACAATCTATTAATGCTGTGAATGGGGGACCTTATAACGGCGAAGTTTTGTTTTGAAAAAATGAGAGGCCAAACGTTCCGCCGCTGCGGAACGTTTCAGCCTGTAGAGAGCCGTTTGATCAGCACACGGGCCAGGGATCTCCCGTATCTCGGGAGGCATGACTCGCTTTCCTGCGTGGCTGCCCCCGCATGGCTGGCCTCCCGGTGCTGTGTTGTCGACCAATTTTCCTCCACGTGTCAGGCCTGCTCAGTTCAGCGATGTGATTCGTGGATGAGAAGATTCAGGGGGCACACGACACGACGACACGAACTTGACCCCTTTCCTCATCAGGAGAGTAGACTCGGAGAACTGCTCCCGCACCCCACTCCACCCCACTCAACTCCACTTGACGAACGCCTCCGCACCGTTCGGCGCTCCCCTCCTCCCCCTTCCACTTGCCATTTTGCCGTTGGGCACGGCTCCAACCCCTCTCCGCTCCTCCGAGGAAGGAAGATGAGAGTCAAGGGGAGAAAACTCTCTACAAACCTCCCAACCCCCCGTCACTGCGACAATATAGATTCACACTTCAACCCATCAACTTCCCGTTCGAAGCTACTATAACCACCTCTTTCTAAACCCACCTACTCGCCAACTGCTCACACTGCTTAGTTGATCGTGTAAAAGCTCATTGAGATCGTGTTAGTTCATCGAAACTATCAGTCAAAATCCGAGCCACTACTCAGCTGTACTATCTACAGCCTGTCCTCACAGAACGGGTCTTCGGTCACAATGGCATCGTCGTTGTACTTGCCCACTCGCATAGCTTCTAGCTCTTGCTTCAGCCAACGGCGTCAAGCTTGTTTTCAGCAGCCAACAAAACCCTCGGCTCTCTTTCACCCCCTCACAAACCGGCGATCGCCCAGCAGCTTTAAGCTAGCCGTTGGAGCGTCGAAGTCCTCCCGCATTCAATGCAGTCACGTGGTATGTCGACGATTAGGCAGTCCGCCGTTCGCGCAACGCCGCTTTTCAAACAAGCCGTTCGTCTCGCTCGTCAATGGAAGGCCTTTATTTTTTCAGCGGGTGCCTGATTCCCCGTCGCTTTGCGACTCGTCATTTCTTCGATGCATCTAACCTCCAACGCTTCTTCCTTGCAATTCGTCTTTCCTCCAATCGTCTTCCCGTCATCTTCAGCGCGACGTGAACACGGAGGAGTTGGATCATCTGGTGACCGGCGAGCGAGAGACGCCTCTCGTTATTGACTTCTGCGCTGACTGGTGCGGGTCGTGCGACATCCTCTCCGAGCAACTGGAAGAGGCAAGTTACAAGGAAAATTAAAGCAAAAAAAAAAACAAAACAAACAAAAAACAACATGCCTGGTGGTTGACTTGCCAGATACGGGCTGTTTTCGGGTATGACTTCATGTTCTTACAGGATGAGGCCTACGTTATAAATATCTCTTGCCCAAAGTAACCGGTTACGGGTTGCTCGCTGACCTGTGTCTCCTTCACCTTGTCATCCTTTTTGGAACGTGGGTGCGACGGGTGTGCAGTTAGCGGAGGAGTACGACGGGCGCGTGCGGTTCGTTCAAGTGAACACGGATCAGGAATACGACCTCGCAGACCAGCTCGAGGTACGGCGTCTTTGTTGCGAACTAACCGCTGGTTACGGCGCGGCTATATCCATCTCATTCTCGTTTCCACCTTGTCATTGCTTCCTTGTCACGGCCACTTATGTTCTTCTCTGTTTGTTGCAGATCCGCGGCCTTCCAACCATGGTCTTCATGGGTAAGGACAAGGCCAAGCGAGCGACCCGCATTGAGGGCATGCTTTCAGTGGACACCATCAGGCAACTCATTGATGACGTTGCTGATCTCCATAGCTAAGAGAATTTGACTAAGTTTTCCCAGGGGAATAATTTGTGTCAAGTGCTTGTCCAAAGTGTGTATAAATGACTGGCAGGGTTCCTTGCCAGGACGACAAGATAGAAGGCTCGAAGTTGTGTATAGACGGTGCGGCCATGTATGGTTGTTTGTTGGCTTCTAGCCATGGTAGAACATGCCTGCATTGGCTGGCTCATTTTTTCTGCTTCGTTTTGTTTTGTCTAACAAAGAAGCGTTCATATCACAGATATACGCGTTTGAAGTTCAGTCTGGTGGCACTAATTTTCGGACCTAGCTTGGCGTTTATTCCAATCAAATTCACATTTTCAGAGCGTGTCCCACACGTCCATATTCTCCGTAGAACGTACTCAACCGAAGTATATAACAATTTGACCGCTGTAAAACGTAAAACATCTCATTGAGCCGCTTTCGGACGAACTTTGTGGGACACGCTGACAACTTGATTGCAACAACACGCACGCGGAAACTAGTACCACCAATTCTACAACTTTCTCCGCTGTGTCTGGATTCACATGGTTCCCAGAGTTACTGCGTGAGTGATTCAGCTTCACACACCGGCATCAGCTCGCTTCACGTCTCCCCTTCCACGTCGCTCCTCGTCGATAGGGCCCTTCCCCCACAGGCCGACACTCTCCCAAACTGACGCTCTCCCCGGCGTTGCCCCTTCGTTTTGCCCACCTCTCCCGCGCTCACGGCGCCGCGCCCAGTCACGCCGCCCCCAGCGCTCACGCCGTCCGCACTAGGCAGGTCATGCCAGTCACGCTTAAGGTCGCTGGCTCTTGGTCCGGGCAGGTCGAAATTCCGTCCCTGACCGAATGGACCGTGTGCGAGCTGCGGGCGGAGCTTTCGCGCCTGTCCGGGATCGACGCGGGCAGTTTAAAAATCATCTGCGGTGGGCGCACGCTTAAAGACGAGGCGGAGGCGGAGGGAGAGGCGGAAGGGGAGAGGGGGCGAGCGGGGGGAGCGTCGACGGGGGCGGAAGAAACAGTTGCGGAGGGGAATACTGGGGATGTTGGGAAGGGGAATAGCGAGGGGAATGGGGAAGGGGAGAAGGGGGAGGGGAAGGGGATGGGAAATGCGCTGGGAAAGCGGAAGGGCGGGCGAGGGAGGAGTTTAGAGGAGGTTGGGGTGAGGGCAGGATCACGTCTTTTGGTGACAGGTGGCGGCAGGCGGTTGGGCGGCGAGATTGCGGCAGAGGGGAAGCGAGTGGTGGAGGAGGAAGCTGCGAGGAAAGAGAGGGAGGAGAGGTTGGCACGAGTGAGGTGAGGAATGGGGTGTGAGTGAGTGGCTGAAAGTGGGGAGGAACTGGATGCGGTAAGACAACTCAAGGGATGAAATAGGGGAAGGGGTGGCGCACACACGGCTCATGGGGTGATAAAAGTAGTGTTTTTGAGATGTCTCAAATCACTAATTTTACCACGTGTTGTGAATGGCAGAAAGTGGGGGGACTTGAGGGATCAATTAGGGGAAGGAGTGGCGCACACATGGCGCATGGGGTGGCTGAAAGAGTGGAATTCAGTGGCTAACATAGGAGGACGAAACACACATGGGCCATGGTGGGTAGTTGTCGTTGTTTCATTGGCACCTTCCTCTGTTCACTAACCACCACCGTCACCATCCCCCCTCCCCCCTCATCCTTCATCCTTCCCGCTTCCCCCTTCCCCCTTCCCCCTTCCCCTTTCCCTTTCCCCTTTCCCATCCCCTCCCCTTTCCTTCAACTGGTGCCAGGGCTGCAGCAGGTGCCATTGCGAGGAGAGGCAGGGCGGGCAGGGGGGGAAGGGGAGGGCAGGAAAGGGGAGGGCCTGACGATGGTGGGGATGATGATGATGATGATGATGACGATGATGCTGAATTGCTGTTAGAGAATCAGAGCGGGCAACGACTAGAAATGGCGCCAATCGATAAACGGTAAGACACGGCGTTCCTTTTTTTTTCCTGGACGGCAGGAAATTTCCTGTTACGGCTGCCCGTGTGCAGAAGTGCCAGCCTCAACGCCCAAAACGACTCTCCTCCCATCCTCTTCGTCGTGTGCATGCTTGTTATCATGTGTGCATGTATGCACAATGTGTATATGAAACCGGGACATGCTGCATGTCACGTGCACGTGTATCTTCCTATCCATGGCTTCGCCGTTACACGTTCCTCGGTTAATCCCCGCAGCTCCCTGGTGATATGAGAAGATTTTTTAGTCGACTCAAACATCGTCTTGTGTCACTTGTTTTGAGTCGACTCAAAAATACGTCCTGGTTTCTCGGCCACTCCCCCACAGCTCCCTGGTGTCTGGTCTGCTGCTGCACTCCCACGGTCGCGCACTCCTCAGCAAAGGAAACTTCGTGGAAGCCCTCCCTGTGCTCGAGATGGCCGAGGTGCAAATCTTCCGTTGCCTTGATATTCTCACACAGAGCGTCAAGACTGCCTTCTTACCTGTGTGACTTTTTGAAGATGGTCCGACCGATGGTGCATTGTGTTTTCAGATGCCTCTACGGATTGTGGTTGCACACTAGTCCAACGTGCCGCCTGTGGATGAGATGAACATGCAGGTTTTCATGCCATATCTTGCGCTGCGCCACTGTGTCGTTGTTGCAGGAAGCATTCAGCATCTGCGATGCCAAGATCACAGAGGTAACCAACCAACCCTCCCTTGTGACCAACCCTCCCTTGTGACCAACCCTCCCTTGTGACCAACCCTCCCTTGTGACCAACCCTCCCTTGTGACCAACCCTCCCTTGTGACCAACCTTCCCTTGTGACCAACCTTCCCTTGTGACCAACCTTCCCTTGTGACCAACCTTCCCTTGTGACCAACCTTCCCTTGTGACCAACCTTCCCTTGTGACCAACCCTCCCTTGTGACCAACCCTCCCTTGTGACCAACCTTCCCTTGTGACCAACCTTCCCTTGTGACCAACCTTCCCTTGTCTTCCAGCATTTGCTTTCTCTGTCCTGCTGCTCCCAACGGACTATTCCATGATTGCGCAGAAACGGGTTCCTTCTTTATAATGTACAGCTCAGCATCAACCCCACAGATCCATCCTTAATGTTACCACCCTCGCTTGCCGTACCATTATGCAAATTTCTTCTTGCTAAAAAATAAAATAAAAAAGCAACAGCACACACATGTTCTTCCAAGGCTCTTTCCCTTTCCTTCCATCCGTCCAGTCTATAGACAACATCCCCATGCTGCTATTGGACATCGTATGGTGCCACTACATGACAAAAAATGTCGCCAGTCTAGCATCCGCTAAAGGACGGCTTGCTGCCGCCCGGTCTGCTCTGCGCAAGGCGCACGGCGCAGACATGTCACGGCTGAGGTTGCTTCAGGGAAACTTCCGACCCGAGCTAGCCACGTGAGTAAAGAGATTCGAAACAGGTAGAGCACCGTTGTTTCTGGCTTGGGGGCTTGATAGGAGTATTTTCATTCTTTTGGGTTGCCATTTGATTAGGGTTCAACTCTTTCTCCTTACAATATCCTGCTTCACTGCGCATAGCTTCTCCGGCCTTCCTTCCTTCCTTCTCATGTCTGCTCGTCGTCTCTCCCTCAATTCCACCTTCTCTACTGAATTGTGTGTGTTTTTTGCTCCCTTTCCCCCGCCTCCCGTTGCCCATACTCGTTATAGGTACCTCCGTCTCGACCTATTAGACGCCATTGCAGCATACCACAGTGGAGACCTGACGCGAGCCCGCCCGCTACTAGCATCAGCCCAATCCCTCTTTCAGCAGGTACTGCCTGAAATGGTAAAGATTATATGGAGAATTATGGAGAAATTTTAAAAAATCATTATCTCAGTCCGTGTTTCAAAGGTACTGCATGCAATGGAGCGGCACCAGGTATTGCATGCAATGCAATGCAGCTCAGCCTTGTCAATATTTACAGCCTTGTCGATGGAGGGACTGTAAAATTGTTCTGCAGCCCCTCAATCTCGCGTATCTCACCTACCCGCATCTCTGCGCACTCCCCCTCATCCCCACTCCACCCTACTACGCCACCTCAGCTGCAGGTTTCAGACGAGTCATTGGCCAGCCTGGCAGGCATGGGCTTCTCGGCCAATGAGGCGAGGCGGGCGCTGCGCGTGGCGGGCGGCGACGTGAGCCGGGCGGCGGAGTTTGTCATCTTGCAACGGCAGCGGGAGGCAGAGAAGGCAGAAGAAGACAGAAGGCAGAGGCGGATGGAGAGGTGTGTGTGTGGGTGGGGGTGGGGGCAAGTGTGGGAAGCAAGTGTGTGTGCAAAGCACGTACGGATTTGTCTGTCCTGCATTGCTGCTCTTGAGAAACCAATCTGCTTGGTATTCATGATCCATGAGGCATGATGCGTGGTGCATGGTGCGTGCGTGCATGTGAATGTTGATGCGTCCAATGTGGTTGTGCTACCCACCACCAACCAACCATGCGTATGCATGCATGTGCATCACGTGTGCAGGGAGCAACGGGCCTATGGGAGGACGCCACGTGGCAAGAAGGTAGACATGCGGCTGCTGGACGAGCTGGCTGCGTACGGGTGAGTGAGCGAGCGGGTGACGTCATGCTGACGTCATTCTTGATCATGTGAGTGCGCAGGATTCCTAGGAGTACCTGAATTCCAGCTCTGCTATCCTTTGCAATTTATTTTTCCTCTTAAATTTGCAGAAAGACGCTATCACTTCACTCCATCCCCGTCTCCCCATCCCCCAACCCAATCTCCATCCCCGTCCCCCATATCACCTCATCTCTTCACTCCACTCCCCTGCTTCTCCCCACCATCCCAGCTTCACTCGGCGAGTGGCAGCAGAGGCACTCAGGCAGAGTGAGAACCATCACCAGAGCGCCCTCGACGCCCTTCTTGACCCCAACTCTTTGGCCGCTCTAGAGGCAAGCCCACCATCCAAGCCCCTCTGTATCCCTCTCTACCGCTCTAAACCACCACGAGAGGGCCCTAGACGCCCTTCTTGACCCCAGCACCCTCACTGCCCTCGAGGCAAGTCCACCTCTCGGCTTTCTTGACGCTTTCATCTTTGCTCATTAATGTGGCACAAACGGACCACGAGGCAACTCCTTAACCGCCTACAATCCTCCACACACCACCACGCTCTCAGGTGAACAGTGAGATTACCTGACTTTGGGTCCTGCACTCACTCTCAACCCTGCACGCTTCCACACGAGGTGACTTTTGAGTCGACTCAAAAGTCACCTCAGGTGAACACTGAGATTACCTGACTTAGGGTCCTGCACTCACTCTCACCCCCGCACGCTTCCACACACCCACGTGCTTTCAGGTGGCAGTGGCGGAGGGAAGAGCTTTTTTTTGTGTCGAATAAAAAATCTCCCCTGCACTCCTCCACACACCCTTGTGCTTTCAGGTAGCTTTTGAGTCGACTCAAAAGTCACCTTTTTTTGTGTCGAATGAAAAATCTCCCCTGCACTCCTCCACACACCCTTGTGCTTTCAGGTAGCAGAGGTGACTTTTGAGACGTCTCAACAAAAATCTCTCCTGCACTCCTCCACACACCCTTGTGCTTTCAGGTAGCAGTGGCAGAGGGGAAAGCGGATGGTGGCAGGAGGAGGCACAGCAGAGGCGGTGGTGGTGCTGGTGCTGGCGGTGCTGGCGCTGGTGGTGCTGGCGGCACGTGTTCTGATGACTCAGTGGCAGCTCTGGTTGCTCTGGGCTTCTCTGCTCACCAAGGTACCTCCTCCTCCTCCTCCACCATCAAGGTATCTCATCAGAGGCGGGGTAGGTGGAGCAGCAGGTGCTGGCGGTGCTGGCAGCACGTGTTCCGATGATTCAGTGGCAGCTCTGGTTGCTCTGGGTTTCTCTGCTCAGCAGGGTAGGTACTTCCTCCTCTGTCAAGGAATCTCATCAGACGCGGTGCAGGTGGGTCAGCGGGCACAGGTGACGGCACAGCTGGTGGTGCTGGCGGCACGTGTTCTGATGACTCAGTGGCAGCGCTGGTGGCGCTGGGCTTCTCTGCTCAGCACCTGCTTAGTGCCATGCTGTACCATGCCATGCCGTGCCGTGCTATGTCTTACCATGCCATACCAAACTCATGACATGCCGTACCCACTCTTTCCCCCCACACGCTCCCCTTCAACTCCAGCCCGACAAGCCCTAGAGGCCAGCGGCAACGACGTGGAAGCAGCCGCAGCAGCTTTGCTTCAAGGGGAGTATGGGGAGGCTGAAACTGGGGAGTGCTCATCGTCCCCCCCCAAGTTCATTACCTTACATCCCCGTCTCCCCCTTTCTCCCGCCCCTCCAACCCTCACACAGCCCGGCGTGCCTTAGAGGACAGCAGCAACGACGTGGAAGCAGCGGCAGCAGCTTTGCTTCAAGGGGAGTATGGGGAGGCTGGAACTGGGGAGGGCGGGGCAATGGGGAAGGAGGGTCAATAACTAAATACTAACCATGTCCCCTACACACCACCCTTACACACCCCACACAGCCCGACAAGCCCTAGAGGGCAGCAGCAACGATGTGGAAGCAGCAGCAGCATCACTGCTGCAAGGGGGGTATGGGGCAGCTTTTAAGTCGACTCAAAATTCTCTCTCCCCATTCCCACATATTCCCCCCCCTACGCACCCCTCCCTAATTCACAGCCCGGCGTGCCCTAGAGGGCAGCAGCAACGACGTTGAAGCAGCAGCAGCAGCTCTGCTTCAAGGGGAGTATGGGGAGGCTGGAACTGGGGAGGGCGGGGGCAGTGGGGAAGGAGGGGAAGGGGAGGAGGGGAACGGGGCAGGGGAACGGGGCGCTGGGGAAGAGGGGATAGAGGGAACTGGAGGAGCAGGGGGGATGGATGTTGATGGAGGGGAAGGGAGTGAGGGAGGGAGTGAGGGGAGTGAGGAGGAGGAGGAGAGGGATGAGGAGATGGAGGGGGAAATAAGGAAGGGCGTGAGTGGGGATCCCTATGCTGAGTACGACTTGGATGTCTCGTTAGAAGCTGCTGCGATTGAAGAATACTCCAAGCTTATTATTGGTACCGGTAACAGTGAGAATCTCTGATTGGTGTACACTTGGAGCGTATTCCTATCCTCCTATCAATCTGACCTCCTATCAAGCTCGCACTGAAAAATCCCCTAAACCCAAAACTTCTCGCTACTTTTACCAGGCAAAAAGTACAATCTTGATAGGAGGTGGCCTTGATAGGAGGCCGTAGGAATACGCCCTTGGTGTAAGTTGAGGCAAAGCTGTGAGGTGGTGTGAGTTGCTAAAAGTTGCTACAACTGGAGGCAATGTACCATACCTGCTCTACGCCGAGTGATTCTATAGTAATGCGCATCAAAGATACTTTGTATAATGCATCATTAGCTCCGCTTCTTGTTTGGTGCCATAGGAATTACAAAGTACTGTACAGGACAGGCAAAGAATGCTCTCTAAGTTTCCTGAGTCCTCCAGAATGAGTACCGTAAGTTTTCTGAGAGCAGCAGACCAGCAAACTGCTTCACAGCCCAAGCTCTAACAGCCCATACTGCAACTGCCACCAAACCCAAATTACCAATGACTCCTTCCAGGTCCCTTCCAAAATCACGCCAAACGCTGCTCACCCCTCCATGCCGCCCATATCCGCGTCCATCACAGCACCCCTCAGCGCTCCCACCTCCTCTCCCTCCTCTCCTCCTTGTCGCCCTCCTCCTCGCCCTCGCTCCCCTCGCTCTGCTCCCCCTCTTCACCCGTCCATATTCGCGTCCATCACAGCACCCCTCACCTCCTCTCCCTCCTCCTCTGCTCCTCGTCACCGTCCTCCCCACCCCACTTCCCCTCACCCTGCTCCCCCTGCTCACCCCTCCATATCTGCATCCATCACAGCACCCTTCACCCGCCCCACCTTCACCTTCATCTTCCTCTCTACTGCCCTCTCCGCCCTCGCCTCTGCCGCCGCCCCCCACCCTCTCTCCCCTCACTCTGCCCCCCCTGCTCACCCCTCCATATCCGCATCCATCACAGCACCCTTCACCCGTCCCACCTTCACCTTCATCTTCCCCTTCAGTTTCCTCTCCACTGCCCTCTCCGCCCTCGCCTCTGCTGCCGCCCTCGCTCCTCCCACCTCCTCGCCCTCCTCCATGGCAACTGCAATCGCCTTCTCCTTGGCTGCTTGCTCCGCCACTGATGCAGAGAGCGTGGAGAGAGGCTTGGGGAGGGTGAGGGACGGGTCTGCTGCGAGCGCTGCTGGGGCCTTCACTAGATGAATTCCGGTTTCGAGTTCCTGGCGCGCCTGCCGCCGCTCCTCCTTCGTCTTCACCTTCATTCTGTTTGGGGGGAGAGGGAGAGGACGGGGGAAGAATGCAGGGAGGGAGGGAGGAAGAGGGTAAGTGAGGGGTCTGCTGCGAGGGCTGCTGGGGCCTTCACCAGGTGGATTCCCGTTTCGAGTTCTTGGCGTGCCTGCCGCCGCTCCTCCTTGGTTTTCACCTTCATTCTGTTTGGGGCAAGGGAAGGGCGGGGAAAGAATGCGAGGAGAGAGGGAGGATGAGACAGAGTGAGGGAGGGATTGGCAGCGAGTGCTGCGGGTCTTCACCAGGTGGATTCCCGTTTCCAGCTCTTGCCGTGCCTGCCGCCGCTCCTCCTTGGTCTTCACCTTCATTCTGTTTGGGGCAATGATGGGGCGAGGGCGGGGGGAGGGAGTAACAGGGGAAGAGAGCAGGAGGTCAAGAGGAGCTGCGTGCCGAGCCTGCTGCGCCCGCTGCCTTATTCCCTCCCACTTCTCCCTGTCGTTCACTCGCAGCTGACAAATCATCCCCGATTGACTCACCTACTCACCTGCCATTCTCTCCCTCCCCATTCTCCCAGCAATCGGCTCAGACTTGCAGGCAGCCATCGCACAGCACTCACCGCTTCTTCCAGAACTTGGCCTGTCGTTTCACCCTCAGCTCATCAATGCGCTTCATGGCCGCCACCGTCGTCGCCACCCACCGCCCTTTCCCCCTGTCTTAACCCCCCATACCCCATAGCACTCACCGCTTCTCAACCCCCCTCACCCCTTCACCCCACTCACCGCTTCTCAACCCCCCTCACCCCTTCACCCCACTCACCGCTTCTCCCAGAACTTGGCCTGCCGCTTCACGCGCAGCTCATCAATGCATTTCATGGCCGCCACCGTTGTCGCCCCCAGCCACCGCCCTATCCCCTCCCTTAGGCACCCAGTAACCCCAAAGCACTCACCACTTCTCCCCTATTTTCACAGCACTGACCACTTCTCCCCGACTCACCGCTTCTCCCAGAAAATGGCCTGCCGCTTCACGCGCAGCTCGTCGATTCGCTTCATTGCCGCCACCGTCGTCGCCACCACGTTGCGGTCGTACCGTTCGGGCCGGTTGCGCCTCCTCTCCATCTCAAAGGTTGTGTCCTGCGGGAGGGGGACGCGGTTTGCGTTTGGGGAGTTGGGAAGGGGGAGCGGAGGGACGGAGGGTGGGGGGCAGGAAAGGGGGGAAGGGTTAGGTTTTCGGGTTTGGAGGCGCAGGCGGGCACCCGGGTGGAGCCTGTGGTCTCTCATTGCCGCCACCGTCGTCGCCACCACGTTGCAGTCGTACCGCTCGGGGCGGTAGCGCCTCCTCTCCATCTCAAGCGTCGTGTCCTGCGGTGGTGGGGGACGCATGGGAGGGGGGCATGGAAGGAGTTGGGAGGGGGGAGGGGGGAGGGCGGAGGGACGGAGGGTGGGGGGCAGGGAAGGAGGGAAGGGTTGAGTGTTTTGGGGTTTAGAGGCGCACGAGAGCGCACGGGTGGAGCATGTGGTCTCTTCAGAGCCGCCACTCTCGTCGCCACCACGTTGCGGTCGTACCGCTCAGGGCGGGGTTGCGCCGCCGCTCCATCTCCAACGTCGTGTCCTGGGGGTAGGGGAGGAGGGGGAGAGCGGGCGTGGGGGGAAGGGCGGGAGGGAAGAGTTGCACTTTGCGCGGATTGCGGGAAGAAGGCGGATGGGAGGAAGGGCAAGGGGGAAGAACTCACGGCGGCGAGGTCTTTGCCGTGCAGGCGGCGGTACGCCTTGGTCCATCGCACTTTGCGCGGGTTGCGCTTCAGCTTGAAGTTCCGGTGGCACTTGGACCGGCAGAACCGGAACACCTGCCCGCACACCGCACAGAAACGAGAAAAAATTGAATTCCTCAAAACACCGCGACGAGGCGGGGTCTAATAGGCTAGCTGTGTTAATCTGAGGTATAGAGCCCCCTCAAGACTGAACGGAATCCGTTAAGGATTTCACTTCACCTTGGCGACATTCCGCTTCCGTCCCTCACCTTGGCGTCATTGCGCACGTAGCAGATGCCGTGACCGGGATACACGGTCGACGAGCAGAACCAGCACTTCTCTAATCTCATCGCGCTGCGCCGATGAGCGACTCGATACTAAGTTCTGACAACGGGCCGTAAACTCGCCGCCGAACGAAGCGCGGGTTCCGAACGTAGCCGATTTTCTCTGCACACTAAGCGTGGAATCCCGGCGAATATGTGGGTGCGGTTGGAATTGCCAGGATTAACGCTAGGCGAAATCACCTACTACAGCGAGAAGCCTTCGGTAATGCCCTGTGCACCTACCACAGCAGACTGCTTCTGAGGAAGCTGAAAATAGTCAATGCGGGAGGGATACTTCAAATACGTCTGGAAAGAACTAATCGGAGAGTGGCACGCAGCACGACTCGAGGTGTGCGACTGGGACAAGGCGAGCCGCAGACTGCACGGCGCAGGCGTCAACGACGGCGTGCGACGGTAAACGGAGCCGAGCACAACACACTCGAAAAGTACGAAATACTGGGGCTTGGGAAATAAGTACGCCCAGGTCTAGGATTTTGTCTCTAGGGTTTGGGTATTTGGGAGGGAGGTGGGTTTGGTGGGTAACGATACATGTGCGAGGCGAACTGACGAGAACCTATTATAAGGTTACAGTTACGGAATACACATTATTCCCCAATCATCCAAGCGAGTTAGCTATTTTTAATAAGTAAATTGTTGATTGCTCAACGAATCTCATATCCAATTACCTTAGGGTTGACACAGAAATGTTCAGGGATATCTTATCGCTTGAGCACTGGGAGCAAACCACAGTTCACGGTGCCACTCGTCTTGGGCAGGCGAACCACACGAATGGGCGTTGTTGTACTGCAACTGCAACTGGTGACACTTGTAGTAACCACTTGAAACCTGTGTGTTGTACGGTGTCGCCTCATGTGACCACGATCCATCCTTCAAATGTTGCTGATCCAAATCCATTTGCTGCGTGAAACCAGATGCTTGTACCGGAACTTGCTCAAACGGATACCACTGCGGAACACCTGAGTGCCTCACGGTTGAAGTCCAGGATAATGGTTCCAAAGCATGTGTTCCATTGACACCCCAGAGTGCAGCTGCTTCTGAAACTGATATATCCTCCTGAAATTCAAAAAGAGTGTGGCAGGGAGTATGCACCCAAGGGCGCACCCCACCCCCTCCACACACACTTCCCCCTTCCCACGTGCTCCTCCCATCCCACGTGCTCACTCCTTCCCACCCATTCTCATCCCAATCCACCTCTGTCTCCACGGGCCATGCTGTGAAATCCGCTGATTGCAGCCATCGCTGCACTTTCAATGCCCCCTCCATTCCCGCTGCCGCCGCTGCTGCTGCAGTTGCTGCTGCCACTTCAGCTGCTGCCGCCGCTGCTGCTGCTGCTGCCGCCGCTGCGGCTGGTGCTGCTGGGGATCTCCATGCCTCTTCCTGCACTTGCACCTCGGGCAGGTGAACCTGCCCGTACAAATCGTGACTCCGGTTATCAGAGAGATGCAGTTTCTGAGGCGACCCAAAGATCAACACTGGCATGCCTCCTTGATAAGCCTCTGTCTGATAAACCTCAGGCCTATATGCCTGTGCTTGGGGCTGATAAGCCTCTGCCTGAAACTCTGCCTGATAAAGCTCTTGCTGATAAGCTTCTGGCTGGTAAACCTGCTGGTACAGATCCGTACCCCCACATTGTGCTTGGGAAGCTGCTGCACCTGGTGCAGGCCTCCCCAGCCTTGCTCGCGCCTCCCACCTGCGGTATCACTCCACCCGGCAACCTCCTTCTGGCCTGCAAACTCCCTCTGGCCGGCAACCTCCGTCTGGTCGGCAAGCGCCGGCTGGTCTGCAATAGCTTGGCCACTGAGCCGCCCGGCTGGTAGTATTTGGGTAATAAGCGTGCCTGCTGCATCACAGCCCCCTGCCCCCTGTTTCCCTGCAGTGCAAGGTCTCACACGCTGCTTCTTCACAGCCACTAGGTCTGTAGTTGCTGCTGCTGCTGGTGCTGCTGGTGCTGCTGGTGCTGCTGGTGCTGCTGGTGCTGCTGGTGCTGCGGGTGATGCGGGTGCTTCAAGCCCTGTTGGTGCCAATGCCACTGCTGCTGCTGCTGCTGCTGCTGCCGAGGCTATGGTTTCCCCTCGGAACGAGGGCCGTCGCATGGGATCACACGAGCCCGTGACAGCCTCCTCGCAGTTTCTGCGGGTGGTTCCATCAGCACCGCCTGCCTTCCCACCCCTCCGATTCAGAGTTTCACCGCGCTTCAGCCCGTGCGTTGGCGTTGGCGTTGGCGTTGGCGTTGCTGGCTCCTTGAACCCACCAGCACTGCTGCTGCCACCGCCACTGTCGCCACCAGTCCTGCTACCGCTACCACCACTGCCGCCGCCACCGCTGCCAACCCCAGCCCGTTTCTCCCCTCCCCTGCTGCCATCCCCACGAGTGCGCACGAACGTCAACCTGCCAACGAGTGCTCTGAGCGAGGATGCGAGGCGGCCGGGCGGGGTTGCTTCGGGGGAGAAACACTGCGGCTGGTCCAGACGCGGAGCAGAGGGAAGGACGGTTGTGGCACGGGGAGATTGGGATGCCTCTGTGACACTGCAGCCTCTAAGAGATTCACCATAGCAGCCTGCGTCTGATAGAACTCTGCTGCTGGAAACACTTCTGCATACATCTTCATCCCTGTCTCCCTCATCCTCTTCCTCTCCATCTGATCCCTCTGCTTCCGCCTCCCTTTCCTCGCCCAAGGACTCGTCTCTCGGACTCCCAACCGCAGCTCCAAGGCTCTTCACTCTTCCAGAGTCTAACCACTTGTTTGCCTGATTGTCTGCCGAGGGAAGGACGGATGACGCGCGAGACGCTATGCGGTTACCAGTGCGAGTTCTATCACCCTCCTCGTCGCTTGCCCGTGCTGCATCCCCGTCAATTCCATGCGATGCAGCAGCTGCATTCCCTAGGCGACTCTTGGGTAGACTCACAGGCGCGGCGTCAAAATTCACTGCATCATCCCCCATGCTCCTGTTGCGCCTCCGCTGGGCATGCGCGGAGGGAGACACGCGCAAAGGCCCGCTGTTACCCCTCTTCGCCCGCTCCTTGTGCTGCTGCCGCCGCCCATCATGCTCCGTTAATTGCCGCCCGTGCTGCGCCAGCTGCGGCCCATGCTCCGTCATTTCCAGCTGTCGCAGCTCTGCCAGTGACCCGATAGTCTTCCTGCTGTGCGCCCTCGCGCTGCTACCGACAATGGGCGGCCTTCCCTTGCCAGAACATTCTCCCCCAATGCCAACTCCTCCAACACCACTCGGTGCTCCCTCAAAAAACTCCTTCAGAAGGTTTTCCGTCAATTCCCGCTTCTCCCGCTCCTTGGCTCGCGCGCTGCTACCTACCACCGGCGACCTTCCCTTACCGAAGGATGCACCTTCAAGAATCCCCTGCTCCTTCAGGAGGTTATCATTCAACTTCCCTTTCTTCTCCCGCTCTTTCCCGCCACACGATGCTTGGGGAGACCAACCCCTCGCTGCCACAACGGCTGGCCTTTTCAGCAAGTCACACGAATCCAGCGACCTCCTCTCCTCCGCCCTCTCCTTCCTCCTCTCGCCGCCGCATTGCTGCGATGATGCCCCCCGCGCTGCTCGCCTTCCGGCCGACTCAGACGGCGGCTGCGGGTCACCTGCCCGTGCTGTGGGAGACACTTTTTCCGCCACCTGTCGCGGAGATCTCCGCGCCGGCGACTCAAGCGTCCGCGGATTCTCCGCTTCTGCGCGAAGCGGCGGCTGCGGGTCACCCTTCCTTGTTGCGGGCGATACTTTTTCCGCCGCCTTCCGCGGAGACCCCCGCGCAGTCGACACGAGCGTCTGCCGATTCTCCGCTGCTGCGCGAAGCGCCGCTCTTTCCGCCGGCTGTCGCGGTGACCCCCTGCGCGCGCCCTGATTCGTGGCGGTAACCGTAGTAGTACTATTCCTAGTGGTAGCGGTAGGAGTGCGAGGGGACGCCGCGAATCGCGCAACAGCCCATCTCATGTCCGTCTCCGCCGCCGCCGCGTCCGCGTCCCGCTCGCGCCAGGGAACGGGAGATGCGGCGGGAGGTAATGCCGCGAGAAAGCATGTTCCGGAATGGAAGGCCGCAGATATGTCAGTCCCTGTATAATACGCGTCGCGTCTGGCGGCACGCCGCGAGAACGCATCGTGGCCGTTCATTACCCGATGATGCTACTAGCGACAGCCGTAACGACTACTACACCGTGAAGTGGCTTCCCGAGTCGCAACGTTTCTGACAGGCGCGCCTCCCGGCGTCGAACGGCGGCGTTTCGCTGTTTCGCCGACTGATGGTAAAAGGAAGTTCGCGACGTTGCTTCGTAGCGTGCTTGAGCAAAAAAAGAGAAGGTCATTTTTGAGTATCTTCAAGAAAAGCCAACAGATGGTCAAAACGACGCTCCTATGAGGCCCAGGCCTTATCGATGGTCAAATCGATGATGTGAGTGAGTAGGCAAATCCCCCTTATCATCCTATGTGACTAGGCATTGCAGCCTTATCGTCCTGTGCGATGACACTTATAACTCCAGGTTATATCGCCAGGGTTTCATTTCGGATCGGATTGTGTCAGAGGATTGTCTCGACCGACACGTCTGCCGCATGATACGGCGAAAAAATCGCCGCGTGACGCTCGTGGCTTTCCAGCAGCGTCGTTTTCTATGCAGCAGCTCAGCAGCGCAGCGCAAGACATGAATCGCCTCATGCTAAGAATCGCGCGGCGTCGCAATTGTGTCGCTCAAATTCTCCCCGATGGGGCGTGTCCCTCGTGACAGCCGTGCTTTGAGAACAGATGTGCACGATTGAACCGCGTGATTCCCATCCCACCCCAGTGCGTGGGAAGGCGGGTGCATAGAACGCCACCCCCCAACCTCCTTGCATTTGTATGACTCTATAATCAATCAACGGACAAACCGAGAAACATGTGAACCTGCTTCCGTGATGACTCTGAAACGCGACGCAACGCAATCTACGCGTCCTTCCCCGTCCTTCCACCCTGTACTGCATGGGCAGCAGCACTAAACTGGAACTGCTCTTCGGTGGTGCTATCATCAAATTGTTGGTGGCCTGATGTAAGCAGTGCATCTGCGCAGGCAACAGCCAAATGGGCAATGTCAGGTGGAGGTGAGCAGTGCGCATCAATCAAGCTAGGCCGGGCCGTAATGATACAAGCCAGAGGTGGGGCATAGCTTGTTGCTTTCTATTGTCGTGGGTGTGCTGTGCGGCAGAAAAGAGTCGTTGTGGGCCGGGCGGGGGTGCTTGGTTCTCTCGCTCAGCTTCTCATCTCATAGTTCTTGCTCCACTGCCGTGCTCGATCGCAAATTCAGCCAATTTCCTCCTGTGGGCCAGTTCAGCCCAAACCTTGAATCCGCGGTTCGGTGTGTGGTGGTGTGAATGTTTTGACGAGGCGCGGGCAAATTCTGTCTGAAAATTATGCACTTATTTTGTGCTACAGCGCGTTGGCACGGCTGTGTTTTCTGTTCAAAGTTTAGGGCCGATGGGCGATTTCTGAGCTGGCGGGCAACGATGGAAATCCCGTTGTGAAGCTGGCAGATTTGATGGAATTAATGAAACTGTTCCCCCCGACTTCTGCGCATTTGATGGATGTGCTGCAAAGCAGCTTGTTTTACAGAGTTGATTTGACTTGGCCTCACAACACCATAATAAGTAAATACACAAAAAAAAGTGTTAATGGATAAAAAATCCAGTTTATATTAACCCCCAATGCAATCATGAATGTTACTGCAACAGTCCATCGTTGGAGATCCCAAAAACATAAATCTTGAACGTGCTGCATTCAACATCACCCATTGCTGCCCTTGTGTCATATCAACCCGGAAGCCTGGGTGCCGCATCGGCAGCCGCCCCACCCCATGACGCGCTGCGCTTTCTATCAATCCTTGATCCGGATCCGGCAATCCCAGAAGCAGGTGGCATGCCGTAAGGTGGTGGATAAGCCATAGCACCTGGAACCATGATTCCCATGGAACCACCACCCGCCATACCTCCCCCCACAAGGCCCACAGCAGGAACCATAGAGCTCCAATCAGCAATTGGTACAGCACTATGAGACGGCCGATGCCGGCCGCCCGTGGCAACAGCACTACCACCACTAGTACCAGGTAAGATTCTGTTACCAGGAGCAGAGCCGTCACTGTTTACACACAAGGTGGTGGCGGAATCAAAGCTTCTACTGCCAATGCGGTAACCAGGTAACGGGTTACCAGCCTGGAGATTATCAGGTCCAATCCCGCAAGGCAGGGGTCCAGATGAGAAAGGCTCGGTTGCAGAAACACCTGAAGGGAAACCCCTGGGTAGTGGGGGGAGATTGCTAGAGGAGGGATTGAAGTTGCTAAAAGAGGGAGGGAGATTGCTGGAGGAGGGAGGGAGGGAAGTGGAGGTGGTAGATCGTGTGACAAGAGGGCTTGAGCCGAAGTCACTGAGAGGGTGAGAAACGGCTGTCCCTGGCCTACTTGCTGCTGACTGTTGAGTTGGTTCACAAAACACGAGCGTTTCGGGTCTCTGACCTGGCCTTGACCTTGCTGCCTGCACGTGCTGCTGCATCTGTTGCTGCTGCTGCTGCTGCTGCTGCTGCTGCATCTGCTGTTGTTGCATCTGCTGCTGCTGGTGCTGTTGCTGTTGCATCTGCTGTTGTTGCATGTGCTGTTGTTGTTGCTGCTGCAGTTGGTATTGCTGTTGCTGGTGCTGGTGCTGCTGTTGTTGTTGCATCTGTTGCAGCTGCATCTGTTGCTGCTGCTGTTGCGGTTGTTGTAACTGCGGCTGCTGCTGCTGCTGCCACAGGCCAGTTGACTGCTGCTGTAGAGCCAAGTGCGCTGCTGGCTGCACCTGTCCCTGCCACTGCCCCTCTCTCATTCCACCCATTCCCACAGCACCAGCACCACCAGGACCACCAGCAGCAGTACTATTCATCCCTGCTAGCCCTGGTGCTAGTCTGGTGCTCGGGCCTTGGGGCATGTTTCCTTGAAACTGCTGAAACTGCTGGTACTGCCACTGCTGCTGCTGCTGCTGCTGCTGCTGCTGGTACGGGGAAAACGTCCCTCTGTACACACCTCCCATGCTAGCACCACCACCCACTGCCCCTCCTGCTCCCGCGTGAGGCATAGGACCAAAAAACGCGCCTCCTAAGTTCCCAGGATACTCAGAGGGTAGAAATTGGCTTGCTACGTTTCCTGGAAAGTTCCCAGACTGTTGATCGCGGGAAGCTGATGATAGGTTTTGGTGCATCCCCCAAGGCTGATTCGTAGCTTCCTGCGACTCTTGATTATTCTTGTCTCCTGCTCCTGCTCCTGTTGCTACCGTTGCTCCTGCTGCTCCTTCTGCTCCTTCTGCTGCTGCTGCAGGTGCCCCCTGCGCAAGCATGCGTTTGATACGAGCAATCTTCACCTCTTTGGGTTCCAGCCTCCTCCTCCTCCTCTCCTCATCTGAATCCACCTCCTCCTCCTCTCTCCCCTCACCTTCCTCCTCCTCCTCCGCCTCCCCCTCCCCATCATCCTCCCCCTCTCCCTCCTCCTCCGCGATTCCCTCTCCTGCTCCCATCCGCCCCTTGTTTCTCTTCCCCACCACATCAACCTCTCCTTTCCCTTTCACCCCATGCCTCAACCTCCCCCCTTCTCCTCCCTGCCCATCCTCACCAGACCCGCCCCCATGCCCCTTGAACAGCCTCTGAATTAGCCCCCCACTGCTTCCCAAAACAGCACCAGCATCGCCTGACTTACCTCCTCCCAAAGCAAACGACTGGGATTTGAACAGCCTTGGCTTTAAGTCATCTTCATCTCTCCGCACTGCCACTCGCCTCACCTTGTCTTCCCGCACTCCCATTCGCCTCACCTCCCCGCCGCCTGCTCCCCCTCTCCTCACCTCTCTCCCACCCCCGGCCCCTCCTGCCCGTGTCCCCTCCCTACCACCTATTCCCCCAACTCCACCTCCCTTCTCTCCTCCTCCATTTGCTCCTTTCTCTCTTCCTCCCCTTTCGTTACCACTCCCTGCGCCCACCCCCCCTCTGCTTCCTTGAACAGCCATTGAGTGGCTGCGAGGAAAGTCGCCTTTAATGGGGCGTGCAGGCGCAGCAGCAGCAGCAGCAGCAGGACCACCAGCAGGACCACCAGCAGGACCACCAGCAGCCAAACTAGCACCAGAAGCAGGACCAGAAGAAGGGCCACCAGCAGCACCAACAGCCACAGAGTGGCTGCGGGGAAAAACGACTTTAGTGGGGCGTGCAGCAGGCACAGCCGCAGCAGCAGCAGCCGCAGTAGACGCAGCAGGACCACCAGCGGCAAAACCAGCACAACGAGCAGCAGAAGTAGCATCAGCACCAGTAGCAGCAGCAGCAGCACCGGCAGCAGCAAAACTATCGCCACCAGCACCAGCAGCAGCAGCACCACCACCACCAAAAACACCACCACCCCCAGCAGCAGCAGCAGCAGCAAGCGAGTGCATGGCATCAGCAGGAGCAGAAGAGGTGGGGGTGCTCTGGCAGGCAGATCCAGTAACCAACTGGTAACCACTTGGATCGAACCCTCCAGCAGAACCTGCTTGGAAGTTTCCATACACACGCTGTAGCTCCTGCAAGTATAGGAGTTGTTGCTGCTGGGGCTGCGGCTGTGTCTGTTGCTGCTGCTGTTGCGGCTGTGTCTGTTGCTGCTGCTGTTGCGGCTGTGTCTGTTGCTGCTGCTGTTGCGGCTGTGTCTGTTGCTGCTGCTGTTGCGGCTGTGCCTGTTGCTGCTGCTGTTGCGGCTGTGCCTGTTGCTGCTGCTGTTGCGGCTGTGCCTGCTGTTGTTGCTGCTGTTGCGGCTGTGCCTGTTGCTGCTGCATCTGCTGCTGCTGCTGCTGCAACTGGTGCTGCTGCTGCTGCTTCTGCTTCAACTGGTGCTGCATGGGAATTCCTGGCTGCACCTGCATCTGCACCTGCTGCTGCCCACTTCCACTCTGCTCCTGTTTCATGGCAATTGCGCCAGCACCAGGTGGTATACCACCCACAGCCGCACGTACAGCACCAGGTGGTATACCACCCACAGCCGCACGTGGAGCAGAAGCAGTATCACAACTACTCCCTTGTCTCTTCCTTTCGCCTCCTTTCCATAACTCCCCTTTTACTGCCACCCCCTCCTCGTCTTCCCCCTCCTCCTCCTCCTCCTCTTCCCATTCCTCCTCCTCTCCCTCCTCCTCTTCCCCCTCCTCCTCCCCCTCCTCCTCATCGTCCTCCTCCTCCTCCTCTTCCTCCTCCTCCTGATCCTCTTCCTCCTCCTGCTCCTCCTTCTTCCCTCTCCCTGTGCCACGATCGACGCGGGAAAGCCTTCCAGCCAGCTCAGAGAAAGACGCCCTTCCGGGTTGAAGCCTTCCGGGGGGGGCATTGCTGACGGAAACTCTATCATGCGTTTCAAGGGAAGGCGCCCTACCCGCATGCCGATCGCTGAGGGAGAGCCGTTCAGTCGGCTGAAAGAACGAGGTCCTCCCTGCATGCCGATCGCTGAGGGAGAACGCCACAGGGAAGCACTCAAGGGACCCGCCTCTCCGCCTCCTCACCTGCTCCCGCACTTTCCTAGAAGCTGCCTTTTCATTCGGCTGTGACTCAAAAGAAGCCTGCACCGGCACTTGTCTCCCCACGGAAGACGTTCTTCCCCGTCCTCCCCCTCCTCTCGTCTCTTCCGAATGGGAACTCAGATGCAAGAATCGGAGGAGCTCGTGTATACTCCCCATACTCCCTCCCCTCGCCTTCCTCCGTCCCTTCTCCTCTCCCCTCCCTTCCCTCCCCGCTTCCCTCGCCCCTTCCCTCTCCCCCCTGCGCCTCCCCCAAGCCTCCTCCTCCTCCTCGCCTTCCTCCCCCTCCCCCTCCCCATCCTCCGCCTCCCCATTGTCCCAGAAGGAAACCCGCCTCTGCCGAACCTGCTGCCCCTCCGACCCTGCAGTCGACGTTTGGGACCTCCCGGCCTCATCCCACCCTGCAGCATCAACTCCTCTCATCATCCCCACAGCCTCACTACCTCCGCTCATATCGCCCCCTTCCTTCCCCACTGCCCTGCTTCTGCCCTCGTTACAAGCATCCTCCGACGCATCTTTTTCACACGAATCCCCATCAAGATCATCCGCGGCATAAGCATCTTCCTGCTTTTTGGGCTGCTGCGGCCGCCCACCAGACGAAGCTGACTTGGGGAAAGCATGGTGGTTGGTGGAATCGGCGCCTCCTGTGCAAGTGGAGTAATCTAAGTCGCTCGCACACCTCTGCACCTGCCCTCCCTTTCCTGACCTTCCACCTCCTCTACCTCCTCCTGCTCCTCCTCCTCTTCCTGCTGCAGCTACAGTGGCAGTCGCTGCCTGTGATGCTGCTCGTTGCCCTCGCCGTTTCTCTAGTGGCTCTGGCCTATCAGGGTGCCTCTGAGACACATCAGAAGAATTATCTCGTGATCCTACCATATCAGGGTGTCTTTGAGATCTTTCAGAAACATTATCTTGTGATCCTGCCATATCAGAGAGCTTCTGAGATTTATCAGAAACATGATTAAGGGCTCCTGTCCTGTCACACCCATCCGTGGACGTCGACGATCGAGCACTGCTGTCCCCTTCCCTCCCTCGCCTGCTCTCCCCTTTCCCCCCTCGCCTGCCCTCCCCTTCCCCCCCTCGCCTGCTCCCCCCTTCCCCTTTTCGCTTAGTCTCCCCATCCCAACTTCCCCTGCTCCCCCTTTTCCCCCCTCGCCCGCTCTCCCCATCCTCCCTATAAGCAGACTCATCCCCATGCTCAAGCTCTGCTTCCCACTGCGGCATCTCCCCTGCAGACTTCGACCTTCGCCTCACAAGTGCACGCCCCTCCCCTTCCTCAGCCCCTTTACTCTTTGTCCTGTACACCCTACCTTCATCATCAGCAGCAGCAACACCAGCAGCAGCAGCAGCACCACCACCACCAGCAGCAGCAGCAGCGCCAGCACCAGCACCATCAGCACCACCAGCAGCACCACCAGCGGCACCAGCACCACCAGCACCACCAGCAGCACCACCAGCGGCACCAGCAGAAACACCATAACCAGCTGACACAGCTGCAGCTGCGGTTGCTGCCTCTCCGCCGAACCTAGTCTTGCTATAGGTACGGGTCGGACCTATCTCCAGCACCCCTACTTCCCCTTCAGAACCATGTCTCCTCCTACCTCTCCCCGCTCTCTGCCCTCTTGACACAGACGGCGATTTTGACAGCATCTGGGGGCGGTGGGAACTGGGGGCGGCCAGGTGAGTGCCACCTAACTTACACTGAGAGCCAGTTCCAGGTGAGTTTGCACCAGAATTATACAAATCTCCTCCTCCCCTTACACCCTCCCCATCCGCCTCTCCCCCTCCCATACCCACACCATCATCCTCATTTCCCCTGCTGCCCCAGTCCAAAGGCAGGGAACCTTCCGAAAGGTTTCTCAGGTGCCCCGATCCCTGACGTGGCAGCAGCTGCTTCTGACGCTGCTGCTTCCCCTTCATCTCCACCTCCTCACCTTTCAGCTTACCCCTCCCCTTCCCTCCCTTTTCCTCTGCCTCTTTCCCACTTCCCTTGCCCCCTCTCCCTGTTTCCCGCTCCCTGCTCTCCCTCCCACCCCTGCCCTCCCTTCCTGCCTTGTCCTCCCTCTCTCCCTGTATCTTCCCTTTCGTATCATCCAAGTCTCCACAGCTCCTTTCCGCGACGGTCATCACACCCAGCAGCAGCGTGGTCTTGAACGGCGCCACCTGACCATCAACCTGGCTTTTCACCTGAGCGTCTCCTCCAGGTGAAACCAGCAGTGGATGGGTCACCTCTGCCTGTAACCCCGTTATCACACGTAACTCTAAGTTAACAGTGAAAGCAGTTGCCGTGGGCATGGGTTTTAAGGACGAGCCGCTGGCGTTAGTGGAGGAGACTAAAGGATTAGAGGAGATTAAAGACATGGGGACCAGATGAAGCGGGAAAACCACACTATCTGGTCTAGGTTCGTCGTCCATCACTAAAGACGAAACCGTCGCCACCCAATCATCAACAATCGTCGTCCCATCGCTCAAATCGAAAATGCTTCGGCCAATCAACGAAGCGTCTGCCGTTGCCACGTCACCATCGTTCCCATCCTCCCCCTCCGACTCCCTCTCCGTTTCCCCCCCTCCTCCTCCATCTCTGTGCCTAATGCCCTCCCCCATGGTCCACCTAATCGCTGCAGCACTGGCGGCTTTGATTTGACCTCGCACGTCCAGCAGCAATGCTGCCAACCCCTGTCGCCCCACCCGCTGCTGCAGCTGCTGCTCTGCTAAGAGCGACTCCAGTAGCAGGCTATAAGCGTCTTGTGCAGCAGCAGTAGCTCTAGTAACTCCAGTTGAAGCCTGCTCACGTCCCTGGACCTCTGACTCGACTCTCTGGTCCCTGCTGCTCCTCCTGCTGCTGCTTCTGCTGCTACTGCTGCTGCTGTTTGCAACGCTGCCATCCCCACTGCTACAGCTGTTCCTGTTCCTGCTCCTGCTGCTCCTGTTGCTGCAGCCGCCAGCGCTGCTGCCGTTAACGTTGCTGTGGCTGCTGCTCGCACGAGAGGGGGACCTTGTGAGGCTATGAGCTTGCTGCTGCGCCTGCTGCGCCAGCAGTGCCTGCTGAACCTGTTCGCTCTGCTCTCTCTGCTGCGGCTGCTGCGGCTGTCTTGGCTGCTGACTTTCCAGGGCAGCGGAGGCAGAAGATGAGCGAGAGTGCGAGGCGGGCAACCGAGACGACTTGCGACGAGCGGAGCCTTCAGCCATCGGCGCGTGCGCGCGGAATCTTCCTTCCGCTGCTTCTGCTGCAGAAACCCTGCTCGACTCGCCCATGGCTTCAGACCCGCATGACGTTCGAGCCGGCTCAACGGTTATTTCTTGTCCGCAGGAGCCCTCTCCCGCTGCCTCTGCTGCGGAAACCCCGCTCGACTCGCTTACGGCTTTCGTCCGCCGAGCGCGAACCTTACTCGTTGCCTCTTTCCGCGCCCTGCCGCCCCCTTCTGCCCAGTCGCCATCTCCCGCTCCGAAGCGCGAGCTGCCTCGGATTTCAAACACGCCTTGAGTTTCCTCGTCGTTTCTGTGAACGTTTTGATTCGTCCTCCCATCTGGTTTAATTTCTAGGGTTTCCTCGCTACAGTGTCTCACGGAGCCGTCTTCGTCTGCATCCGCAATCCACGGCGCATCGTGCGCCATGAAACGCGCGGCTTCGTCGGCCACGTCATCGTGAATCACGATGCTGGACTGCGACCCGCTGCTCGTATTGGCTCCGGCCACGTCATCACGCACTAAAGAACGAAAGCGAATCGCCTTATCCGCGGAGTCGACGGCCTTCAGACCCACGTCCTTTACTCGCGACGCGTCAGAGTCGTTTCTTTTATCGGAAATCCTTCCGGAATGGCGACGGCTTACCCTGGCTCCTTGGCTCAGGGTCGCACCGCGAGAGCCGCCGTGAGGAGCGCCATGGCCTGTAGCGTGTGCTGACGTGTACAGATCCATGGAGGCATCGGAATGCACGGCGACGCAAGCCGGCGACATGGTTACCAGGTTTTCGACAACGGAAGCCCCATGTTCAGGCAAACGGGAGTGTCTTAAGAATCTAAATAAATATTTTCGCTAACTACGTCAATGGGATATAATTCTGGGGGTCCAAACGCTTCAGTGGCGATAGTCTACTATGGACAAGAAAGCCGTGAATTTGCATATTAGGCTTTTAACGGCGCTTTGCCGCCTCTTATTTAATGCATTAACCATTAACTCCCAAACGTTTCTTTCAATGACTGAGCGGACTGGATGCTCGGCTGAGAGAGTAGACCGAGTACACACTGACGGAGCATACCATCAAGGCAAAGGAGACAAGTGCGTTGAGCGAATGAGGATTGAGAAGAACGTTGTGAATCGTGACTGCTGAAAAGTAATTCTTGTGGTCAGCAGTTTCTCTTGAATCTCGATGTGAGGGAAGAAGAAATCGAGGCCTGAGGAACCTTGAGATTACCGCGGCGCGCTGTGTTGTGCACCACTCTGCGCCATCAGAGTGGTGCACCATACTGGCAACCAAATGCCTCTGGTTGCACCAAAAAATAGGCTGTCAGACGGGCAGACAAATTACGATTCCATCGAATATGAAGTAATAAAAATACATAATCTGCTACTAAGGTTGCGTAATTTCATACGAGACTTCGAGGTGAAGGGCTAAACGATTTATTTCGGGGCACTACGGTCTGCTTTTCCGGTGCAATTTCTCTTGTCCATTGGGACGGGGGTAGGGTATCACTGTGGATTTCGTGGTCGCATAAAAATCCCCACAAGTCAACCCACCCATCCACCAACCAACCAAGCACAACGCAAACAGGCACAGCAAGGTTCCCGAATCCCGAGGTGGTAGCTTCACTTGTCTTCCATAATCACAGACAATGGGCTCCGTTTGAGACAAGACAACCCAATAAGGTAAGGTACGTAGTGGTAACATTCAGCATCCAGGTTTTGGCCGAATTCTGGTGGTGTTGGCGAATTGAAGTCGTCCGGGCGAAACCAAAAACAAATGCAAGCAAGCAAGCACACAAGCATCCTACCTACTACTCTGCCATTTTCACTGAACAATATTTGAACTCACGACCTGCCCATAGAATCATCCATGCGCCAGCACAAACCACCAGCAATTACTCCATAATGGGCAAATAATACCGTAAGTAGAAATCTCACAGGCCCCTCTACGCATACAAATCAGCACCATCGTTTGACAACCCATACACCCATGTACTAGATTGTGACCGTTGCTGCTGCTGCTCCTGTTGCTGTTGATGCTGCTGCTGCTCCTCCTGCTGCTTCTCCTGGTGCTGCTGATGGTGCTGAAGGATCAGCACAGGAGCTGCCGCATCAGTGTGTGCAGCTTCCATCATTGCCATCCTGTGAATAATCCCCAGAGCGATGCTGCGGGAACGCTGATGGTGGCCCCTCCTCTCATGTCGCTGCGCCTCCCTGGTTTGCGCACAACCACCTGAAAAATCACCTGACGGTAAATCTGAACTGCCAGAAACCACGGCCTCATGCTGTGATGGTGCAATTCGACCAGCAACACCTGACATGGGTGGACTGGCAGGGGCAAGGTATGCCATGTCATGGCATGACGTGGCATGGCCTGACGTGGCATGGCCTGACGTGTCATGACACGAGGTGTCACTGTATTTTTCGATGTAGAAAAGTGGTGCATCATGGTATGCTTCATTCTGGAATGATGTGTCATGGCAACTTGGCTGCAGCTCTGCGGTGTTGTGCGGCGGAGACAGGTACGGAGGGTCGAGATAGCTTGTATGGAGGATGGGGAAAGAGGCAGGCGCATGGGAGATAGGTCCCGATGGTACGCCTTCAACTTCTTCAGCTGCTGCTGCTCTGTATGCAGTCAAAGCCAGGGGTCCCCTCCCTTGGTGTGGCGAATAAGAGGAGAGATTTGTGGAAGGTGTGGATTGGTACAGGGGAGACTTGGGCAGATGCTGCTGCTGCTGCTGCTGCTGCTGTTGCTGCTGCTGTTGCTGCTGCTGCTGCTGCTGCTGCTGCTGCTGCTGCTGCTGCTGCTGCTGCTGCTGCTGCTGCTGCTGCTGCTGCTGCTGCTGCTGCTGCTGCTGCTGCTGCTGCTGCTGCTGCTGCTGCTGCTGTTGTTGCTCCTGATGCTCCTGCTGTTTTTGCTGCTGATGCCGCTGCTGCTTCTGCTGCTGCTGTTGCTGCTGCTGTTGCTGCGACTGTGTCTGCTGCTGCGGCTGTGTCTGCTGCTGCTGCTCCACGTGGTTGCTAGTGTGAAGCGCCACCCCCATACCTCCACCCATCCCAAAAGCCTCAACCATGCCTGGAACCATCCCATCTTGAACCATATCATGAACCATCCCATTATGATACATGCCCTCATGGCCTTCGCCTTGCCCATAATACCCACTGGTTGTTTCAGGCCCCCAGCTGTAGCTTTGCAGCTCTTCAAAGCTGTACGGAATCAGCTCTAAACGAGGATACATGTCTTCCTCCCCTGCTCCTTGCGGCTCCTCAACCCCCCCCACGCCATCAACAGCGCCAGCCAACCACCTCTCCACGTCTACTGCTCCTAAAGAACGTCTCTCCCTCCTCCTCCGCCTGCTTTCCTCCTCCCTGTCCCCCTCTCTCGTCCCGTCTCTCCCCTTATCCCTCCTCCCTTTCTGCTCCCTCCTCTCTCCGCCCTCTCTCTCTCCCACCACTGCATCCCAGTCAAGGCTTCGGCTTGCTGGCAAACCCTTTCCTCGCCTCACACTCACCTTACCCCCTTCCCCTCCTCGATCTCCTCCTCCTCCTTCTCCTCCTTCTCTGTTTCCTACTCCCCTCCCCACTACTCCCCCCCTTCCTGCAACATAGATGCCAGCGCCAGGATTCGAACCCAGATCTCTAACACCCACTTCGACTGGACACCCAATCTCATTACTCCTAGACCTTACTGCCCTCCCCCCACCCACCCTTGCCGCCACTGCTCCAGTCATTACTCTTCCCTCCGTTCTAACTGCCACTTTTTCTCCACCCACCCTTGCTCCTCCTCCTTTTGCTCCTTCCCCCTTTGCTCCTTCCCCTTTTGCTCCTTCCCCACTCGCTCCTCCCAACCTCTGTTGGTTCGAGCCTGAAGCCGCAAGTCCTTTGGAAATAGGAGGCATGAGTTGGGCTGAGGAATCAGTCACCTGATAGGTGCCTGGGCTGATAAGAATTGGTTGACTTTGTTGAATTTGCTGACTCGGTTGACTCGGTTGACTCGGTTGACCTGCTGAGCGGCCTGTGGAGGGGAGGCGAGGTTCTGTCAGGCACGCACTCAGCTGGTTCAGGTGTGGCCCAACTTGATTCAGGAAGAAGCTCGATTGGTTAGACAAAGGGCTTAACAGGTTTTGATACGGGCCAGATTGACTGAAATACGTGCTCATTTGAATGGAATATGGGCTTAACTGATTCTGGTAAGGGCTTGGCATATTCCGGTACGGGCTTGACTGATTTTGGTAAGGGCTCGACTGATTCTGATAAGGGCTTACCGGACTCTGGTAAGGACTCAACGGATTCTGGCGAGGGCTCGAGTAATTCTGGTATAAAATTGACGGATTCTGGTCAGAGCTTGACTGATTCTGGTAAGCTTCTGAATGATTCTGGTCAGGGCTCGTCTGATTCTGGTAAGGGCTCGACTGATTCAGGTAAGGGCTTGACTGGTTCTGGCAAGGACTCGACTGATTCTGGTAACGGCTCTGTTGCATGCCTGCGGAGAAAGAGTGGGAGCGAGAATGGCCTTTCTGGCCCACCAAAGGGGGGAGGCGGCTGGCAGAGGGAGGAGATGGGGAGGAGATGAGGAGCGGTGGAGAGGGGTGGGGAGGGTGTGAACGAGAAACAGAGACCCTGGATGCTGAGGGCTGGGGGGAGATGGAGCAATGCCTTGGCACTGGGGGCACTGGTGGCACTGGGGGCGCGTCAAGAGATGAGGATTGTGGGGAGACGGAGCGTTGAGATGGCACGGCTTGCTTGGGGCAGCAGGGCTTGGCTGGTTGGGAGGCACAGGGTGTGGCGGGTTGGAAGTGACACGGCGTGGCGGGTTGGGAGGCACAAGGCGTGGCGGGTTGGGAGCGACAAGGCGTGGCGGGTTGGGAGCGACAAGGCGTGGCTGGAGTGGCAGGTGCAGCAGAGGATTGTGGCAGTGCTGTTCTCTTTCTTCCTGCTGTCCCTGCCATGCCTTTTGGGGTCCCTTCTTTCCCCTTTGGGGTCACTGCCTTGCCTTTCGGTGTCACTGCCTTGCCTTTTGGGGTCCCTGCCTTGCCTCTGGGAGTACCCCTGTTCCTTGGTGCACCCTCGTCCCGTGCAGTGGCGGTGGAATGAGGTGAACGCACAGACCCAACCTTGATAGCCGAGACAGCAGCAGTGTCGGCGTGGGAGGCGGAGGCGCCTGGTGCCTTCACAGCCCGCTCTCTCTCCCTCGCTTCCTTCCGCTCCCCACCAGCAAACTCCCTCCCCTCCACCTCTCTCCTCTGCATCCCCATGGCCTGTTGTCTCCCTGTTCCCAACCCCATTGGATCTGCTGCTTTTGTGGCTGCTGCCGTTGCAGCTGCTGCTGTTCCTGCTGCAATTGAACATGCCGTGCTAATGTCTCCTGCCCTTTCGCGTCCTCCCCGCCTTGCTCCTGCCACCCTCCCTCCTCCATTCTCTCCCCCTTCCCCAGCCACCCTCCCCCTTCCTCGCACTTTATGCTGCTTTTGCCTCTGCTGCTGCTGTCGCTGCTGCCGCTGCCACTGCGGTTGCTCTTGCTGTTACTCTTCCATTTGCCATCGCTTTTCCTGTTCCCGGCACCACCCGTGGCCTCATCCTCCCCACCTGCCACCTTCCCTCCCCCAGCAATCGCACTCACTCGAAGCCCAACCTCCAGCCTCCTCACCTTCTTGCCCAACGCAATCTTGAGAGGCCGGGAGGAGGAGGAGGAGGAAGTGAGAGAGCGAGGCAAGAAGGCAGGGTTTTCTGTTCTCTGGTGGGGGATTGAGTTTCCAGCCGTCTTCTGATTCTTCCTGAGAGCTACCTTGAGGGGACTGGAGGAGGAGGAGGTGGTGGTGAGAGAGAGAGGCAAAGATGCAGGGTTCTCTGTTCTCTGGTGGGTGCTTGAGCTTTCAAGCATCTTTTGATTCTTCCTGAGAGCTACCTTGAGGGGACTGGAGGAGGAGGAGGTGGTGGTGAGGGAGCGAGGAAGGAAGGTGGCCTTTCCAGACGCCTCTTGATTCTTCCCCAGGGCTAACTTGAGCGGGCGGGAGGAATTGGCAGCTTGTGCTCTGCGGCGCACTGAAACCGGGCGGGAGGAATTGGAGGTTTCTGTTTTGAGGCGCCTGAGAACGGGGCGGGAGGAGGAGGAGGAGGTGAGGGAGCGAGCGAAGGTGCTCACGCGGGCGAGGGTAAAGTCGATAGCCCCCCTTGCAGCATTGACAGCACCAGCAGCACTGGCAGCACTGGCAGTACCGGCAGTACCGGCAGTAGTGGTGTTGCTAATGAGTCGTGTGGTTGAAGTACCGACTCTAACATGTCGTCTTGTTGTAATGCCATCCCTGCTATCCCTGTCACTCGCATCATCACCGTCACCGTCACCGTCACCATCACCATCACCATCACCATCACCATCACCATCACCATCACCATCACCATCACTATCACTATCACCATCCTCCTCCTCCTCGTCGTCATCATCCTCACTGCCATCATCATCACCACTACCATCACCACCACCACTACCAAAATCATCATCACTCCCATCATCAGCATCACCACCACCATCCGTGTCAGCACCAGTAGAGCCCCCTTCACTATCACCTCCCACCACCCTGCGCCGCCACAGCGGCAAGTCAACGAGGCTCTTGGATCGCAGGTTACGAAGAAAGGGCGGCACACTACCCAACACACTTGACCGCCCATTGTCATGCTCCTTGGCCCTTCTCACATCCTCTGCTTCCCTCATCTTCCTCTCCTTTCTCTCCTGCCTCTCCTCCTTCTCATCCCTGTCCTCCCTCTCATCCCTCTCGTGCCTCTCCTCCCATTCCTCCCTCTCCTCCCATTCTGCTCTCTCCTCCCATTCCTCCCTCTCCTCCCTCTCCTTCCTCTCCTCCCTCCTCTCCTGCCTTCCCTCACTCATCTCCGCCCTTTGTTCCTCCTCTCCTGGTGCCATTTTCAGATGCATCCCCATCTTCTTCCCTCCTCTCTCCTCCTCCTCATCATCGGTCTGCATCGACCCGTTCCTCCCTTCTGAAACCATCCGTTTTGATACCCTCCCCTCAGATACCCTCCCCTCAGATACCCTCCCCTCAGATATCCTCCCTTCCCCGTCCCCTTTACTCCTCAACCCTCTACCATCCCCCCTTCTCCCTCTCGCTCCACCTGTCCCCTCTGCATCTCCCTCCATATCGTCAAACTCTGACCCACAAAGTTCTGAAGCCTTTGTTTCCTGCTTCCCTTGCCTTTCCTGCTTTTCCTGCCTTCCCTGCTTCAGCTGCCTATGTTGCTTCTCCCGCTTCTGCTGCTTCTCCTGCTTTTGCTGCTTCTCCCCTGCCAACTCGGCCAAACTCCCAATACTATACCTTCGTTCCCTCCCCCTCCTCCTCACCTCCTCCTTCTCACTCCATACCTCCCCCTTCCCCTCTTCACTCCACCTCCCCCTCTCCCTCACCCCACTCGCAACCCCGCCATCACCTGAGCCTCTGACCCCCTTGCTAGAGGACAAATCTCGCCGTCCATTCGGCTTCTGGCTCGGTCGGTCACCCACACTCCCCTCCTCGCTGCTCCCACTCTCCTCACCATCTCCCTCGCTACAACCATCCTCATTACAGTCACTCTCACTACAGTCACTCTCTTTCTTACCACCGCCGCCCCCTCGCCTCTGCTGCCTCGCTCCATAACCCCCTCCTTTTTCTGAACCCAGCCGCTGCTGCCTGTGCTCCAGCCCCCTTCGCTTCCCATCCTTCATCCCTCTCTCCTCCACCCCTCTCTCATACCTTCCTTCCCTCCTGCCCACCATCCCCATCCCTTTCCTCTCTGCTCTCTCCTCATACTCCTCACCAACCAGCCGTCTCCTCTCCTCTTCCCCTTCCCTCCCACTCTTTCCTCCCCCCTCTCCCCCTCCTCCTCCTTTCTCCCTCCTGAACGCGCAAATGCTTCCCACCAGCAGAGCCAGCTCGTCCTGTTGCACAGCAGTGCGCCTCAACCTTAGGTCCACAATGCGACCGCACAACACCCCTCCTGACCCACCTGCACCTCCTGCACCTTCCCCACCACCAGCGCCATCATCACTGCAACTGATGCTGCTACCACTGCTGCTGCTGCTTCTGCTGCTGCTGCAGCGGCGGCTGCTACTGGGGGAGGTTCCATCCGAAGGGACGAACCGAAACCTCAGAATGACGCTCTCTGTGACTCTATCGGGGGGCAGCGCCGCCACTGCTGCCTGCCAGTTCGCTATAGTCATCTTGCCGTTAGTCAACTCAAACACCGATCGACCTACCAGCAACTGCTGTTGCTGCTGAGTCTGTCCCTCGCGCCCCATCCCGCCTTCCCCATCCTCCTTTGCTCCTGGTGCAGCCCCTCCAGCCTCCCTATTAGCTGCTTCGCTAGCAGCTAGAATCTGCCCAGTGGAAGCATCTAGTAAGAGGGTCACACCCTTAGCGGTCTCGACTCGCATCCTGGCAGCAGCAGCGTTGGGCTCAAATCTGAGTACAGACAAAACAGACTCATCCAAAGCCTCTGCCGCTGCTGCTCCTCCTGCTCGTGCTGCTGCTCCTGCTGGTGCTGGTGCTGCTGTTGCCGTTGCTGCTGCTGACGA
Organism: Closterium sp. Naga37s-1; assembly: GCA_947471745.1. Taxonomy (NCBI): domain Eukaryota; kingdom Viridiplantae; phylum Streptophyta; class Zygnematophyceae; order Desmidiales; family Closteriaceae; genus Closterium; species Closterium sp. Naga37s-1. The sequence continues at coordinate 630,096 of CANJKZ010000161.1, read as the reverse complement.
CGGTAAGACCGTTGGGCCAAGCCCCGCCTGGAAATCCGACGGAACAGACGTGACGGATTTGGAGTGCTGGTGGTGATGGTGGAAGGAGAGGGATTGTCGATGCCAAAGGCCGGCTGACTTGGTAGTATTGTGACTGTTAGTGTTCCTGCCGTCGCTATTTTCGCTGTTAGCGCTCCTGTTCGTGGTCTTGGAATTCGCGCCGCTGCTGCTGCCATTCTCCCCTGGTGACGTGTCGGGCCCTGATAGGCCAATGTAGCCTGTCCGACCCTCCGCCACTGACTTGCTCCGAAAATGCATTGCTTTATACTCGTTAGTAGCAGCAGCAGTAGCAGCTCCCTTCACGGCCTGCTCCCCACCTCGTCCCTCTCCCCTATTTTCTTCCGCTCTTCCCTCGGGATCATCCCTATGATCGTCACTCCCCCGAGACCCACTGGAAGGAAATACCGCTCCTGTTGCCCCTAAAGCAGCCTTACCGCCTGTCCCTAGAACCGCCCATAGCTTGGTCATCCCATGTTTCCCCGCTTCCGCCAAGGTCGTCAAGTGCCGTGCAGCATCCCCCCCTAGTCCTCTTCCGCCCGTTCCCCCTCCGCCTTCCGCCTCGCGCAGCATCTGCTGCTGCTCCGCGCACTTGCGGAAAAGCCTGTCCAAGTCAACGGGAATGTCGATGCTGACGTCATCGTCCGCGTCGGCGGAAGCGTTTGCGCCGGCGGGCGCGTCAGGGTCTGTTTCTAGCAGCGCGTCCGCGGCGGAACTCCCGAGGTCGCTTGCGCGGAGGTCCGGAACGACGGCAAGGGGGTACTTCCCCCTCTCAAGGGGGTATTCCCCATTTTGAAGGGGATATTCCCCCCTCTCGCCTCTAAATTCCGAGTAAATTCTGCCACTGGATGCGCCGTCAAATAAGCCGGGAAACCTGTGACTGCCAATCCCGCTAGTGGCGGAAAGAGCAGCAAGGCCAGCGGAGGATCCGCCATGGCCAGAAGAGGCGGCGGCGCAAGGCACGGCGGGTCGGCCGGCTTTGTCGAGCTTGAGGCGACGACGACCGCCGGGAGCAGGGGAGAGAGGACCGGGAGCATCATCGCCAGGCGTTAGCGTCGCGAGCGACAGCATAACGATTCTCTATGCGAATCAAAACCTGACGACGACCGCCGGGAGCAGTAGACAGAGCACCCGGAAGCGACGTCGCTAGCTGCTAGCTTTGCGAGCGACGGCATATGAGCTACATACAAGACTCGTATTTCGGCGAAAGGAGGAATGTATACGCATTTTAAAGGAAAGAGACCCGTATTTCGGAAAGGATAAAAAAGGCGACACTATTCGAATAAACCAACAGCTTTCACCCTCTTGAGTTCCTGATACCCGAGTTTGAATCCTGGAGGTCGAGAGAGACTCTCAGAGACTCAACCGACTGCCACTTTCTACAAGGCACTATAATACTATGACCCACCACTAGGTCGGTCGACTTGGCTAGTTCAGAGATCGCACGCTGATATTGTTTTTCCTCTGCGAATCGAACCACACGATTTCTCGCACTGGAAAAAGGAGCCATGGCTTCAGTTCCAGAGCACGTATTGCACAACAATGAACGTGAGGTGGGAGAATGGAAGGAAAGTACGGCCTGTGGAGAATCTTCAAGCTGTCTCTACTGAATCGAAGGAATGTGGCTGGAAATAAGCTGCGAACAGTAGTGTGAAGCACAGGCAGGCAGCGCATCCCCAACTGCATCCAGTTTTTCATTCCCGATGAACCCGAGAATCATGATTCACTCGGCTGGGTGTGGGGAAGAATTCGAGGGACGAGCACCCAGACCTGCGCGTTCTCCCTGCCAGAGCGGGGTTGTCGAAATCCCTGCAAATGATGGTTGGTGTCGGTCGGGTCCAGTGCTTGCACTATCTGAGGGTGTGTTACATATGACGATCGCCCTGGGAACAACCTGGGTGTGAGCCAGCATTTCCCAGCCCGCAAGAACTTAGTCATCAGAAAGCAGATGCTTACGACGTGCAAATCGTCAGCCTAGTCCCACCCGGTGTCTCACATGGACCTTCGCGTTGTAGTGCTACCCGAAAAGGTAAACTCCTACGCCGGGAAACTTGCCCAAACCTATCCAGAACGACCCCGCGCCCTGACTCTGAAGTGCGGCTACGGCGGCAGGGAATGTCGCCCACGCGTGCTGCACAGTTGCGTCCGCACATCGTCAGGATACGTACGGCCTGGATGGGGGGTTCAGGCGATGTGTGGTCCGGCTGTGAGGCCTGATGCCTGGACTTGAAGCGTTCCAGCGGTTTGAGTGTATTCGCTATAGCGACGAAGGTTGTTAGGCATGGAGTGTAGAGAGGTCCCAACAGAAGTCGGGGTTTGAAACTTCCAAGTGCTTCCCAAATATCGTACGATGGTTTACGAAATAAGGTACTCGGATCAGCTTCAAGGCACCTGTGATTTCACAAATAACTCCACATCAAGGTGAGAACCAACTCTTTCCATTCCTGCTAGAACTGCCTTGCTCCACATCTCACAATTATACATGGAGAGAGCAAAGCAGCAGCTCCAGACAAGCTAGCGAAGCCATGGTGGCAGTAGTACACATGGCAGTGTGACTCCCCGCGGGTAAGGGGCGGGTTTACTTGAGGGGAATGAAGCGGGAGGAGTGAGTGGCACCAATACCGGGCCGACCGTGCTTCACGGGCTTGTAGCTCAGGGAGAACTCAGCCAGATAGTGACCAATCATCTCAGGCTGCGCAAACAAGAGCCAAGCATGAAGCAGAAAGACAAAGAAGACTTGGATGTTGTTAGGAAAGTGGAAACTCGGTAAACACTAACAAATCCAAGCATCTGAAACAACAACTCTCTTGGATCTCAAGTAAGAGAAATTGGCTTCAATTGCAAAACACTTGCAGCTCGAGTCACCCTGTTTGTTTAGGCGAAATCGAGTGGTTGGGTTGGAGGTTCAGTGTGCGACTGATCCCCGATTTGCCCGTGAATCTCAATTGCAAAACAAATTGCTGTGCATGAGATTTTTCGGCAAGTGAGACACATTGCTGGGAAATGAGCTTCGGAACCCAACCAGATTTCCGTGCCTAGTTGGTTCGGAAGTTCACTGCGATTTTTGTTTGCTTCGCATCCCTCGTTTCAGCTCTCGTCAACTACTCTACCTCGTCAACCAATCACAGCCTAACACAATTCACTAACTGCAAAACAGCCAAACTACTTGAGATCCTGGCTTTAACATTCGTCCCAAAAACTCCGCACCACACCACACATCCCATTCCCTATCACCTCGCATTCCCTATTTTCCAAGACACATTAATTTTGATCTCGTTCTGACACGCCAACAGTATGCATGCCAATGACGCTACCAATCACCATGACTCATTCCTTTCTTCCCAGCCCACCTTGATTTCGATATGGTTGAACACGCGGCCGTTGTACACGCCAATGACGCTGCCGATCATCTCGGGTCAACCCAAACGTCACATTGACACCTTGTTCCCCGTGCATACCCGTTCCCAGCGCACACTACCGATCACCATGACTCATTCCCTTCTTCCCAGCGCACGCACCTTGATTTCGATCTGGTTGAACACGCGGCCGTTGTACACGCCAATGACGCTGCCGATCATCTCGGGCACGATGATCATGTCGCGCAGATGCGTGCGCACCGCCTCGGGCTTCTCGCCCTCCTCCGCGTCGCGCTTCTGAGAGCGTGACGACACGAAACAGATTGGGGAAGGGAAGTGGAGAAGGAGGGGGGAGTTGGTGGGGAAAAAGGGAGGGAAGGAGGGAGAAAGGGGGGGAAGTGCAGAAGAGTGTGAGTCGTCACGGAAGACAATGGCTCTGTGGAAACACAGTGTGCGTTCTGATAGGCATTCTGCACATAAGCACTGCTTCAAGCCTTCTTGCTACGCTATGCTGCCCTTCCCACTCTCCACCAGCTCAAGTGATCACGGATTCCTATCTTCCTTGCTATCTCCAACCACTAAGCCGTTTCCTGTCTCGCGCGCCCCAGTTTTCCAACTACCACCCCTCATGTCACTTCCACCACTCCCCACCTCTCACCACCCCACACCACTCCATTCCCAGCACCCCTCACCTCCCACAACTCCACTCCATCCACTCCCCACCCACAACCCCACCTCCCGCCACTGCCCTTTCCCCCGGTTCCTCCTTCCACCCGTGTACAGCCGCAGCCCGCTGCTACCCCTCCCTACCCAGCCCATCGAGAACACGCACCGCCTTGCGAAGCTTCTTCATGAGGGCGAGCGGCTTCCTCTTGAGACCGCGGCGGAACCTGCATCGGGGGGAACGGGCGGACGGGGGAACGGAGGGGGGCCGGGCGGGGACGGGGGGGCACAACGTGGAAGGGGGGAATGGAGGGAAGTGGGGAGGGAGGGGGAAAGTTGGGGGGAAAAAAGAGGGAGGATGAGGGGGAAGGGCGCGAAAATCAATTATGACCAAATCGACATTACAAATGGGGAACACTTGGGAGGAAGGGAAGATGGGCTGGGAGGGGTTGGGGGGTTGGAGGGGATGGAGGATGCTGGAGGACAGAAGAGCGGATTAAAAACAGCAACACATGACATGAGCGCATCGCGACCAAGAAACCCACTGCGATACCCAAAGCACAAATGGCTAGGTTCGCCGCACTACCCCATCGTGTCCTCCCGTTGCGATCAACATCCGTTTCTACCCAAATACGCCTCTTCCTTCGGTACCAACTCCCATCGACGAAAGGTAAGATCTACATCAGCTTCCTCCCGGGATTCAAACAACCTGCAAAATCGCCCTCTAATTCCTGCTCCGCTTGTGGTTAATCGAGGCCCCCTATTCCCCCAGCTCCCCTGTTCCTCTGTTCCTCGCCGCCCTGTGGATGCACCTGCCTTGAAAATCCTCGCACCAGACGTACACCCTCCCTCGCCTTTGCTCGCATTCGCCCGTCTTCGCCCAGCTTGGCCAGCATTAGCCAGCCGTCGGCGGCTTTTCTGCTCCTGCTAGGGGACACATGTGCCGCTATCCGCTCCGCTACGCGCTCCTGCTACTGAGTTAGGAAACGCACCCTTGCGCGTGAGACAGCGAAACGCACTCCTGCCCACTGCGTTTTCCTAGACCCAACTTCCCTAATTTACTCCTTTTTCCCCAGATCCAGGTCGAAAACGCCTCGCGCCACTCTAGTCAGCAAACAGTCCATCATATCGGCCAACCAAGCCTAACAGACGTTCGCATAGGAGAGATCGAGACTAATGTCTGGGGCAAGTATCATGTTCGCTCAAATAATCGACGAAACAGCCGAGAGTGAGCTCCGTGTCTGAAACTCCAGCTCAGCCCCCAAAACACCGCCGACAACACTGACCCTAGCTTCCTACGACTCGCAAGAACCTTGCGAACGAAATACGGATACCAGCACTCGCGAAAAAAAACGTACCGTCTGCGAGCGCGCGCGGTGAAGAGGTTGACGAGCTCCTCGTTGCCCATGTCGAGCAGCGCATCGAGGTCGATGCCTCGGAAGGTGAACTTCTTGAACGTGCGCTTCTTCGGCTGCACCTCCTCCGTGTCCGCCTGGACGCGCAACGCAGCGACATGGATCGTGAATAGGGAGGACACACGTCGTGGGAGGAGTTAGAAAGTCGTTAACCCATCCTACTCTTCGGGTAGAGATCCTCGGCTTTTGCCTCGATAGTACATGACAGACTCGCGTAGAGTGAATTTTCGCTGATCCCGCGACAGAACACGTGCGAAGGATCCCGCGAAAACGTCATATACATTCGAGCATTTATTGGTGCGATTTGGAGAAACAGAAATTCGTCAACTCTAGAAACCCTAACATCAGGCTCCGTAACGATCGCAACTCTTAATACTGGGATAGGAACTTGTAGCAGCCATAAAGGAACGCAGAGTGTGCCTACCATGTTGGATAGTTGACTAAGGAACGAGTAGAGCTAAGGGGCTGAGAGAGAAGCGGCAGAAAGGAGAGTAAGGAGGAGGTAAGCTAGAATTTCAAAGGGAGAGCACAGCGGGCGGAAGGGGATTTTCTGCTGGCGGAGTTTAGCAGCCGATTTGTTCCGAGTGGGGGGAGTGCGGTATTCCACGCAGCGTTGGAGCGCGAGACGGGGAACGGCGGGCCGAATTCCTAGGGATGCGGCGGATGATTGGAGGGACTTTCTATTATGAGATTCCGCAGTCCCCGCATGAAGGGCAATCACGCGCTGGTGGTGTCCCACAGCGAATTACATGCATCATTTGAAAGAAACCCGTTCTCCTCATTCGTCCTTGTTTGTACCTTCTCAATCCCATCTCATCAAACAAACCAATTCATTTCAAATATCTCTTCACATGTTCACCAACGCACTCTACTTTCCACTCTGTGATGACTACTAGACTGAAGTTTATGTTAACAGAAATAAAGTCCTACAACTTTTTCATTCTTTAGAATTTCCAGCGTATGGCTGGGGCAACCTTCGATTCAATGGATCCTTCTCTAGTTGCAACTACGCTCCTTTTGTGATTGCAACTACGCTCCCCCGTCGTGCCAATTATAAGTGTTGGCACATGCATTGATGGAAATGTTTCTTGTGGCGCCAAATGTTGAAACAGGTGCTTACCTTAGTAGGCTTAGAAGCCTAGGGTTTAGCTAGCATGAGAGTAGCGAGAGGAAGGTCGAGGGTGTTGGCCAAAAGGGGAGATGCACTATAGAATTGCTAGTACAAATAGATAAGAAACATGCAAGGAGGGGTGCACCACAAGCAGGAAACTATATAACTACACTACAGCTAGAACTACATGCAGTTATACATAGATATATATAAAATATATTCTGACACACCCCCTAACTGCATGCAGGAATAGCCATGTGCAGAACACCCCCTGAAGGGGTACACCCTGCGCAGCGGAAGACAACAGAGAGGTAAGTGAGGAGGAGGAGGCGAGCGGTGAGAGAGAGAGATGAGGAGAGGAGGTGGGGGGGAGCCAAGCGCGGCGAGCCCCTCTTACGAACCCCCTTTTTACAAAGGGGGGGGGGTGAGAGAGGGAGGAGAGGAGGTGGGGGGGAGCCAAGCGCGGCGAGCCCCTCTTACGAACCCCCAATTCCACACCCCCTTTCAGCCACCCCCCTCACCCCCCTTGTTCAGCCGCCACCCGGAACCGCACCCCTTCCGCCACCCCCTCACCCTCCCCCCACAGCGGCACGTACGGCAGTGAGAGAGAGAGGAGGAGGGGCGACAGCAGGTTGCTCGCACCCGCCACCCCAAACCCTCCCCCCCCCACTGCTGCACGTGCAGCAGGGAGAGAGAAGGGAAGGCGAGCGGCGGCTGGCGGTGCAGCGTCTCTCCCGCCACTTCCCCCTCACCGTCCGCCACCCCAACCACGTCCCCCCACTGTCCGCCACCCCAACCACGTCCCCCCCACTGTCCACCACCCCAACCACGCCCCCCCCCCCCCTCCCCCCCTTTCAGCTGCACGCGCAGTAGAGGGAGGGAGAAGAAGGGGGGGCGGGGTAGAGGCTGCACTTGCGGCTGCAGATTCGTGTGCAGCTGAGTGTGCAGCTGCGCGTAACGAGGGGGGGAGGGGGCGACGGGAAGGGGGCGACGGGGCCGCGGGCGACGGAGCGGCGCGGAGCGACGAGGGGGCCGCGGGGCGTCCGGCGAGGGCTGCAGCGGCAGGGCAGCGGGCAAGGAGCGGGCAGGATGTTGGCAGGGCCCGTTGGGGTCGTTGGCGAGGGTCGCTGGCGACGGTCGCTGACGGCAGGCGCTGGCGCTGGCGACCTTCGCTGGCGACCGTTGCTGGCGCTAGCGACGGTCGCTGACGACAGGCACTTGCGCTGGCGACCGTCGCTGGCGCGCTCGCCACGGCTCGCTGGCACGCTCGCCACGGGCAGAGCGCGACGTATAGGCTGCGGGCAGAGCGCGACGGAACCCCTGCGGGGCGAGCATTGAGGGACGGGGCAGCCAGCACGCGGCGTGCTAACGGGCTGCGCGACTGGTGGGCCCATGATTCTTAAGATAAGGGGAAAGGTCCTAGGGAAGGACCTGCTCTGATCGCATGTTGAAACAGGTGCGTAACTTAGTAGGCTAGCATGAGCGTAGCGAGAGGAAGGTCGAGGGTGTTGGCCAAAAGGGGAGATGCACTATAGAATTGCTAGTACAAATAGATAAGAAACATGCAAGGAGGGGTGCACCACAAGCAGGAAACTATCTAACTACACTACAGCTAGAACTACATGCAGTTATACATAAATATATATAAAATATATTATGACACCAAAGTGATGGCCTGTCGTTTGTTCTTAGTTGTTGCATGATGAACTTGGGAGCTAGGGAACGTAGGAGCTTGGGAACTTGAGAGAGAACACCCCCTGAAGGGAGGCACAGCCCGAGTGCGAAGGAGGGAGAACCGGAGGCATGCGCAGCAGAAGATGCAGCAGCACGCAGTGCACGGTAGGTGCAGCGGTGGTAGATGCAGTGGCGGCAGATGCAGTGGCGGCAGATGCAGCGGCGGCAGGTGCTCAGCGATGGCAAATACAGCGCCGGCAGGTGCGGCGACTGCTGCAGGCGGCGGCGGCAGGTGCTCAGCGGCAGCAGGTGCAGTCGCGGTAGGGTGCAGCTGCGGCAGGTGCGGTGGCGGCAGGTGCGGCGGCGGCAAGTGCGGCAGCGGCAGGTGCAACGACGGCAGGTGCAGCGACGGCAGTTGCTCAACGCGCACGAGGAGGGATAAGAGAAATAGAAGGAGGAGAGAGGGGGGGGGGAAGGGGGGGGGGGGGGGGGGGGGGTGGGGGGCATGCCCGTCGTCCATCACGACCGCCATCCCCGCAACCTCCCCCCACAGCGGCAGCCGCGGCAGGGCGCACGCCAGGCACGTGGCGAGCGAGGCAGGTGCGGCAGTAGGCATGTTGGGCTGCGGCTGGCGTTGTAGGCTCACGGCCGTCACCCCCGCAGCCTCCCTCCCACATCAACAGCCGCGGCAAGGCGGGCGAAGGGCGCAGCAGCTGCCGCAGGCGCGGCAGACACGACGGTCGCCCTGTCGATCGCGCTGGTCGTCGCGACCGTCGCGCAGTTCATCGCAACAGTCGCGTTGATGGCGCGTTAGCGGTAGCAGGTCGCTCCGCAGTAGCAGCAGAAAGTGCCCAGCAGCAGAACGCGCCATATCAGAGAACGGCGCCATAACAACAGTGAGGGTCTAAACCTGCTCTGGTACCATGTCAGAATGGGAAGATAGGAGATTGGAAACTTGGGAGAGACTAGGAAAGTTACGATAGCAAACAAGGGTTGAATAGAAAGAGAAGGCGCAAGAAGTACAAGCAAGGGCAACGCAAAGGTGCACCACCAACAGTTGTAACAATAGTAACTAAGTTTTTGCTGTAGGCAATTTATAAAAATTTTGACACTACAAATACGACATAAGATAGTGGCTATTTGAGGTTGTGATTCCTCCATATCTACTTCTGTATTATTGTTAAAAGGGGCATAAAGGCGTTCCTATATTCATGGGCCTCCATTCTCCTTCTATGTACAACATTCATAGTAAGCCATGGACGATACAAAAAAATAACTGCCCACAGCGACGGGGGATTGGATTTTCCACTCAATGCGCAGTTGTACAAAAGCCTGCCTTATAGTGTAAAGCTCATAACACAACAAATGAAACGTTGTTGCAATATATCATCCCCGTTTCAATATGTTTTCTTTTTGTAAGATTTTGTAAACTTCCCCTTTCGTATGTTTGATGCTCGTTTGATGGGGAGGACACCCTCAATTACACTCGTTGTACGCCTCAAAGTGACTTCACGATCTGGTGAAGTACAAAATGGCCTTCAACTCGACTCGTAATAGCTTCTAATGCGCCCCATGTATTTAAAAAAACGTGAATCATTTTTCTAATACTATTACCGTGTCCGGTTCCACAATTTGTAATCAAGGCTCTTGATATGTTTGGGGAGCACCGCGGGATTCGAGTTCCAGCCCAATTGCACCGTGCCACTGCAGTATGACAGGCGCAACATAGCTAAGAAAGGTAGGGTTTTCCCTTTAGCATCTCGGAAATGGCAGTGTGGAATCTTAGCGAACATTGTGTTTCAGTGTTTCTTTTGCGTGAACCTACCAAAATTGCCAGCAAATGATCGAGTTTTGGTTCCACAGAACTGGAAGTGTAGGGCTCTTTGGGATGGGAGACGCAGGGAAAATAACAGGTACTTAATTGTATTGCGCGGGGTGTGAAATGTCAAATCATATATGCATGTTTAGGTTATCTAGGTTGTATGGGGGTTAGCACTAGGGGGTACAACATTTCTCTCGACATTCTTCTTGTACCCCCCCCTTGACCTTATCACACATTCCTTCCTAGTATTCTAACATGGTATTAAGAGCTAGGACGGTCCTAGCCTAGGACCGTAATTAAGGGCCCACCACATTCGTTTTCACCTGCCCGACCGTTAGTTTCTGCCCTGCCCAGCGTTTCGAGCTGCACTGCCCTTTTCTGCCGTGCGCAGCCCGTACAATCCGCGTAGGCCCGAGCACAGCCCGTACAGCCCGCGCCAAGCCGTCACGCAGCCCGTACAGCCCACGCCAGGCCCGCGCGCAGCCAGTACAGCCCGCGTAGGCCCGTCGCGAAGCCCGTACAGCCCGCGCCAGGCCGTCGCGCAGCCCGTACAGCCCACGTCAGGCCCGCACGCAGCCCGTACAGCCCGCGCCAGGCCCGCACGCAGCTCGTACAGCCCGCGCCAGGCCCGCACGCAGCTCGTACAGCCCGCGCCAGGCCCGCACGCAGCCCTTACAGCCCATGCCTGGCCCGCACGCGGCCCGTGTTACTGCTGCACTCACGCTGCTGCTTCGCTGCTGCGCCTGAACTGCTGCTGCAGTGCTGCTGCCGCGCACTGCCCTGCACCAGCTACGCCGCCCCTGGAGCAGCCGCCCCTGGACCCAGAGCAACCGCCCCTGGCCCCTGAAGCAGCCGCCCCTGGTGCAGCCGCCCCTGGACCCTCGAGCAGCCGCCCCTGGACCCAGAGCAGCCGCCCCTGGCCCCTGAAGCAGCCGCCCCTGGAGCAGCCGCCCCTGGACCCAGAGCAGCCGACCCTGGCCCCTGAAGCAGCCGCCCCTGGTGCAGCCGCCCCTGGCCCCTGCAGCAGCCGCCCCTGGTGCAGCCGCCCCTGGACCCTCGAGCAGCCGCCCCTAGATCCAGAGCAGCCGCCCCCGGCCCCTGAAGCAGCCGCCCCTGGTGCAGCCGCCCCTGGACCCTCGAGCAGCCGCCCCTGGACCCAGAACAGCCGCCCCTGGCTCCTAAAGCAGCCGCCCCTGGTGCAGCCGCCCCTGGACCCTCGAGCAGCCGCCCCTGGACCCAGAGCAGCCGCCCCTGGCCCCTGAAGCAGCCGCCCCTGGTGCAGCCGCCCCTGGACTCCGTGCAGCCGCCCCTGGACCCCGCGACGCCGCCCCTGGACCCGCGTCGCCGCCCCTGGACCCCGTGCAGCCGCCCGCCGAGCGCCGGCCCTGCTCGCCCGGCGAGCGCCTGCTCTTCCCGCCACTGGTGAGCACCTGCCTTGTTAGCGCGCTGCCGCGCCATCTGTCTGCCTGCCTGCCTGCCAGCCTGCCTGCCTGCCTGCCTATCTGCCTGCCTGCCTGCCTGCCGCGCCTGCCCTGCCCGCGCTGCTACTGCTGCTACTTCTGTTACTACTGCTAGGCTACTGCTGCTACTGGCGGTGGCCAGATGCAGCTCCAGCGACGTCCACACGAGTCTCTCCCGCCCCAGCAGCTTCGTGAGTGGTGCGCTAGTTGGGGTTGTGGCGGTAGCCGTCGTAGCTGTCGCCCTGGAGCTGGTCAGTTGGGAGCGTCTGGCAGTGGCCAGCTGCAGCTGCAGCGGCGTCCACGCGAGACACTTACGTCCCAGCAGCTTCACGAGTGGTACGCTCAGAGTAGAGGGTCTTTGAGTACCTTTCGCTGCCCGTACGTCATTCGCACAGGTGATCGGGCTGGTCAGGCTTGCGGGACGCTTGGTCACACACAGTCCCGCTGCTTCGCCCGTCTGAGCGACGCCTGGCGTACCGAGTTTGGCGACGAGGCTGAGCTCCCCACCTGGCTGGAGCTGCTTAGGCAGAGGGTATATATCTTTGCTCTTGACTATGATGCTATTCTCACTGCCATGTATGCATTGCCTACTAGTGCTGACGGTGCCTGTTACCTGTGCGTACCGCCTGACCCAGGTATAGAGCCTGCTGCTCTAGGTGCTGGTGAGGCTGCTGCCCTAGGTGCTGGTGAGGCTGCTACTCCAGGTGCTGGTGAGTCTGCTCTCTCAGGTACTGCGCCTGCTGAGGCCTTGTACACCTTCACACTTGACTCAGGTGCTTCCCGCTCCTTCTTTCGCGACAGTACCACCCTCACGCCGCTCCGTCGGCCGGTTGCAGTCTCCCTGGCAAACCCCTCTGGGGGTCCAGTCCTTGCGCACTCCTCCACGGTCCTGCCGTGTCCGGCGGTCCCGTCTGGCTTCCTGTCAGGTCTTCACCTCCCCTCGTTCTCTACGAACTTGGTGGGTGGTGCTGACCTCCAGGACCAGTGGGTTGACCAGTTCACTCCTGGAGGTCAGCGAGTGACCCACTGTACGTGCTCCCGGACGGGCCGGCACCTGGCCACGTTTACTCATGCGCCTGGCTCGAGTCTGTACACACTGACTACTGTGTCCCCTCAGGTCGCTGCGTCTGCATCTACGTCTGCGTCAGGTCAGCTAGCGCCCCCCTGCTCGTGTCGAGCTTTGTCGCACCAGACCCTCCTTTGGCGCCACCGCCTTGGTCACCCCTCGGTGCAGCGCCTTCGTAGCATGCACCGCCGTTTCCTTGTCTCTGGACTTCCAGAGACTCTGCCTCCTCTACCACCCTCGCCTGCTCCTCCCTGTCTTCCCTGTGTCGAGGGGTGGCAGCGCGCCGCTCCTCACTCCTCCTCGTTCCCTCCCACAGAGGCTCCCCTGCAGACTCTCCACCTGGACGTGTGGGGCCCAGCCCGTGTGGACAGGGCCACGAGCGGTACTTCCTGCTGGTCGTCGACGACTACACGCGTTGCACCACGGTCTTCCCCTTGCAGCGCAAGGGGGATGTCCTGATGTTTTGATCCCCTGGATCCGCGCTGTTCGTCTCCAGCTCCGCGAGCGGATCCAGTCGGACTTTCCTGTCCTGCGTCTGCACTCTGACAGAGGTGGTGAGTTCTCCTCAGACCTCTTGGCAGCCTACTGTGCGGAGCACGGCATCCGCCAGACATTCACGCTTCCGGCCTCTCCGCACCAGAATGGGGTTGCTGAGCGCCGCATTGGCTTAGTCATGGAGGTCGCTCGTACCTCCATGATCCATGCGGCTGCCCCCCATTTTCTGTGGCCGTTTGCGGTCCGGTACGCCACGCATCAGCTCAACCTCTGGCCCCGTGTCTCCTTGCCGGAGACCTCGCCCACACTGCTGTGGACGGGGAAGGTTGGCGATGCGTCGCGTTTCCGGGTCTGGGGTGCTCGTGCCTTTGTCCGCGATACCACCGCGGACAAGCTCTCCGCCCGCGCTGTTCCCTGTGTCTTCCTTGGCTTTGTCCCTGACGCGCCTGGTTGGCAGTTTTACCACCCCACCTCGCGCCGTGTCTTCCCCTCTCAGGACGTCACGTTCGATGAGTCGGTTCCCTTTTACCGTCTCTTCCCTTACCGCACTGCCCCTCTCCCCCCCCCGCCGCTCTTCCTCGCTCCAGGTGCTCCCTAGGTAGACCCCCTCCCCGCTCCCGGTCCTGCTCCTTCAGGTGTGTCTCAGGTAGACCCTCCTCCCTTGACTGCGCCGGTTGAGGTCACTGGTGACTCAGGTCCTACTGAGGGTGGTCCTGCTCGGGGTGCTGCTTCTGGGGGTGCTGAGCCTGGGGGTGCGGAGCCTGGGGGTGCTGAGCCTGGGGGTGCGGAGCCTGGAGGTGCGGAGACTGGAGGTGCTGAGCCTGGGCGTGAGGAGTCTGGGGGTGCTGAGCCTGGGGGTACTGAGTCTGGGGTTGCTGCGCCTGGGGGCGCTGAGGCGTCTGGTGAGCAGTCTCCCTGGAGCGGCCGTCTTCGTAGTCGCTCCGCTGGTGCCTCGCCGCTGCACTCTCGTCGTCGACTCCCTCTCTCCCCACAGCAGCTGAGTGAGTGGTACGTTGGCCGTCAGGGTCGCGCTGCTGGAGCTAGGGGCCCTGCTGCGGGAGGCGTTGGAGCTGGTGACTCTGCTACTGGAGGTGCTGGCGCTGGTGGCGCTGGAGCTAGAGGTTCTGGAGCTGCTGAGGGTGCTGGCGCTGGGGGTTCTGGAGCTGCTCCGGGTGCTAGCGCTGGAGTTTCTGGAGCTGCTGCGGGTGCTGGCGCTGAGGGTTCTGAGTCTGCTGTTGCGCGGTTTCCTTGGAGTAGCCGCCTTCGTCCGCGTGTGCCTCTCACCTCACAGCAGCTGCACGACTGGTACGGTCGCCGCTAGGGTCGCGCTTTTAGAGCTCGGGGCTCTGCCGCTGGAGGTACTTCTGCTGACGTCACTGGAGCTGGGAGTGGTGCTGGTCCCGGAGGTGCTCGTACTGGAGGTACTGGAGCTGCTGGGGCTGGAGGTGCTGAGCCTAAGGGTGCTGCTGCTGGAGACACTGAGGCTGGAGACCCTGGGACTGGAGGTGCCGGTTCTGGGGGTGCTGCTGCTGGTGGAGCTGGTCCTGGAGGAGCTGGCGCTGAGGGTTCTGGAGCTGCTGGAGGTGTTGGAGCTGCTGGAGGTGCTGGAGCTGCTGGTGCTGGTGGCACTGCACAGCCGCGCCTGTTCTTTGCTCCACCGTCTCCGTCGTCTCAGCCACCGTCTGACTCTGTGCTTCGCCAGGTTCTTAGTCTCCCTTCGTCTACTGGTCTTCCGTTACAGCCTGGCTCACTGCTGCCTGCTCCTTCTCCTTACACTGAGCAGACAGGGGGTCTTACTGAGCGTCGTGAGCCTGCGTCGCGTCCTGTCTCGCCTGTCGGTTCTGGTCGTTCCGGTCGTCGTGTTCCTCGTTCGCGTCAGCCGGCTGTCTTCGGCACCCACCTCGTAGTCCGTCGTCCTTCCTCTCCTCCGCAGCGTGTTCCCCTGCCGTCCCCTCCTGCGTCTTCTCTGCCTACCGTTCCTGAGCCTGAGTTTGACCGGTTTCGTTATGAGCACCCTACTGTCACGCGTCTGCTAGCCACAGTTGTCACTGACCCGTCGTTTGAGTCTGCTGCTGCGTCTGCCTTAGTCGCTGAGCTTGTTGACTTTGCTGCTGCCTGTCGTCTAGACTACGCCGCTAGTCTTGTTTCTGAGTCTGAGTCTGTCTGTCCTCCGTCCGTCGGGGGTGAGAGTGCCCTTAGCACGGACGTCCTTGAGGACAGGCAGGAGGACCTTGAGTGTCTTGCAGCCGCTACGCCTCATCTCGTGTCCATGCTGCTTGCCCCTAAGGAAGACTCGGATGCTCCAGACATCCCGACCCCGCGCTCTTACGCTGAGGCGATCGCGGGTGAGTACTCCTCTCAGTGGCAGACAGCCATGGACGCAGAGATGGCATCCTGGAAGTCCACAGGCACATACGTCGACGAGGTTCCCCCTCCTGGGGCGAACATCGTCAGTGGCATGTGGATTTTCAGGGTGAAGCGGCCGCCAGGTTCTCCGCCTGTCTTCAAGGCTCGTTACGTTGCTCGAGGCTTCAGTCAGAGGGAGGGAGTCGACTTCTTCCAGACCTTCTCCTCCACCCCGAAGATGACCACTCTTCGGGTGCTGCTGCACGTTGCCGCTCAGCGTGACTACGAGCTTCACTCTCTTGACTTCAGCACAACCTTCTTACAGGGCAGCCTGCACGAGGAGATCTGGCTGCGCCGCCCACCTGGCTTCACTGGGTCGTTCCCTGCTGGTACCCATTGGAGCCTCCAGCGGCCGGTCTACGGTCTCCGCCAGGCGCCACGTGAGTGGCACGACACACTGAGGACGACACTTGCGGCTCTTGGGTTTACTCCGTCGACTGCTGACCCGTCGCTGTTTCTGCGCACCGACACTTCGCTGCCGCCGTTCTACATCCTCGTGTACGTCGACGACTTGGTCTTTGCCACTGCTGACACTGAGGCTCTCGCCCTGGTGAAGTCGGAGCTGCAGAAGAGACACACGTGCACAGACCTGGGTGAGCTGCGCAGTTACCTTGGCTTGCAGATCACCCGGGACAGAGCACGCCGCACCATCACACTGACTCAGTCACACATGGTGCAGCAGGTCCTTCAGCGCTTCGGCTTCACCTGGTCCTCGGCACAGGCCACTCCTCTGGCTACAGGTCACTCGCTCTCAGCTCCACCTTCGGACGAGTCCGTAGAGCCGAGTGGTCCTTACCCAGAGCTAGTTGGCTGCCTCATGTACCTGATGACCTGCACTCGTCCTGACCTCGCGTACCCTCTTGGCCTTCTGGCTCACTACGTGGCTCCTGGTTGGCACCGAAAAGTGCACATGGATGCTGCTAAGAGGGTACTACGCTACTTGTGCAGTACATCGGGCATGGGGCTCGTGCTTGGAGGACGGGGCGACGTTGTCCTCACTGGTCACTCGGACGCTTCTTGGGTTGACGACCAGGCTACGCAGCGGTCGTCACAGGGTTACACCTTCAGCCTTGGCTCTGGTTCAGTTTCTTGGCGTTCTACACGCTCGTCTTCAGTTCTCAGCTCCAGTTGTGAGGCTGAGATCTACGCCACAGCCATGGCTGCACAGGAGTTACGCTGGCTCACCTACCTGCTGACCGACCTGGGAGAGCGGCCTCGTTCTCCTCCAGTGCTGCATGTCGACAACAAGGCAGCCATTGCCTTATGTCAGGAGCACAGACTGGAGCACAGAACGAAGCACATCGCTCTGCGTTACTTCCTGGCTCGAGAGTTGCAGCAGCGGGGTCAGCTTCGTCTTGCTCACGTGGCCACTCGGGCCAACACTGCTGATATATTCACCAAGGCACTTCCGTCTGGTGATCATCAGCGCTTTTGTACTTTGTCGGGCCTTGTGCCTACGTTTCCACACTTGCTGTAGATTCTGCTTGTACTGTGATCTATACATATATACCTGCATGCTTGCTCTTGTTAGGTAGTGATCACTGAGCTATTGCTGCATATACATCTCTATGAACTGGCCTTGTGGCCTCTTGCTTGTGCTCAGAGTGTGTGGTGACTTTGTGATCCACCCTGAGCTGTGTTTTGTTTCTTCTCTTGACTGGTCCTGTGACCTTTGCTTGCTCTGGCTATCCCCCATTTCGCCTATGGGGGTGTGTCAAATCATATATGCATGTTTAGGTTATCTAGGCTGTATGGGGGTTAGCACTAGGGGGTACAACATTTCTCTCGACATTCTTCTTGTACCCCCCCCTTGACCTTATCACACATTCCTTCCTAGTATTCTAACATGAAACAGAGACACAACTAGAGGGAACCTAAGGAAGTTTATACTTCGTCAAAACATCACCGATTTTACCCGATTCGTAATGTGCTATTTCCCATCTGACCCAATCCAAGTTTGTCGATGCTCGCACTTCTAACTCTTGTATTTTATACTTATCCATATTTGCGTGATTTCAGTAGCTTACATTTGCTCCTACCAAACGGTCACTAACAGGGCTAACCTAGAGCGGCCAAAACCAAGAGCCAACAAAATGAAGAGCCTTTAATTCTCCCAGCAAGGTGCTTGTTATATCTAACCTAGGAAAGGTGCTCGTTTGTGAGTGCCGTCTTTGCAGGGTGGTGCAAAAAAACCACTATGAAATGCAAACCGAACAAAGTAGAGCTTTATGATACCTTGAGCCCTGCCTGAAAAAACGCACTTTGCTCACCGCCAGTTCTACGCATCGTTGGCCCACACCGCCCATTTGAAGTAGTTACTAACACCGGCAATATCGCGATAGGAGCCATGCTGTTACAAGACTTTGGCGAACGACCGCAACCGATCGCATACGAGTCTCGAAAACTGCATCCGCTTGAGAAGAATTACCCGATACACGATCGCGAAATGCTCGCGATAGTCTATGCATTCAAAATGTGGCGCTGATACCTGACAGGCGCAGACGTGACAGTACGGACAGATTGCCCGCACGATTGCCCTGATTCATGACATCCTACTTGCCCAGACCAGCACACTGCTCACATACCTGTTGGAGTAGGCTAGAGCTCGCTCTGGCATTTATCCTGTTGTTCTTTTGTTATTTCGCCATGTTTAGAGCGAGTTACACTTTCGGTTCAGTTTAGGTTCATTTCTTAGTTTCTAGCACAAACTGAACACACCCTAAGTCCAATTAGGGCTTCCAACATTTGTATCTCAACACTCTTTCCTAGTGAGATAATTCTCTCGCTACCTTCTCTCTCCCTAGCCATGGCTACCATATTCTCAGCTTTAACAATACCTATTTTACCACGGATACCAAACGACCCCATTCTTAGCGGCAACTCGCAGTAGTTCGCAGATGTACGAAGGGTGTATTACGTAAAAGCCGAAACAAACTGCATATGGGTACGTGGCTACGCATTTATGTGGGAACTGCTCATGCAGGAGTCTCACGATAGATTTACATTAGGACATTTCGGGGTAGCATTATAACGCGAGTAGTTACATGGGTATTTTTATTGGCTAGTGATCGACGTGCAGCGGCACGTGGCCTCGTGCCCCAGTTGCAGCCGATACCACCTAGAGCGTGCTTGGCAGCAGGTAACGATGGACTTCGCGACGGGGTTACTGGCTGGGGCAAGTGGCAACGGCGCAATCTTCGTGATAGTCGATCGACTGACGAAAAAGGCACACTTCGCAGCCTACAATGTGTCATTCATCTCCACCGACGTTCGCCTCCACGGGATACCATCAGCAACTATCAGCGACCGCGCCACAAAATTCACAAGTAACTTCTGGAGGGGTTTGTGGCAGCAGTTCGGCATACGACTACAGTTCAGTTCGTCATACAACCTCGAGACAGACTGACAATCCGAGCGCACCAACCTGACGATGGAGAAAATGATCAGCGCCGCGTGTGACGATCCAACGACTTGGGAGTAGCAACTGCCACTCATCGAATTCGCATACAACAACTCGCCATCCGCCACCACCCAACAATCGCCATTCTCCCTCAACTACGGACAAGACCATACAGTACCGATAACGCCAAACCCCGGGAACCCGGTACCTCGCGAACAACAGTTCGTCGAAGTTTTACATGCAGCCCGGACCCGAGCAGAAGATGTGATAACAAAAAGCCAACATCATCGCTGATCGCAATGGCGATCGCCACCGCCACCCCGTCCCATACCAATCCGGAAAACTCGTTCTACTCGACATCCAAAACCTCTGCATGTCGGCGACCCCGAAGTTGCGCCCAAGGTATTGTGGGCCATTTCAAATTAGCCACATGATCACCCCAATCATGGCACACCTCCTCCTCCCTGCTTACTGGTACGTCAGCCTTTCTTTCCACGATAATCTGCTCCGCCACTATGTCCCATCCACAAGCTAACTCCCTCGCAACCACCCATCAAGCATGACATGACCTCATGCAAAACCATTCATCGAGCTCAAGAAAAGTCTCAGCCACAGGGTTCGCAATCCACAAAGGGCTTGCAGCATCGAGTTCCTACTTCTGTGAGGATCGAACGATCGAGTTCAGAAAATATATTATGATCACCTGGGTAGAACATGAGGATATATATAGGCACAAAACAAAGCAAGGTAACGAGGTGTTACGAGAAGGTTCCTAGGTTCACGAAGCATCGGGAACACGACCTTCCCGAATTCGGTGAAGATATTCGGCAGAATCACTCGTTACGCAAAATCACGCGGAATAAACCGAAATGAAACAGAATTCAGTGCACGCAACCTAATTCGGTGCTATAATTATAATAACTATAGTAAAGCAACGAAACTAGCAAAACAAGTACAACATGAGCATAGGAAAATATAAATAAGCAAGAAGGTAGCATAGCCGCTGTACTCTCACAACTCCGCTGTTAAGACCAAACACCAACAGAAGACAGCTGGGCACCCTTGGACAAAATTGAGATTTACCTTGTCCTCAAGTACTACCTCCGCAACCCGTTATTGTAAGGGCCTCCTGTTGAATTATTCATATGTTAGTTTTAGGCTAGATTGAGTTGCTCTTTAGTGAGTACCACTATTTTGAATGCAATGATTTCCTATTTGTATCACCCTCCTCCTAGTTCATTCCCATTCCGATGTTTACACTTCTTACACCTCCCTTGGGGAGGGGAAGTAATGCAAGGAAACAGCCTTTCACTACTTCGCATCACCTCTTGTTACGATATGAAACTTTATGAGAAGGCATTCCTGTATGCTGCAGGGGCCGACTCTACCGAGTACGAAGCCGAGGAGTCAGAAGAGTCGAAGCGACGTTGGTAACCGTCTGACCAAGACCGATGCAGGCAGAAACATTTGAATTGAAAAGAGCGGGAACAGGTTTGAAACGGGTTCCCGCGCCGCACGGTTTGAACTTCGCTGTAATAAGGGAATGTACCCCTTAGAGTACATGGCTAGTCAAGGTCGTTTCGTATTCCTTTGTATTTCCTATATAAACTCGATGTATGCATGCTATTATCAATCTCAGTCATTTACATTCACTCTGACCTGAGGTCAACACTTCCGCTGCAACACTACCCTGCGATCAACCCTGAGCGATCCTTCGCTAAGTTTTACTTGGGATTGTAACATGGTATGAGAGCTACTCAGGGATTCTTCGCAACTTCACTTCCGTGAAATTCGCCGAATCAAGATCTGGCGAGCGGCACACGCTCCAAGACCAAGATGGCCGGAGGATCCGGAGGCCAAGCGAATCTGACGGCCGAAGGACAAACCAACCCGGCTGCGACAAATGAGGCGACAACCACGATCAGCACTGCCGCACTCGAGCAGTTATTTTCGCGACTCTCAACTATGGAGAAAGACCTCCAAGAACTGCGCAAAGGCAATGCGGGAACCTCTTCCCAACCAGCTCAACCTGGACAACCGGCTGCGAAAAGCCGTGATACCGCCGCGCACACCTTCTCCCTCGTCACAGACAAATCAACAACAACTGGCCCCCGTCCAAGTGATGAAGTTATTAACGCTGCGCAAGCACGCTTCCTCAGCGTTTCAAAAATTAAGACTACTGCCGCGTTTGACGGCAAGGATTTTTACACTTGGAGTTTCGAGCTTGAGCTCCTCCTACAAACAGTGCAGATCAACCATTACTTCGACGGCTCCTACGCAAAACCGGTGGAAGATATCGAAGACGCCAGGGCTCAGTACTACGGCGAGTCCCTCATGGCGTATAGTGTGCTGCTACGTAATATGACGCCTGCGGAACAACTCAGCATTCGCTCCTACAAAGAGAGCGCCGCTCCAGCTCTAGAAGCCTGGAAGCATCTCGTTGAGGTGTATCAGCCGAAAAAAATCGGTCACCGCCAGCAGGCTCCTGCAGCAACTTATGGAGACCAAGATGGGGCACGGGGAGAAAGAAAACTCATATATCAACCGCTATCGGAACGTTCGTGACCAAATCACGAAGCATGGAAGCGCCATTTCGGAGGAGATCTTCGTCAACATCGTCCTCCAAGGACTCGGGCCAGAGTGGAAGCCCTGCAAAGCGCTACTCTGACAACGAGGAATCATCTCAGAAGCCGCGCTATGCGCCGCCCTCCTGACTGAACAGCAGGACATGGATTCGAGCAGAACAAGCTCCGCGCCGCACCGAGAGCGCCTCGCCTTCTACACTGACAACCGTGAAGACCGACGACAACCAAGGCGCCACTATTGCAAAATCTGCAAAGTCTTCGGACACTCAACGGACCGATGCAAGTTCCGGTCTAACAATCGCCACCCAAATTCCACTCACCACAACAATTGGGTCGGCCGACAAGACGCCCGTCACTTTCAGCCTCAGCAGCAAGCTTCACGCCCTCCTGCACAACACCAATAGGAACAGCAGGCACAAGGATCTCAAGCGGGAGCTCCCAGAAACATAATCGCAAACATGGCTGCAAGGCGTCGCCCGCGCGCTACTAAACCAGACGAAGAGGAAGAACCTCGCGGCGGGCTTACTCAACCTGAAGAAGGGTGGAACAACCCTCTCACAGAAGATTATTACTTCCGATACGACGAAGACGAGCAAGATTGGCATCAGCCAATACAACTGCGGGAAAGTCCACCCCACGACAATCAGCACTACGTTCCCGTGGGATGGAGAGAAGACGAGTTCTTTGAGAGACGATACAAGGCGACTCTGGTGACGCCGCGGCTTGCACTCCTTCTGCGCAATAACAACGTCGACAACCATAACACCTGGTACCTGGATAGCTGTCGCGGGCAGCACATGGTGGGGTCTGTCCGCTACATCTCGAACATCAGCCGCGCTCCCGCCACCTACGTCACTGTCGCCAACAACGAGCAAGTGCGCGCAAATGCGCAAGGCATCGTGGTGTTACAAGCTCGAGACAGCAACACGCACATCACGTTCAACGACGTGCTTTACGTGCCGGACCTCCGCTTTAATTTACTGTCGGCAGGACAACTCAGAGACTGCGGAGTAATGCTTGCTACGGATCGCCACACATGCGATCTCATCCTCACCTACGCCCCTCCAGACACACCTGTCGAGTCACACAAATACCTCGGAAGAGCTCGCTCGCTCAACGGCATTTATGTACTCGATTTCGATATCCCCAACTGCCAGGCATCGTCAGACGAGCTAGTGGACCTCGTTCCCCTGGATTTTCCATACATGAACGTGGAATCATGGCAGCATCCGGACGGACGACCGTGGATACGCTGCAGCCCCCACCCTGAAGAATCAATCTGCACCAACCCGGTCCTGACGGCATCTGCACTACCTGCTTCACACCCACGGCAAGCCGCACAGAAGAAATTGAAAAGGATCTCGCGGCGATTCAAGACGCGGAAAGCGCCGAAGCGGAACCGACAGGCATGACGGAAATGGAGCTCGCGGTCACCACTCACCGAGTCTTCGGGACCGGAGACGACAATCTCGGAATCACGCCGCAGACGCGGCCTACACCCGCAGCCGAAACCCTCCGCTGGGTCGAAGCAAACATCGGAACCTTCGATGAAGAAGGACGCCCACGTCCTTATCCACGCGACGTCTACCGTCGCATCGACACGGCGTGGAAAGACCCAGGCAAGCCGGAAGAACTCAGCGTCAAAGAGGAGGAAGAAAAGGCAAGAGCAGAAAAGAAGGCGCTGTATGAGGAGCGCGTAGCGGCAGGATGGGACGAGGAGTCAGCACGACGTGGCGCATGGGGAGACGACGACTACACACCAGAAAACGATGGTGCAACATGGGGATCCGCAACTGGCGCATCCGGCACCGTGCGAGGTTGGGGAACTGGCGGATGGGGCGATGCAGGAGGATGGGGAGAAAACGAATACGTGGATGCCCCGCTCACCAAAGAAGAAGAAGAGGAAATAGAACAAGAAATGGCTGCAGAACGCGGAGAGCGATCACCACGCGTCCCTATCCCGCTCGGACGTCGCCCGCGCAACATCCCTTCACCACCCCACTCACCCTACCGCTGGTCGGATCCCTGGTCGGAGATTGAGGAGGGGAATGTCCCTACCACTCCGCCACGCGACTCACTTGGGCCAATCTCCCGCCCAGATCCATTCGCACGCTTCATCGAAGGCACGCGGACCCCACTCAACGTCATTCCAGATCGCAACTTCCTCGCCCTCTACCTCACGACGGCACCTGCAGAAGGGGACACATCAAAAGAAGCAGAAGCAGAGGAGCCGGACAACGAAGCAGAACCAGGAGAACAAGAAGGACCAGTGCTCCAAATTCCCCACGAGACAGAAGCAGAGGCAGTAGAACATCATGCTCGTTACCTGCGCACCTCCGGAATCCGCGCAGATGAAGACCTCTAGCAACAGTGACTCGGTCACCCCTCGCGCCAGACCCTCAACAACTGCCTCCGCGCCAAAGTTTTCCTGCCAGGAGCACTGCTGCGTCCTGACGGCACGAAACCGCTCAGCACGTCACACCCAACCACCTGCACCATCTGTCCCACTGCGGCCCTCACGCACCAAGCCTACCCCTCCCTGGAGCCGAGCACCAACCGCTACAAGAAGCTACAGAAAGTCTACAGCGACTTCATCGTGCTCACCTTCGACGGCATCAACGGCGAACGATACACACTCACCTTCGTGGACGCATACTCACGCCACGTCTGGATCGCCAACGTCGACGTCCGCTCAAAGGCCCCTGAAGTCTTCCGCATCTGGCTCGCACACGCGCAACGGCAATCAGGGAAGAAGCTGAAAATCTGGCAAACTGACGGCGCCAAGGAGTTTCGCAGCAACGAACTGGAGAGCGCTATCGCAGAGAAGGGGATCAAGCATCAGATCTCTCTCCCCTACGCTCACCAGCAGCAAGGCGTCACCGAAAGGGTCAACCGCACTCTCATGACGAAGGTGCGCGCCCTTATGAATCAGTCCGGCCTTCCCAAGAAATATTGGCCGTACGCCATGAACCACGCTGTGCGCATGCACAACCTCCTCTCCACCATAGCCAACAGGGGCAAACTCTCCCCGCACATGAAGTGGACCGGCTCAAGAGGAGACACCTCCATGCTGAGGGTCTGGGGGTGCATGGTGCAGTATCGGCCGACCTCGGCAACAACTGGCAAGTTCACTCACCTCGCACGCTGGGGAGTCCACCTGGGGCTCAGTCACGAGTACCAGGGCTGGCTCATCCTTGATATTGACACCAATCAGATCGTCCCCGCTCGTGACGTTCTCTTCTATGAGCGACTCACCTTGAAGCAGTGAATCGAGGACGAGCGTCGCCACGTCGCACGCGCCTACGACAACAACGGTCGCAGCTTTGCAACTCCCGAAGACGAGGCAGCAGCAGCAGTAATCTACCGCGATCCCGCCGACGAGCATCTCGGCGTTCCGCCACGCCCGGGCGACGACGACGACGATGATGACGACGACACACCCGCACCAGGACCATCGCGTCGCCAGCCCGAGCCCAACACTTCCACAACTGCCCACGAGAGTGACGATGATGATGTGGTGGAGGTCACCACCACTGACACCACCAATGTGTCCGGCCTGCAGCTTCTCGGCCTACACACGTTTGTCACTACCCTCACGCGCGCCATCGAGCCCAAGAACCCTCGCCAGGCCCTGACCGGTCCCCACGCCAAGGAGTGGCGTGCTGCTATGGACGCGGAGCTGAGGGCACTTGAATCACGTGATACATGGGTCCTAGTCGATCGTGCAGCAGTGAAGGGGAGGAGGGTGCTAAGCGGAAAGTGGGGTTTTCGCCTGAAAACTAACGCTGACGGCACTATCGAACGCTTCAAGGCACGCTGAGTCGTACACGGGTACGACCAGCGCCACGGCATTGATCTCGATCAAACCTTCGCTCCCGTCAGCCGTCACACCTCCGTCAGGATTCTACTCGCCATTGCCGCCGCTAAGCACTTACCACTGCGGCAGATCGACGTCAAAAACGCGTTTTTGTACGCGCTGGTGGATGCAACTATCTCTGTGGAACAGCCACACACCTACGGAGAAGGAGACCCCAGGGTCTGTCAGCTGAAAAAATCCCTCTACGGGATAAAACAGGCGCCGCGTCTTTGGCAGCAGCACCTGCACAAAATCCTCCTGGAAATCGGCTTCAGGCAGCTACCGCACGACCCGGGAATGTACCGCCTTCACTTCAACGACGATTACATCCTCCTGACTGTCTACGTCGACGACCTGCTGTACACCAGCACCTGCAACAAGCTCCTTAATCTGTTCGAGGAGAACCTGGCACAGCGCGTTGATATCACCATCAACCACAGCGTCACGCTGTTTCTGGGCCTGAACATCACCTACGCGCCAGAAGCAATTCACCTGTCAGCCTCCAAGTACGCAGAGCAGCTGGGGAAACGCTTCAACATCTCACCCGCACCACTGTCAACTCCTAATCGCAACCCCAGCGCCAACTACAAACCGGACAACAAACCTCTGTCGCCCGCAGGACTCCAAATCTACCAGCAGAAACTGGGGTGCCTGCTGTTCGCCTCTGTCACCTGCCGACCCGACCTTTCGTACATCGCCAGTCAACTGGCACAGTACTCTCGCAAGCCAGTAGCAGAGAACCAGCTGGACCTGGAGCGCGCCCTGCAGTACTTCATCTCCACACCTGAAATCGGGCTCTCCTACTCCACACTGACGACAACCTCCTTCAACCTCAACGGCTACGTGGACGCAGATCATGCCGCTGATCCTGCAAATCGACGGTCACGAACTGGCTTTGTCTTCCGCCTGGAGCCAACAGGACCAATCTCCTGGAACTCACAAAAGCAGGAACTGGTTGCCCTGTCATCGGCCGAAGCAGAATACATCGCCGCGACAGCAGCAGTTTGCGAAGGTCTGTACCTGCAGGAGTTGCTGCAGGAAGCAAAATTTCCAGCTTCGCCCACCTTTCGCCTTCACTGCGACAACCAGAGCGCCATCAAGATTGCGAACAAGCCAGGGTTCGTGAACCCAGCACCGAGATGGCAGCCGACTTCCTCACCAAGTGACTGCCACGTCAGCAGTACAAACACTGCTCCGACCTCACCGGAGTAGTCAAGCGAGTCAGCCCCTTGCGCGCCCAGGAATGAAGGGGAGTGTTACCATATGAAACTTTATGAGAAGGCATTCCTGTATGCTGCAGGGGCCGACTCTACCGAGTACGAAGCCGAGGAGTCAGAAGAGTCAAAGCGACGTTGGTAACCGTCTGACCAAGACCGATGCAGGCAGAAACATTTGAAGTGAAAAGAGCGGGAACAGGTTTGAAACGGGTTCCCGCGCCGCACGGTTTGAACTTCGTTGTAATAAGGGAATGTACCCCTTAGAGTACATGGCTAGTCAAGGTCGTTTCGTATTCCTTTGTATTTCCTATATAAACTCGATGTATGCATGCTATTATCAATCTCAGTCATTTACATTCACTCTGACCTGAGGTCAACACTTCCGCTGCAACACTACCCTGCGATCAACCCTGAGCGATCCTTCGCTAAGTCCCACTTGGGATTGTAACACCTCACATACCGCGTACTACAACATTGTACACCGCCCGTGACCGAGCACTATTTCGTTACGACCTCGCGACAATCGCCTTGACCACTGTTTCCGCCATCACGACCATCGCGCCCAAACCACACGGCTCGGTTGGTAACCCGCGACCGGGTCCTACGCCTCGGGAAGATTCCCAACATCGACGTTAGGCCCGTGAGCACCACAACTTCGCTCACTACTGTTACCGATTGTTTTCGCTAGATAACATTCGTTCATGCTTTCGCTCATGTTGTTCAATTGCATCGATAGTAGTGAAATATTCGCTCACTCACCCAATTGAACTCGTAACACCCGACCTACGACTCGCTGATTCCTGAATTTCGACACCAGTAGCACCCCAACGTTCGCGTGGTGCATTTTTGGGGGGGTTGTCTCAAAGGTTTATCACTTGCCTCCCCTTCCGCCGTTCCCCAACCCAACTCGCCGAAGAATTTGATTGTGTTCGCCAGCACATTCTCCAACCCTCGCTCCAGTTTTTCGTATGGTTGGACTCTTCGCCAACCATTCATAGCACCCTAAGGGGTGTACCAAACCAATACACCCGAAACCCACCCCTAGGAATGTGCACCCTTGTTTTTTTGTTCTCTCTCATGCCTTCTCTGAGATGTTCGTTTATGTCAAATGTTATTATAGGTTCTTAGGCTACAGTGAGTAGCACTATAGGGAGTACAACACTTTTAGGGTTGCTATTTGTATCCCTTGTTTCCCTAGTTCACATATTCCGTTGTTCGCTAACTTTGAGATGGTATCATGAGTTGGTGTCGATCCTCTCGCCTAACCTAGCCTAGCTCGCGCCCTAGCGCCCTCCGCACCCTTGCGCCCTCCGCGCCCTCCGCGCCCTCCACGCCCTCCGTGCCATCTCCGCGCCTTAGCGCCCTCCTCCTCCGCGCGTTAGAGCCCTCAGCGCCCCTAGCCTGCGCCCCTAGCTCGTCGCCCAGGCGCCCGCCCTAGCCCGACGCCCAGGCGCCCGCCCTAGCCCGACGCCCAGGCGCCCGCCCTAGCCCGTCGCCCAGGCGCCCGCCCTAGCCCGTCGCCCAGGCGCCCGCCCTAGCCCGTCGCCCAGGCGCCCGCCCTAGCCCGTCGCCCAGGCGCCCGCACCAGCCCGTCGCCCAGGCGCCCGCCCCAGCCCGTCGCCCAGGCGCCCGCCCCAGCCCGTCGCCCAGGCGCCCGCCCTAGCCCGTCGCCCAGGCGCCCGCCCTAGCCCGTCGCCCAGGCCCGCGCCCTAGCCCGTCGCCCAGGCGCCCGCCCTAGCCCGTCGCCCAGGCGCCCGCCCTAGCCCGTCGCCCAGGCCCGCGCCCTAGCCCGTCGCCCAGGCGCCCGCCCTAGCCCGTCGCCCAGGCGCCCGCTTTAGCCCGTCGCCCCAGCCCGCGCCCTGGCCCGTCGCCCCAGCCCCGCAGGCAGCGCGCCCCGCGGGTAGCGCGCCCCGCAGGCGGCGCGCCCCGCGGGTAGCGCGCCCCGCAGGCAGCACACCCTCCAGGCAGCGCGCCCTAGCCCGTCGCCCAGGCGCCCGCCCTAGCCCGTCGCCCAGGCCCGCGCCCTAGCCCGTCGCCCAGGCGCCCGCCCTAGCCCATCGCCCAGGCGCCCGCCCTAGCCCGTCGCCCAGGCGCCCGCCCCAGCCCGTCGCCCAGGCGCCCGCCCCAGCCCGTCGCCCAGGCGCCCGCCCCAGCCCGTCGCCCAGGCGCCCGCCCCAGCCCGTCGCCCAGGCGCCCGCCCCAGCCCGTCGCCCAGGCGCCCGCCCTAGCCCGTCGCCCAGGCGCCCGCCCTAACCCGTCGCCCAGGCGCCCACACCAGCCCGTCGCCCAGGCGCCCGCACCAGCCCGTCGCCCAGGCGCCCGCCCCAGCCCGTCGCCCAGGCACCCGCCCCAGCCCGTCGCCCAGGCGCCCGCCCTAGCCCGTCGCCCAGGCGCCCGCCCTAGCCCGTCGCCCAGGCGCCCGCCTTAGCCCGTCGCCCCAGCCCGCGCCCTGGCCCGTCGCCCCAGCCCGCGCCCTAGCCCGTCGCCCCAGCCCGCGCCCTGGCCCGTCGCCCCAGCCCCGCAGGCAGCGCGCCGCGCGGGTAGCGCGCCCCGTGGGTAGCGCGCCCTGCAGGCAGCACACCCTGCAGGCAGCGCGCCCCGGAACGCTTTAGCGCCAGAAAATAAATAAATAAATAATTAAACCCGAAAAAAAAAAAAAAAAAAAAAAAACAAGGGGTTTCGGGTGGGGGCCTGCAACTGTCGGCCGCGTTCCTGACTGCCGAACGACCTGCACAGTTGCCTGCATCCCGCAGCCATCAGTACTGCAGCCCCTAGTGTTGCACGTACGTTCCACTGCCAGTGGCTCTACTAGCGGCAGCCGACAGCCGCACTTACGGTCTCTAGCTCCGGCCGTTCCTACCTCCAGCCAGCCCTAGCTCGTCGTTTCTCGCTCCAGCCGTTCTCGCTCCTCGCTCGTAGCTCAGTTTGCTCCGTGCTCCAGCCGTTCCTCGCCTAGTTTCACCTGTCGCTCCTAGCCTGCCGCTTCTGCACCCCGCTAGCTTTTATCATGGAGTCCACTAGGGTTCTCCAGCAGCAGGGACAGCAGCAGCGGCCGTTTCAGCAGTGGCTTCCGCAGCAGCAGGGGCGCCCTCAGCAGCTGTGGCGCCCTCAGCAGCCGTGGGGGCCTGGTGGTTCAGGTCGCGTTGGCTGCAGCAGCGGCCCAGCCAGCTGGGGGGCTCGTCGCGGTGGCCGCGACGTCGGCCCCTGCCAGTACCGGATCCTGACCGGCCCTGGTGCTGGCACTACCTGCTGGCGTCCTGACCACTCTGCACAGCGCTGCTACAGCCGCCTCGACGACCTTTACCGTGAGCGTTTTGGGCCTGAGTCGGCTCCCCCGATCTGGCCCGGTCTGTTTCGTAGTGGTTACCCTGTGTTTGATATGTCTATGGATGCTGTTTATTCTGTCACGTACGGATCTCATGGCTTACGTGTACCTAGCTTAGGAACTTTGCCTGTTGCTAGTGTCGGTACTTGTGCTTTTAGTGTAGGTGCTTGTGTAGTCACTAGCCCGGCCGTGACGACTGCTGTTGTGTC